>VWZP01006301.1:494333-935479 GCA_013396995.1 Dicaeum eximium
CACCGCCCCGGCCCTCACCACCCCGCACCGCACCGCTCCGCATCCACTGCCCGCACCGCACCGCACCTCACCGCTCCTCACCTTAGCGCTCCGCATCCACTGCCCGCACCGCACCGCACCTCACCGCTCCGCACCTTAGCGCTCCGCATCCAGTGCCCGCACGGCCCCGGCCCGCACCGCCCCGCACCGCCCCGCGCCCCGCAGCCACGGCCCGTCCCGCGCGGCCGGCCCCGCAGTAAAGCCGCAGGTGCCCTGGCGCCCTGACTCCGATGCGACTGTGACACTTCAGCAGTGCTAAAGCGCCACAAACACGCGTGTTCGCCGTGCATCCCGAGCAGAGGCAGAATTCCCTCACCCTCCCAACGTAGCGTGGGATAGGGGGTTTAAGATACAGGGAGTCCTCACACCATACTCTGTGCCGCTGGGGTGAAAACTGCGGTGCGCTGATTCGTTTAAGCCTCTGTATGCTCAGGAGTAGTTATCTTAACATATTCTTTCCTTGGAGAGGAAATTGATTCCCCTATGGGGATTTTTTGGAGACTTATTAAATCATGAGTTCAGAAATGTTACAACTTTTGAGTGTGTACAATGATGTGAATAAGTTTGGGCTTCTTTTTGGAGCTGAAAAATTCATCATATTCCATTAGAATTTGTTTCAGATGTACTTGCTCACTTTTTAAAAACTTTCCTTGTTTGAATACTCTATGATACATGTCAGCTGGCAAGAGTGATAGGTGAAAACGTAGTGACATTTTGAATGATTGCAAGAGAATTCTCATCAAAAGTAATTTTGGGATTAAAAAGCATTAGAACTGGCATTAGAATACTCTTTCTATAAGAATGTCATCTAATCAGGCAACAGAAAGCTATCATCTGATACGCACTATCAATCAATATTAACCAATACAGCTCAACAAAGAATGTTGAATGCTGCCATAAATTTCTCTGAACAAACTATAAATCAAGAATATATGCTTGAATTACATGACAAATAGATTCTAGCGGTGAATTGCATTGAGGTGAAAAAAATTTTGTACAGTTTGCCAAAATTCACAAAACAAGAGCTAAATTCATGTGGTCATTGTGAAAAACCGAGATCTAATTTTTTGTAACTAGTTTTGCAAGTGCAATTATATTTTCTGAAACATAGTATCCATTTTTGTAGGCAAGTGATTTTGTTCGATGAGATTCAAGCTAAAAGCCCTTTATTCTTTTAAAAAAGATTGCTGTGTGCATGGTGATGTTGCAGAGCTCAGGTAACTGCCTTGTTGAATGCAATTTGCATGAATATTAATCTGACAATACATACTGATGGTCATGTGGGTCCAGAAATAATCACCTCATATAGACAGGAAAAATGGAACATAAAAATGCTATCCAGCATTCATAAAATGGACATAACATGGAGAGGCTTTCAAAATCCTGTAAGAAATTCTTCTGGTGCCAGAAAGTGTTCTTGGGGATCACAGCCTTGTTCCTAGTCACCTTGCTGCTTTCCCAATATCTGTGCTAGACTCCCTGTCCAGCACATGGAAATGTGTGCCTGCCTGGAGGTGGAGTCCAAGGAGGCTCTGTGTCTCTCTTCCCCACTGTGAGAAGACCAAGATAGGCAACAGCTAACACTAGCAATGAGTGCACATGTCTAAAGAATGTTTGTTCCTTGGAAGCCTTTGGGAAGGCTCCATGCATTTGGGAAGGCTCTTCCTTTCTGGAGATAGGCTAATGTGAAAAGCACATTCAAGCTTCTGAATAGCAGGATGCTCTGCGTACCTTGCTCCCAAGCTCTTTTTTGGTACTGACTACTGAATACTTCATAGATAATTGGGATCTCAGACTGCATATTTTCTGCTTTCAAAGAAGACCTGAATCCTATGAAGAAAGCATCAAGTTCTACCTTTCCTTCTCCCATTTCCAGCAAGTATTTGATTATTCTGTACAGAACACAACTTGCCCAGAGCAGAGTTAGTCCAAACCCAGCTTGGGAGACAGTCCAAACTGTCAGAGTTAGGGCATCCTTGAGCCTGTCAGGCAGTGCGAGGGGTTCATCCCTTCTGGTACAGGTGAGTAATAGCAACAACTCAGTTGAATCCCTGGTAGAAAATCCCTGGGGTACCTCCACTGCAGCAAGCACTGCAGAAGAGCACAGCCCCTAGTCTGGGGGTCCCAACTGTGCTCCTGTCGGAGTCAGGGTAGAGCCACTCACTGAGGCTGGGGGAGAGGCTTCACTGGATGAGTCAGAGTCAGATACTGGACCAGAAAAAGATGATGTTTGAACTATAAAATACACACAGCCTGCAGGTGCTTTGGAGTAAAAGGAACAAGGCTTACACATACCTGTGTTTTGGAAGCAGAATTTCAGCACTAATGTGGACTTAGCCCTTTGCTTTCTAGAAAATAAAAGTATTTTTTTGTTCAAATGTAGGGGTAAGTTATAAATGGAAAGGTGACCTTGACCTCACAACTAAAAACAAAGGGAAGAAGAAAGGGTTTGATGGTTAGGAATTCCATTTATACCCAGGTCAATCCCCCTCAGATTTTCCATAGATATTTCCAGACCTCAGGTGAGATGAGAAAAGCACATAGAGAACAGCCCAAACTCTTCTTATAGCCACTGAGCAGGTGAAAATGTTTATCAGAGGGAGCAAATCTGAGTATGTAAAGTTCCTCGTGTATTCAAGGTGTCCTAGTTTTATTCCCACAAAAAAAGTCTACATATCAATCAGAGATGACATGTCCTCCCCCACCTACTTTGGCTGTGCTAAATTGCTTCAGGGTATATCAGTGCTGTTGTTTTAGCTGTGCTACAGGTACAGCTGCTTGCCATTAATAAATACACTAATAAATACACGGGGCTCTAAGGTCTTCTTAGCTAAATGAAACAAACTTTCACAGAGGAAAAACAACACTTCTTGGAAGATTTTTATCTCCATGGCACTAGAATGGAGCCTATTTAAAAGTTTTTCAAAAACAGAACCAATATTTTAAAAATGGGTTTGAGATGCCATGTTGAATGTTTTTTCTGCACAAGTACTCTAACAGACACAGAAACAGTGATCGGTCAGACACTGAATATTTTATACAACAGAAATTTGTATTGCAATTCATGGAAATTTTGGCCTGAGCAGTCTGAGTGAAAAAAAATGTTGAAGAATATATTTAGTGCAGGTAGCTCAGGGTGCAGCTGCAGTTTGAGCTGCAGATTGAGCTCTGGGTGGCTGGAGCCCCAGGCCAGGGGCCGTAAACTGGTGCCAAGCCTTTGCACAACAAAGGGCACAAGGGACTTGTGGCCCAGCTGAGGGACCAAACACTCAGAGACACGGCAGGAGCTGAGGACTCAGCTGGAAGAAGACTCCAGACTCACTCACACTGACTGTAAGGGTATAAAAGCCCAGGGTCCCTCCTCAGAGGCACAAGCTTGAGCTTACGCTGTTGTTACACCATGACTAAATTATTTTAAGGATTGGGATGTCTGAGACACTGTTCTGGGAAACCTGGGGTCGATCTGGTAAGGAATCCTGGTCTGACTGGGTGTGGTGAGTACAGGGAGCCAAGCAGGGCACCTGTCAGATGCTGTGAAGGGATCTCAGGCCCAGCTCAGGTGGTGTGGGTGTGNGGTCCCTCCTCAGAGGCACAAGCTTGAGCTTACGCTGTTGTTACACCATGACTAAATTATTTTAAGGATTGGGATGTCTGAGACACTGTTCTGGGAAACCTGGGGTCGATCTGGTAAGGAATCCTGGTCTGACTGGGTGTGGTGAGTACAGGGAGCCAAGCAGGGCACCTGTCAGATGCTGTGAAGGGATCTCAGGCCCAGCTCAGGTGGTGTGGGTGTGACTGCTGGCGTCAGGTAAGTTTCCATAACAAAAATACAAAAGAAATTTTAGTTTACACTGAGAGAGAAATAGGCTCTGTCTTCCTCTGGTTGTGGGCCCCTCATATCAGGGTATCTGTTCCTCTGTGTGTTCCTCGTATCCTGGATGGAGGCAGCAGGCAGGGCAGGTCGCTCATCTGAGCTCTGCACAGGGGCTGGGCAGAGAAGGGAATTCACTTCAGGTTGTTGCAACATAGGGGCTATCCCTCCTGGTATGGCATGGGAAATCATCTTCACTGTTCCAAAGACTGGCCCGAGGTCTCTCTGCTTGAAGGAAAAGACAAAGAAGGGACTCATCTGAGATTATTTGAATTACAACATAACCCATGGCTATTAGATGTATTTGAGTTAGGACTTCAGTACTGTCAGAGGTAGAGAGTGAGGTGAATTCACACCCTACAGGCTTCAGAGAATTTGAATACATCAAAAATTATGTAAATTATTTAAAATATAAATATAGCAGATAAAGTACAGCAGATAAAACTGAAACCATAGCTATCTGGCTGAGTCAGTCTTTTTCTGTACACACATATGGCAAATGCAGAGAAGACATTTGCTGTTAAGACAGCACAGGTAAGCTCAGTTGCTACACACTACAAAGATATTACAACAGTTTCAATTCTGAAGCAAAATTCTACCAATTGTAAGAGCTTTTAGAAAAAAAAAGGAGTGAAAACCCTTACAGTGAGCACCTATTAGCTCCTGAGATGAGGGCTTCAACACTGGTGACATTTTAGATTTGCAACTGTAAACAACATTGAGAAGTGCCAAATGTGTGTCAGTGTGCACATGTATTTCCCCTTGGCCTTCTCCACATCTACTAAGAGAAGAAGAAGTGAAGTTTTCAAGAGCCCACATCTACCACAATGTTTGAGTGTTGATTGTTTTAGGCATGTCAGCTTTCCATGTGGGAATCATCACTGCAGTCCTTTATGGCTCTTCTGTCAGTGGATGCCATGATGGGGATGGGAAAGTCTCCTGCATGACTGCTGTTGGATTTGCATTAGATTTGTTAAACATACAGGTCCCCTGTGTGATTATTCAGATGAGTTATAAGGTGATCCTGATTTAAGCATCTCGATACAGAGATACAGAGCAGAGCATCCAGGCTATTGCTGATACTTGGATTTGTGGATGCTTGTGATGGGTTTGCTCGTTACTGCCTGTGCAGTGCCATTAGTGGGTAGAGTGTACTACTGACACAAAGGCACACTTGCCCTGAGGAGTCTGCAGTCAAAAGCAGACACCAGGACAGTGAAGGCTACAAATACTCAAAAAGTGCAGGAATGAGAAAATGAGGGCTATAACAACTGAAAGATTATGAGATATGTTTGTTATGTTCACCTTTTGCTAGTGCCTTGTTTTTTCAGTCTGTGCTGACACATAACCTGAACGATCTTGAAAAGAATCATGTTCTGAATTCATATAGCTTCTTGTGATAAGCTGTTGATGTGCTTCTGGTATTTTTAAGAGACAGAGGAGACATGTCAGGGAAACAGAAGCCCGATTGCACTGCAGATAGAATATTTTAATCAGAGAGCAGCTTATCAGCACACTTACCGGCAGCAAATGCTTCACAAATCCCAGAGAATGCCAGCTGAAAATCCCCATCATTACTGACATAACTTTCTCGATAAGCCTCCTCAACAATATGAGCTATTGTTTATACTAAGAAGCACTGCTGAGGTTCAGTGGAAAGGTGTGCAGCGCTTTTTCCCCCAAACAAATGAAGCGCTGGATTCATGAGTAAGAAGCAGACCCGTTGGCATTCAGTGCTCCTATTCTATTCAATGGTCACAGCAAATGACACCCTTTCATTTTCCCTCCCTGCACTTCATAGTACAAAAGAAAAACCTAAGCCTAAACCAGCTATTTTTATTTTTGATTAAATCTGTTTCCCCTCTCCAGATGGTACCTGCAGGAGCACAACATTAACCCGAAACAAAAATGAGCAACTAGAAGCAAGTGTGCCATTAGCTCAGCTCAATGTCTGATGTGTTTATTTTCAGTGGATCTGTGAAGCAGGCTGACAAGTAGAATCTTTTGCTTCACATACCACTTACAGAGCTGCAGTAGAGCAAGCACCATATGAAACAGTCAGTGAAAAAAGCTTCAGCCTGGCTATATTTTTTTTTCTTTTTAGGCACAGATACAGTCAATCAAAACCTCTATCTATGAAAGAGACTCATCAGAGACAATATTAAGATAATTACATCGTAACTACAAATTGTCATAAGAGAGATTTTATGACACAATTTAGCTGAATTTGATACTATTGACCTCAGAGTGGTTTATCAAGGCAGAAGAAATAAATTAAGAGATATGAGTACTCAGAATGCAAATGGTGAGCTGTATTTTCCAATTTCTTTGAGGTAAGGTGGGATACTTAATTTACAGTCACCAAAACGAAAAGTTCAGATTTTTAAGCAACTGATATTATATGGCTTTGTCTGTGGCAGTGAACCAGGCCAGGGTATGGGTCTGCACATTATCCTGGGATTATCCATTCCGGAATTTACATTACGAGGTCCTTGACGTGGTTTTGACCTGTGTCAGTTATCATCTCTCCTAATTTTCAGACACAGCCTGAGGGCTAGCACAGGCTAAGGACCTGCCTGACTGCAAGTCAGACATAAACCCCCATTTAGCAAAGAAATGCAGCCATACAAATGAGAGCAGTACTGTGCCAGTGGATCTCAGGGCTGGAGAATGATCCCTATTTACTAATATGGACGCACCTTGTAATATCAGATAGAGAAGGAGCAATGTCTGTCTTGTGTACCAAAACCAGTGTTCCAGTAAATAGCTTTGATAACTGAACTTTCTGGCTGTGTTAGAGCACTCCACTGGGGTGAAGCCTCTCAGCAGGCATGGCTAATTATGAAATAATGCCTTCCTTTGGGCTGGTTCCTGAATTAGATGTGCAGAAGAATGTGACAAGGATGTACACTTGTTAGATACGAGCCAGCTTGTACCCAGAGGTGATGTAGGTATGCCATGGTGTTGCAGCTCATGGGAAGAGCCTTAGCCTGTAAACACTGACATCATCCCTGTGTGGAAGTTTTAGTGTGGGTTTCTGCCATCGGAAATGACTGTGTGGTGCAGCTCCCACCAGCACATCCTCTCCCAGGGTTTATGTGTCAGCATAACACATAAAGAGAGGTGACTTTTCTTAGGCATTTGCACACTGAAGAGCACAAGGCTGAGAGGGGGTGGTTCAAAGACTTCAGCTGCTATTGAACTACAAGTATTAGATAACAGGAATCACTAACAATGAAAATTAAATGAGCATCATCAACATGAAAGTCCAACTCATCTTGAGAAACAATGCCTCAAACACAGGCAAAACTGAAATGTCCTTTGCCGCCTACAACTTCATTAAGGTGACATTTTCCACACTATGTACTTGGCAAACACAACTCAAACCCTTACTGAGTTCTCTGCTGCTTTCAAAATGTGGCATCTCTTGGGACCTGGAATCTGCTGACACAGATGTTATAAAAGACTTTTTGTAGGATTGACGGCAAATAAAATATTCTACTGCTTATTGCAAGATTTTTGATGGCATAATTATGGGTATCCTTGCTCCAGGCTTCCTGACTGATTCCCACCTGACAGATAGCCTCATAGATTTTATGCATTCAACAAATGCATTGGCAATCTCCCTCATATTTCAGCATAAATCCAGGAATGGAGCAGTCATGAGGTGACTGCCTATTTTGAATCTGCTGTACAGCTTTTCACGTTCCTGTCTTTACTGTGTTGTTACAGTAAGTCTTGCTCTTGCCTCTCAGCTTTCTGAAACAAAAGTAAAGGGCTGTGTCACAAACATCAGAAACAAAAGACAAGAAGCGTTGTTCAGCCAGGGTCCTGTGTGTGTACATTACTTTGGGCAATTCAACATTATTTTATTAAAGGTAGCTTAAAAGGGAATTGAGAGAAACTAGAAAACCAGAGCCTTCTCTTCACAGGTGTTGAGCTCCTTAAACTTCCATTAGCTTTCTAAAGGTCTCAATTTCTTTTAGGTTCAAGGTGCTCTGTGAACAAAAATCACTTAAGAGAAACATGCTGCTTTTTAAATGGTAGTGGCCAATGACAGACAATAACAATTTGTGGAAGGACAAGGAATGCTTTTCTGTGAAAAGACAAGAGCACCTCTGAATAAAACCAGGACAACCTGATTTTTCTGCGCTTATTTTAGCAGAATGTTCCAGAGCAGACTTATTAAAAAGTCTCCACTAAATCTTGTTTCCAAGAAGGAATGGTATAATTTCTGATCATGGACACCATCTTTAGCTTTGAATTGAAGAACACTAAACTACTTTTCCCTTATCCTTTGTAACTTTAATTGTGCAGTATTCTTAGCTTCCTCATGTGGCAGGAAGCTAGCAGTCAACTTCCTACTGTATAAGTCTTTTATCACATCTTCAGCTTTTCTTATCTTTCTATAGCTATTGAATCTTGATATCACTCTCATTTGTCATAACCTCTAGCCTAGATTCCAAAAATCCCTCTCTTTTCAAAATAAGCTTTATACCTTATCATCATCACTTCTCAGAGGTTCCTTCCAGAGCAGCAAATTTCAGTGCTAAAAAGCAAAGCTCAACTCTTCGCCTTCTGTGACCTTGTGCCAGCAGTTAAGATCCAAGGAGGTTGTACCAGTGTCACACAGATGAGCTCAGCTCATTGTATTTGCGGTCCCAAAGGCCTCCTTGCTATTTCTCTGAAGTGTGTATCCTCAGACATCTTTCTTGCTCCCACACACCACAGAGCCCCAGGGAGTGATCCTTTACCATGGGTGCTGTTTTAAGTCAGCAGCTGCGAATTGAATGAGGAGTAGGAGCTTTTCTTCTTCTGATCTTGTCCCCAATACAACTCATACTTTTAGATTTGTAGTTACTTCCTCCTGGGTAATGTAAAAGCCTGATAATGGAGTCTGTTGTCCCAAGCCCTTCCAGTAGAGGGTTTCAAAAATAGTGCCACTACACTAATATTACTTTTAATGTAATTAGTGTACAAAAGACAAAATATTGTAATTTTGCACCCCAGGCCTGCAGAGAGCAGGGCTAAATGCCCTTTAATCACACCAGAATTTCCAATGTTGTTAAGGGGGTGTAAACATCCAACTTTAATTTTGACCCTTCAGAAACTAAAGGATAGGCTAAAGAACTGTCTGAATATATGGCCTGGAGGTGACAAGTAACATAGAATTCACAGCTCCAAGTTTATTTTTTTGCACTGTACTATGAGGTGTTTGATAATGTAGCTGTCAACTCTCTTCCCATAAAGAACATTATTTAGGAGAGGTGTTGTCTAAGCATGGGCAGAAGGCCCTGAACTCACGTCTCTCTAGGGCTGTGGAAGAGGGCTCCACCCATGCTATTCCACCTATGTTCAGGTAAACAAGGGCTGTAATAATCCCTTACCTTTATCCTGAAAGAGCACATCTTGAGGATGAAAATGAAGGAACTATTAATTGAGATTTCTTCTGTTAGCCTTCATTTTCCCATGTTCTAATTTTACTTCACCTTTCTAATTGTTAGAAAAGATTTCTTTTTGTAAAGAAAATGAATTCACAGGTACAGTAGGAGGATATCTAAGAGAATGAAAGACTTACACTTGGCATACTGCTACTCTAATTTTAATTTCCTATTTAGGACTTGGGCATTACAGTCCAGAGCTCTCAATACCCAGGAAGCAAACTTGCCTAATCAACAGTGATCCCTGTGCACTGCAGTCACCTTTGCTTCCCCAGGAGCATCTACCTGACTTTGAAAGATGTGAAATGAAACCCACATGTATGCATTTTAAAGAACACTGCAGTACCCCTCTGGAAATAGCATTGTCATGGAATAAGTAAAAGATGGGGTGAAAGGATAATATTTCTGCTCCAAGTCTCCAATATTTCTTTTGAGAGATGCAGTGCATCAAGCATTTTATCCTGGGCAAGCATGTTAGGCTGAGGAAGAAGAACTGAGTATTGACTAAGGAACATGCTGGACTTTGCAGTGAATGAAGGAAGGACCAAAAGAGCAGAATAAAAATTAGTCACAGATAACTAAGGTGCTTTACCAGGCTGTAGTTACCACCAGAGTGGCACTGAGTGGTAGATCCAATAGGTAGAAAAAACAGTAACAATTTTGGCAGTTTTAACTGCCTGATATAGCACAATGAAGAATGGCCACAAGCTGCAGTTTGAGATGTGATACTGCTTCTTAAGACCAGCAGTGATGTTTCTTTAGGGCATCAAAGGAAATTTGTGCAAAGGGGCTACAATGCAACACCTGGCCCGGAGTGCCACCATAGAGGCTGTCAGAAGTAAGCTGCTTGCAGAGGGAGCACCCAGGTGCTGTGATGAGAAGCCCAAAAACTAGTGACATCAGTGTCTTCATAATAGTCCTAAGCCTGGAGATGCTTGTCTGCACAGGACCTCCAATTTGATGTCTCAGTGCTGTTGACTAACAGGCCCTGCAGGTATTTGCCATGAATGGTGTGTGTGGGGGTCTCCTGGGTGGAGAGTGAGAATTAAAAAGTATCTGCATGTACAGCCTACCAGAAATATTGGCTTTTTTGGAACTGATGAGACAAGGAGGCAGCAGGGGAAAAAAGGGTAAATGCAGTTCATTTTGGAGGGAAGCAGCAATGACCAGGACACACCTGAGTTTTTTCATCAAAAGCAGAAAGACGCACTGAAGAGAAAAATCACGAATGTCCAACCCCGTTAAGTGAGCTCACAGTAGGAGTAATCTTTAAAATGAAAAGCATGCCCACTGTTCAGAGATACAAGCAGGAGAATGGCAAGGGAATCTACAAAAGGAGAAAGGTGATGAAGAGAGACAGCAGGAAATCAAGCTCCACTGAGAATAGCAACCCACAAAGTTCCAGTGCAGTCCAGCCTGCAAAATAACAAATAAATTCTTCCTAAGATGAATAAACTGCTAAATGCATTGATCACAAAAGAATGAGTTGTACCTACAGGTGCCTCACAGCCCTTTTAAATGGTAACAGTTAGAAGTCCAGATGTGAATACAAGCCTCCTTTTCTTTCTCTAATTCACATTATACACGTTTTTGTAACAGTAACATATGGAATAAGGAGTTTGGCAAATCGGAAAAATCATATTTCAAACAACCTATATCACCATTAGAGTATTTTCATTTTCTTCTGATGTATTAATCCTTTGCTGAAAGGAGTGTCAATTAAAGGCCCAAATAACTGTAAAAACCTACCCTGACATTACATTTATACATAGGTATAATCAGTGAAGCCAGAAACTAGTGTAATCTCTACTTTAATCAGAAGTTGTCTGCTTGAGAAAATAGTCTTGATTTGTAGGTGTTGTCACTGCCCACTTGCATTATTCAGGTGTAAAAATATTTTCATTATTTTAGCGTGGGATATGAGATTTCTGATAAGGAATCTTGTTATGAATTGTCTATATTTCACCTTTGAAATACCTGCGGCATTTATGTCAGGTATATCAAGATTTTTTCAGGCAGACAAAGTAAGGAGATTTATTTTTAGATTTTTTTTCAACTTTATTGCCTTCACCAATTTTAAAGGTAGCTACTGAACTCTTTTTCAAAGTTTGAGAAAGCCTAAACTCATTAGAGATGTGAGCTTTGACTGGTCAGGCATAGTACATGGCCGTAAGGACCCAATTAGGAATTTAAAGGCACTGCTCAAAACAAGAAAGGTGGGTTGATTTCATTAGTATTGGCAGGTAGGCCATTGAGAAGCTCACCATGGGAAGAACTAATTTAGTTAATAAAACCTCACTGGTGTTTACTAGGAAAGGTTTACTTCCTGTCCAAAAGAAAAGCTACTTCCTTTTTTTTTTTTTTCACCAAATAATGAAGGTGACTTTAGGATTTTACACAAACATATTGGATTATAGGTTTCACTGGAAAACTTTGGACAAACTGGCTAGGCAGTAATTTGCACTAGTACAAGCACACTAGTCCAGCACTGATGTGTCACTTGAGCTTCAAATGCTGGATGTTTCAGTGCTGGAGAGAACATCAGGAGTGCAAGGCAGGGATGAGTTTGCTAAAGGTACTTGTGAATTCTTCCTGGCCCAAAGGCTTGGCTTGATTCAACAGTAGAAAACTGCATTTAACTTATTGCCTCCAATTAATTTGTGCAAATTGCTTAGTAATCCTAAATCATTACAGTGTTTAGAGTAATGAATTTGAATTTTTATTATGGAACATTTTCATTAATGCTATTTCATTACTGATGAGAGAATTCTTGCAAGAAAATAATTATGCTGAGATGGTATTTTCTTCAGTTCCTGTAAGTGTGGTACTTTAGGTTTCTGTATGTCTGTAGGTGTCCTCTTCCACAAACACCCCGTGAGTAGCTGCCCCAGGATGTCCCTGCAGTGTTTGGAGTGGTCACTAATGAGATGCTCTGTAGCAAAACCAAGAGTTGAATGTCTCCCAGGGCTGAATTTCCAAGTAGCTAAACGAAGCACACCAATTCGGGGATTTTTTAAGGAGTGCTGCAAGCACTAATCTTTTGAGATGGTTTAAAATTGCACAGGATGAACTATCTCTGCAGCTGAAAGTGATTGCCTTGGTGTCTTCAGCATATGGAAATTAAAGATGTGCTGAACTTTGATATTACTGGCATCAGCAACTGTGCACCTAAGGATATTCATGACAGTTGCACCAATTTAGTGTGTGATCAAGATTTTGAGATTGCTATGATAATCAGGTTGGTAAGTATATGTCCAGGCACGTAATATTTCTGGCTTTGGAAGTAGGCTGAACATGCAAATAAGCACTCTTTAAAATCCCTTACTTTGTTTAAAGCACTGGAGATCACTATCTGTACTGTTCACTTTAATAGGTCGAGTAGAGTGAGCTTCATTCGTTCGTTCGTTCGTTCCTTCGNTTTTTTTCCAGAGTGAGGTGAAAGACAAATGAGGGAACAAAGTGTGCATTCATACCTGTATTTGGACACGAGACATATACATATATAATGTTAAAAAATACACATTGAAAGGATATGATTGTTTACAAAAGCAAGCCCTTAGAATTTAGGAAATACCAGAATCAAGTTTGCCTGTGCATGTTTAATTGAATTCTGTTTGCATTACGATGAGTGCTCCATCATACAGCTACATGTTTTTTATCCACAGGTGGCTGGGATGGATTAGGATCACTTGCTGGGCAGCTTTTCAATATTCTGTTTTATCTTCATAGTTCAGCACGTGGCCCCATGTCTCAGGTATTGCACTCTATTCAAGCTGTGATCTGGATACATAATTATTAATTCCATCAGCAGCTTTTTGGTGGCAGGCACTGCTATTGTTTTCAGGTGATTCACAAATAGCATTGAATTCTGTTTTCCCTCTCTAAGATCAAAGGACATTGTTATCTTAATTTTTCAGGCGGAAAAAAAAAGAAGGAAGATTATGGTCCAGAGGTGCCACTAATTTCAGCCACCAAAGATCTCTGCTGATTACCCTTGTGGGAAGCTGATAGCGTTAGCCACAGCCTTTATGAGGTTCAGTGCTAGCAAAGCCTTGGCAGCAGCCATCACAGCCACTTAGTGACAGGGAAAGCGCTGGAGCCCCAAAGTGCAGGGGCTCCAAGTGACTCCCAAACTCTTGCAGACAGATACACCACAGGCAGACACAGACTCATTGTCACCCCCTCTGCAGCCCACCTTGGCTCTAGCTGAAGAGGGCAGTGTCACCACTGAGAGCGAGCCGAGCGGGGGCTCTGCTGCCAGCCCTGGTCACCGTGTCCAGCCGAGCAGCAGCAGCCTTGGACAGCAGCTGCTGGGCGATGCCGAGGCACCCCAGTGCGGCCCATGACCTGAAAGCACAGACTCTTTCAGGAATTCAACTGCTTTCCTGTGCTTGGACTGTGATTTCAGGAAGGCATGGTCAGATTTGGGTTGTTTGCACAGGAGTAGCAAATGCACTGTAAACCTTTCAAGATGAGGCTAGGATATATATTTTTTCCTTAAACTTGTTCTTAGAAAAAGAAAAAAAACCCCCAATAGTCTGAAATTGGGTATTTCCCTAAGTATACAGCCTGCAGGAAAATCTGCCTAGAATAATTCAGTCCAACAGGTTAAAGTCTAGCAAAAATGTTAGCAGATGAAGCAGAGAAATCCTGGATAACTTTACTGTTAAGTAGCTCCTGTAGTGGCCTTGCTGCTAGTAAGAAGGCAGCGACACACACATATATGCACCCACACACAGACTGTGTGTGCATGCACAGGCACAATAATTAGCAGGATGCTGGATGCCCTCTCATTTATTTTACTTGTTCTTTTCTGTAGAGCTTAATCTTGCAGACAGTTCGCTTTAATCGTGAGCTGGTGGAAACGGCAGGAGTTTGTATAAAATTGGTGTAACTTTTCAGCCGCTGAGAGCAGAGCCCATCAGAAGGCAATGCGGAATAAATCCAGAAGAACACCGTGGCATTAATTGTGCACCGTGCTGAGCATACCTACTGTGGCAGAAGGTGACTCCCACCCCAGTGATGGATGGAATCCTGAACAAACTAGGGCCTCCTCATCTTTTCACCAACGCAGAATTGCTTAAAGCTGCATGCTGTAGCCTAATTCAAATTACTTGAATTTAAATGGTAAACACAGAATCATACAAAAAATGAAGTACAAAGCAAAGGAGCCTACTGCTGTCATTCCTCTTTTGAAATGCATTAACACCTTTGGAGGAAAAGTCTCCAGACATGGAGGAAAAAAATAATTTGCTTATGAAAAAGAAAAGGTGTTAAGTCTTTTAAAAAGTGACCTGCCTTTTAAAAAAAATAATAATTATATCTTAATGCATAATATAAAAGGGGGTAATGTATGTATTATTAAGGGCTCAGATTTACAAGTAGTATGAAGCAGTAATTTAATCCTCCTGAATTATGTTGTCAGTGTCAGTCCCATGCTTTTTATACATGCGCAAAATTAAGTGGAAACCACCTTAACTGTTTTCCTTCTTATTAAACAGTAAAAATCTATAATTCAGTGAGACATTAAGCAGTTGGCATTTGTTGCTATACAATCCCGTTCCACAAGCCCCACTGTGAATTCAGCAGGGCATTCGGCACTAGCCAGCTTCTGTTATCAGTAACTCTACATGAAAGAACCTGCATTTTCCTGTTAATGAAGCAAACAGAAGAATAATAAAGTTGTTCAGTGTTTTAAAACCTTAGTGTGAATTCCAGCTCTGGCATTTCAGTACTGAGAACTGTTGAGATGCTCTCAAGTCCAAGAGTCTCTCACTGCTAAGTGCCTGTAGGCTTTTATTTCCTACAGATGAACATATACAAGTTATCACAACTATTAGACATCAGTGAGATAACATCACTAAATTCTCATAGGGGATCTCAAATATTCTATGACTTGTATCTGTAATAGGAAATTATTGAAAAGCCAAACTAGACCCTTGAGTCTGAAGAGAGTGAGCAATACAGGCTTCAAGCACAAGGTAGAAAAATCAGATCCTGACACATTCCACCCCTTGTCTTCCTAGCATGACCATTGCTTTTTAGGACTCATATTTTTGAAGAATGGTAAGAGTTTTTGCCCCTTACAGAGTTTATTGACTAATAAGCCTGTCAGCAGCACTCCAGTTGCAGGCACTGACCTCAAATTCTCTTTGGACTTAAGCTCCTTTTGGCCACCTCTGTGTTTGTGTGATGCCTGCCACTGCCTCCCCTATATGAACTCAGCTTGGCTTGAGGTGGCAGGTTCTTTTCAGTGAAGTGGCTGGTGTTGCTCCTGAGATGACCAAGGGGGGTGGATTGAAGATGCTCAGGGTAAAGTGTCTGGGCCGAACATGGTGGCATGGGGCTGCAGCACATAGGAGGGCATCATGCTGGGGTGTCACTGGGGCATCCCTGGTAAGCCCCTCTGGCTTCTGGAAAGCTCAAAATCAAGATTATAAGAAGATGAGTCAAAGCTATTTTAAACTGTGGTCTCTGGTCTGTGCTTAACTGTCCTGTGCTTCTCAGGCCATCCCTGTACAGTCACTGTGCCCAAGGCAGATCTCTCCATTCCCTTTTTTGATTTATGGAAATCTGCCTGAAGAACAGCTTATTTGCCCTCTGTTATGGTGGGAAACCACAGCCCTACCCCACTTCCTTGTATCTCTTTGTCTGTCTCCATCCTACTCTACAGGAGAAGGCATTAATCAGCGTTGTGGGAGCAATGTGATGTCATATTAAGCTGGAAAAATTCTTTCAAAGGGGACAAATTTCAATTTAGAAGATATAATACCATCTTGGCGAAGCAAGTGCTCTGAGTTTGGACTTTGTCAGTGGGGGAGAGTCTTACACTGATTGTATCCCACAATCAGTAATTGGGTGAGTTTGCACTGCTGAAACCAGGACAAGTTTTGCTGCTTATCTATAGATGGCAGTCCAGAAAGTTGTGTTTTTCTGCACTTGTATTTTTCAGCTTTTTTTTGACCGGATGAATTATTGCTGAAATAATTGTCAAGAAAAAAATGCAAATATTTGCCTTTTACAGGAAAATGCTCCTTCTCCTTTCCTTCTATACCCATAAATTCTACTTCTACCCTACCTTCTCTGCTTGTCTGGAGACATCACATCGGAGCTAGGAGCATAGTTTTGCAGGAGGAGGGAAGGACCAGTCAGCAAAGCTGCAGAAGCTGTTGCATGAGATTTGTATTGCCCAACACAACATTGTGATTGCAGAAGGTTTCTAGGCTGTGCAAAAATCTGCAATATATTAACGATTCTGATTTCTAATGAATTTTAAAAAGAATTTGTGCTAATATAATCAGTTTTGCTAACTGCTGAGCAACAGTACATTTGTTCACGGTTATTTGTGTAAGTACAATGACAGACATGCAAATACAAGCTGTATTTAAACCAGCACATTCCTTTTAAGCACATGGCTGATAACTGCACAATTGGAGGCTTGTAACAATGGTGTTGTCAGGAAAGATCAGACAGGTGTTTGAAGACATGGTGTGGAGGCAACTTTGAAGGCTGAAATTCTGCACTCTCTGCTGTGAGAAGAGCCGAATCTTTTAACTACAGAAACCTAGACAGTGGAGGTGAATGGGGAGCAAGGAAAAAGGTCATGGACTTCTGACAGTGGAGAATTGTAAGGACTCTAAGCATGCCAGAACAGTAAGGTCTCAGGGCCTTGATTTTGTTCCTTGGTCTACAAAAAAGGCTTGTTCCAATTATGGAATGCTGTGAAGATTGAACATGAGCCCCTTTTTGCAATAATTGCAACTTTGAAGTATCCTGTTTGGGTAAGACTTCTTAGGAAGAAAATTGGTAAAGTGTATGGATTGCTGAGGATGGAGAAGAGCATTGTATTTTAGGAGGTGTCAGTTCCCAAGTCGCTTCCCAAACTTCTGCTGCTGTGAAAAGGGGACTCAGAAAACTCTTTGTGAGTCCCTGATGTTCAAAGCCAACCTTGACCTCCCTGGGTAACAGAGTTTGAAGACCTTGTGGTGAGTCATTCACATGAGTGTTATCATATTTCCTAGCCAATGAGATAGAAAGAGTTTACAAAGTTTATTAGAAATCTTGGCGCAAAAATGAAAAGAGATATGTAGAGGAGGGAGAACAAGGAGTCCTTGGCCTGTCCAACCAGCCCACAATTCCTAGCAGTCAGCATGAACATCAGAGAATGCTTGGAAATACTCAAGATGCAGAAAACACTGGTCAGATCTCTCCCCAGCTGTCTATGTATTCATCAGCATGTAGCCAACTGAACACACAGAAAGCAGCTAGTTTATTAGTTCCTCAAAGAAATATCTATTTCTTGGCAGGGAAAATACAGGCTGAGACACAGTGTGACACTCCACACCCGCCAGGAGCAGCAAGGAGATGGGCCTGGAGCAGCATCCACATCCAGCAGTTAACATCTGTCCTAGCTGCTGGTGCTACAGGGATGGGAGGATAGCTCTAGGGACTGACTGCCTGTAAGCTTGGCAGTGGGCAGGACTCCTGGTGTCTGCTGCCTGTCCCCAGCTGCCATCTCAGGCAGCACAGTCCTGCTCTGGGTGTGCACAGACCTCCCAGTGCCAGCATGAGGGACTGCAAAGGGGTCTTGTCCTCTGTAATCCTTTGAAACAGGGATTATCAGTGCCAGAGATGCAGAGCAATTCTGGACAGCTTCACCATTCCCATTTTAGTGCCTCTCTGGAGGAGGCTGCACAGCCCTGACACAGTTTCTGGGCTGACTGCAGCTGTCTGACTTGCTCATTTTGCCAAGGGCTGAAGGGAGATCGATTGGGAAGAGTTAAGGCATTGGGCCGATGATACAGATGGATGGAATGGAAATGGCATGGTGTGAACAGAACAGAACAAAACAGAATATATTTTAGAGCTGATAGCTGCTTCACCACCCTATTCCCTGGCCTCCTGATCTTGAGGCCTACTCATCTGCCATGGCAGAAAGATCGAGAGAGGTTAACTGTGGAATTAACCACTCCTCATACAACCAGCAGAGTTTCTGCACCAGAGAGACATAAACAGCAAAATGTGCTGTTTTCAAGGAAGAGTGCTAGTGTGCATTCCTGGAAGAGTGGGGGAAATAAAGGGATTTTAGTGCCCTTAGACTGTGGGCTAGAGTTAAGTGCCTTTGGGGCACATAGTCTTTGCAGAAAGGAAGACTTGACACAGAGGGAAGTGTGGAAGGAAGGCATTATTATTAATCAGGAGGTATTATTTAAATATCATGATTACATGATGCCTAAACAGCTAATTTGTTGTTCAGAAAAAAGAAAAAAAATGACAACCACCCTGATTTTAAGAGCATCCATCCCCTGGACTTTTATCAAATAATTGCATAAACAACAATGGTATCACAATAACCAGATTTCTGCATTGCCTTGAGGTCCTCCCCGAGGAGCCTGCTGCATGGCAGAGGGGCAGCACCTGGGGAGACGTTGCCCATTCTTCAAAATTCTCTGTGGTTAAAAATTTGCTGCTCAAGAAAAATAGACCAAGACAGAACTAAACTTATTCAATATGCACAGGACTATATAAATCAGCTCTGTACTTGCTTTGCCTTGCCTGTCCTTCCCCCTTCACCTCTTTGTCATTCAAAGTATGCACACAGGAAACTTCAAGAGAAGCTGCTAACAACATTATCAACATCAGGAGAGACAGACAAACCAATGACACAGGAGATAAGTGAAAGGATACCACTGAGAAAAGCTACACAGGTGGTTTTAGAGATTAAAAAAGCTGGCATTTCTAAAGCTCAGCATGGTTAAAAACAGAGACAGATAGAGTGGGAGAGGGTAAGAGGGAGGAGTAACTTACTTATTCAATCCTTCTGGTTTGGTGTTTCTGTAGGCCCCATCTGTACTTTGCAAGAATGGGTTTGTGCTTTTGGTTGCACTCCCAGCTTGTTCTTCTTGGTGTTTATAGACTATCCCAAATGTCAAGTACTTTTTCACAAAGCAAGTTGATAGCTCCTTGCAGCAAGAATTGTTCTGTTCTGGGACTGTGCCGAGGCATTTTGCATTTTTAAAGTGATTTCCAGCCCAGAGAAGTCCTGTGAGTAATGACTTTGCTGTTCCTAGGGCAGAGAAGCACTGTGTCTCTCTCTTGGCCTGTCTGCCTTTTAGCTAGAAAAAATTCTTAGTTATAGTCTTTGTTCATTCATTTTCTCTTTGCCCAAAATCTCTTATTCTAGTAGTTCCCAAACCTAGATCTCTTCTACCACATCAAACAATGCTTTCTTAGGGTGCTTTCCACTGCAGGCTTCAGGAAGGAAACATCTTTTAAGAAATTTTGCTAGTGCAAAATTTGAAAAAAGTTTTAGAAAAGCAAACAGAGCTTCTTTTCTTCAGAAGATTTATGGGATTACCAGCTGTGAGATTTCAACAAGATAAAAATGTGAGGAGGGACTCCACAAGCCTTCTAGAATATTTGCTCAAAGTTGTGCGGTTTCAAGAATTCTCACTTCTGAATAAACCACCACCACCAAAAAAAAAAAAAAANAAAAAAAAGCGCCACCTTCTTCTTCCTAAGTAATTGACATTAAATGGGTGTTACTTCTGGGCACCTCCTGGCACCATCTGTCCCCGGGGTCTCCTGCCAGGTTCTGCACCCAAACACACCCCAACTTCCCTGTGCATACCTCATGTCTTACCTACAGTCCCAGCCAACAAGAAGGCAACAGACGTCCTGAAATATTTTCCTCTCTCCCAGTCCCTGGCTAGTTTGGCTTGGGCTGAAGTTTCACTTTTCCACCTACATGACATTCATGGCATTCCATTTAAAAACCCAAGTCAAGGTAATACTGCATCTCTGTCAGAGGCTCTGTTTAAGTGTTTGAGGCCGTGACAAATGTTTGGTGCAAAAAACACTTTTAAGGAAAAAAATTTTCTCACCGAGGACTGGAATGAAATGAGCTTCTGAGAAGTAAATAGACAGACAGAAATGTATAGACAGACAAATGGGTGGGTGATAAAATTGGCCCCGTACTCTATTTCTAACATATTTCAAAATAGCAGCTTTGGAAGATGGCACTTCCTTTTACAGTCCTTTTCAGAAATAATAAGTACAGTTTGCTGGAATTTTGGTCTAACTATTTTGACACCACATTGCCTTTTAGTAAAGGTTTGCCTCCCATCATTAAGTAGTTCATGCAAGGTAAAAAGTGGAATAAAACCAGAGGGATGATGTGATAGTCTCAGATAAAAGTCTTATATTACAATAAAAAACAGTGTGGGTAGGCCTTCTCCAGAGGATTTTTTTTTTGTTTTCTTGCTCTGTTACAGCTTGCAGAAAGCAGAAATTACAGTATGCATCTGCTGATCAATTTTAAATTAGTAGAGTAAAATGTCAAGAAGAAAAAAAATTGAAATCATACTAGATTTCAACACCAACAGAGAAAATCCCAGCATTTGTGAAATGGCAGCAATAAAACTAGCAATTGTTATTTAGTTTTAAGTAATGAACCACATAAAAAATACAAAACTTGCTACATTGGCTCCCAAATGGAGCTTATTGCACTGCTGCTTGAATGTTTGTACAATCTTTAATTTAAACATTTTCTCTTCGGGTCTTAATAACAGGCATGGGTTATTGCAATTTACTCTCTCTTCAAAGGCAAAAAATGAAAGAGGAAAACAAAATACTTTAACTCACATGTGAACAGAATTGACTCATTCAGCTAGAGGAGGGGTTGAAAGTCAGAAAATTTCACCCTCCGATTTATCTTTAAGCCAGGTAAGGGCAGGATTAGCATGTGGACACTCCAAAGCTGCTCCCCCAGTGAGAAAGAAGAGCCATTCATCACTGTTTACTGGGCTTTTGTTGTGCTGCAAACCCTCACAGAGAAGAAATATAAAGAGTAATTTGTGTTTCTCAAAAGGAGACCAACATGCAGTCGCATAGATGCTGCCAGGAGTTTTTTCATTATTATTATATTTTAATATATAAGCAACTGAGAAAAGCATTTAGAGGTGAATGTTAATATATTCCATTCCTCGTGGCCCACAGGATTCTCAATTCTCAGTTCAGTTTTTTCATTATGTTTCTGGAATTACTGTGATAGTTTACTGGTTTGAAGGATTTTAGTCATAAACAGCAGCAAATCTTAACCTTGAAACTTGAATGACAAAATAATCCTATTTGAAATAACACTTGAGTGGCACAGGGAAGAGAAATAAATAAATTAATTAATTCCATTTTTTCCTGTGCATGACTACTTCAAGCTCAAGCTGCTGTTTAAATTTGATCATCTAATAAAAAAACAAATTTTAAAATGCCTGGCTCTGACTTTTTTCATGAAGGAACAAAGGTGGGCTGCGGTGTTTATTCCTGGCCTTGGGATCTGTAGATGCATGACCCTCGGTTTCCCCCCTTCCTTTAGGGCACCAGTGTTTACAACTTCACATGCAGGCAGAAATAATTTTGAAAAAATTGGGTTCAGATGCTCACCTGAAAGGTAGGTAAATAAGGAAATTTTTCTCTTGGGCTACATTTGATTTCTTTAAATATTTTTGTTCTTTGGGTTCTGGTGTGCTTTTGCAGTGGAGCATGGCTGTTTACTCAGCCTAGCACACCAGAAGCAGGACCTGAATGGAAGGGCTGCTGCTTTGCAGGGGTCACAGCCACCCTCTGGGCATCTGCCCAGCATCTGGGTAGGTGTGATGGCCATGTCAAGCCTGGGAAGGAGTATTTTGGGAGGCTGGAGGAGCAGAGAACCTTCCTTTACATCTTCAGTCTTGTCTCAGACATGGCTATTGAGGGCATTTCTCTGAAAGTCTCCCTGTCCTTGTCCATCCTGGGTAGCTGGGAGATCTCAGCTGCTTCTCTTGGTGACCCACAACATGGCTTTCTGTGGGAAATGTAAAGCTACAATCTGTGAGTTTTTTACACACTGCTGGAGAGACATTTAATAGGCCAAAACATACAGAAGGACAGATGAGAGACCACTGTACAGCATTTTGCATTAATTTTTATTGTGTTGGTAACCTTTATCCTTCTTTATGGGAAATCTCTCTCCTGATGGTCCCCTCTGTACTAAAAACTGAAAAGACAAAAATGTCCTTAGCACAGTAAAGGAAACCAGACAGTAAAACATGATGCCATGAAAGAAGATGTTCAAATAATCAGGCTCTGCCTTTCTGCACCTCAGCACCAGGCAGGGAAGCCAAGAGCTGGCTCCTGCTTTTGCACGGCAGCTGAGGGCACTCTGCTCAAATCTGATGCCACTTGGGCTGAGATCCCATGACACACTCCTGAGTGTTAACATCTGCATTAAGGGGTCCTCTGGAGCATGCTGGGACAATCCCCATGCTTCTGGCTTTAATATCCTTTTCCAGGTATGCATAAACCTTCAGGACAGGACACATTTTCAGTGTAGCTGTGACAGCTGATAGAAGAAACCAGGAGCAAGTGACAATGACATCTGGAAAATGCATTCTGAAGAGTTGTTGCAAAGAATTTGGATTTGGCTTGCTTTTACCAGGGAACTAGAGAAAGAATATGTGTTTAGTAAGGAGATACTATGCCAAGAAATATATTAGAGGTCTAGCACAGCTCTGTAGTATGCGAGGTAAGAGAATATTGCTGAAATTTTATCAGTACTGGCACCTAAATAGTGCTGTACATCCTTTAGTATCTGTTACAGATAGACTCATACAACCACTGTAAAACATAATGAAATACACTCTTCCCCCTAGATTAGTCTAGGAAACAGCTGGGAACACAGTATTCATTTCTATCTTCCTTATTTTTTGCATTGAAGATTTTTAACACATTCAAACTATTGATCAGTCAGAAATCTCTAAGCCACGAGACACTGGCCATAAGAAATTAGGATAAGAAATTATTTTCTAAATTATGCCACAATTTTTCCTCATTTACAGTTAAATTAAAGGGAAAAAGCAATTAGAAAGGTATTACTTAAGCCTGAATATATACAAGGCAAAGAGGCAGTTCTTGCTGCCAACAATAAGGATCTATCAAATACTGAATGTTGAAGATAGACTCTTTAAAATCTAGGACCAATTTTACATCCAGAGAGAATACAATTTAAAGATACTAGAAATTTCAATTATGTATGAAGATTTAAGAAATGCTAGCTATTGTTTTGAGGACATTATTCATTACTACTTATGCTGAGGGATGAAAATGTTGAACAAACGATATCAGCTCTGTATGGCAAATTGAGGAAAGTGCTTCCTAAATCTAACAGGTTGCCTAATGAAGTTCAGAGGTGTTATGATTGTAGATAGGCAGAAAAGTGCATTGTGATAAAATCAAACCTCAAGTGCTTACTATTCTGAGAGAGAATCTAGCTGAGGGAAAAATAACACATGCACACACTCATACATACCTACACATATCCTGTGTTTACAGGAAGCTTTAATGATAATCCATCATCAGCATTAATGGGGAAGCCTTCCAGCCACATCAAGTAACCGCGAGTGTGTGGGCCACAGCTAGAGGTAGGAAACCAGCCTGCAGTTCATCACAATTTTCCTGGTAATTGCTTGCACCTTTTTAATAAAGGGCCATTTTGTACCTTCATAAACCTGAGGACCAAATAGTCTTCTGGTTTCCCATGTCAACACCAGTACACAAGCCAGGGAAATTCAGGCAGTACTTCCTGCATCTTAGGGTACTTTGTCCTTGCCTTAGAGCAGGGGATAGCCTTGGGACCTCCAGGAAGTTAAGTAGGCACCCAGCTATGCAGTGATTTCACAATGATTTCTGAAGGTGTTAATACTTTCCCTAAAGGCAAAGTTAATCTTTGTCATTTAGTACCCACATAAGCAAAACGAAACAAAGTTAAGAGATATTCAGTGAAACTGATAAAATGGAGGAGTTTTCTATCTTTGGGGGAGTGTTTTTGAATCTGGCTCAGATAAACTGTGATCAAAATACATTTCTATCCTTGGAAGGCAAAGAAAATGCTTTTGTCTCGGGCCTTTGCTCAATGACAAAGGTTAGGTTTTTGCATCTGCAAATCTGACCTGAGGCTGCAGAAGTGCTCAAACAGGAGAACGAGAAAAGCAAGGAGGAATTATCTGCAGCTAAAAGGCAAGCTTCCCACCACAGGATAAAGCTTTTTTGCTTTCAGCTGCTGTCTCTTGTCTCATGTTGTCTGATCTAGCATCTAGCTGATAGAAACTCCCTGCGAAATGAGGCACAACAAAGGCAGGAGAGAGAGGGGAATCGCTTCGTTCTACATCAATGGTTTATGCTTGGTGCCAGGGAGGGAGGAGGGCATGGCCATGTGGTCTGAAGGCTTTGCCCCTTCCTAGGTCAAAAAGGAAGAGCTTGTAGGTGGGAGCCTTGAGAAAAACCACCAGTATTTATAGAGGCTATGAAACAGGGAGGAAAATTATATATCATAAAAGAAGGTAACCTCTAGTTGAGCCAGAAGAAAGGCAGAGACTTGATCTGAATGAAGGATTTTCTCAGAAGGAAAAAGCAGAAGAGAGTGGTGTCCCTGCTTAGAAGAGAAGACCAAAAGGAAAGGGCAAAGGGCAAAGAACAGTTTCTCAGTTAGGGAGAGAATAATAATCATAGTAGGAGAAATAGTGTAGTTTGCATCATAAAAGCAAGCACTAAATATGGGAGGTGAATGAAACTCCTTGAGAGAGGCAATGGGACTTGCTGCTTGTTACAGCTAATGCCAAGCAATATTACTTTACCCCACCAGGTATTAGTGAATATTAATATTATGTCATTAGCAAGCTTTCAATATCACTGTAGTATGTTATGCCGTTTCTGGGGTGAAATAAAAAAACTCAGTTTCTAGCCCAACTAATTTCATATCTTTTACAAGCAACACACATTTGCTTCTAAAAATAAAATACATCATGTAAAAGTAGTAATTTACAGATAAAGCAACTATTTTCTGATGTTCTCATTAAGCCTATCTTATGCACCTGTCTTCAATTCACTCTTTTGAAATTGTAAACCACAAATAAGTGTACAGGGAGTGAGTAATTAGCCATAATTATTGTTTCTTTGTAATATTTTGGGATGTTGAGAAGATTTCTTGCATGAAGGTATCTTTTGTGAGAAGGGAAATATTCACAATGGTGCTGAAGCTTATGAATTGAACCTAACATCAACAGCAGACTGCAGTGAGAGAAAAAAAAGAATTATAGCAGAGTGTCTGCAGCAGCAGGTTTCACCAAGGACAAATCCCAGTATGATTTAATCACTGCTTGGTTTTAAATATTTTTCATGAAATATTTGCCTTTTTATGTCTGCTAAAGGCTTTGATAGTTCCAAGCTCTTTCATTTCCTAAATTTGCCATAATGGTGGGTACGTTTAAATACATCTGTATGTATAATGATCTGTAACGTCGCTGATGCTCTGTGTAATGAATGAAACTTTTCACTGTTGTAAATAAGACTGATGTGAGATAAATAAACCAGGCCAAAGAGTATTGATACATGGAATTGATATAAACCAGGTTAGAGGAGAAGCTAATTAACATATTTGACTGATTTGCAGTCTAATCCTACACAAAACATTGGAACCTAACTTGTGAGCACTGAAACAATGAATCCCAGCTTAAGTATTTAAAACAGTGTTTCAAATTCTGTTGTGGTTGGTCCCCTCAACACTACTTAATATTACAAAAGATATGATTTTGCAGACTAAATATAAGTATTGGTATTTATTTTAAAATTGGATTTAATGTGAAATATGTTTTTCACAAGGATTTTTAAAGAAATGAGTGGATTTCTCCATCTATTTGCAAATCTAAACTATTAAATTCAAACAGTAACTGTGAAAGTGTGAAAAGCTGTTTGCAGGTCTGCAGCCATCTCTACATTCATCAATTTGTTTTTCAGTCTTTGTTATTTCTTGTTCCTTATGTATCTCCTGGGACAGCTTCTTGCTTGAGGAGAGAATGTTAATAGCTCATTCGTCCTCCAGGATGTTTCCTCGCAACAATGAGAATACTCCCCAAATTTCCTCTAATTCCTTTGCCTCTTCTCTGTATTAAGGAAAAAAGTAGTCAAGAAACATGAATATAATCGCAATAAGGCTGCTCTGTAATAACAGCCTGGTTTTGCTTGGTTTGTGTAAAAGGATATTAAAATAGATTATAAGTTTCAAAAAACCATTAGTGAAATTCCAGTCGATTTTAGGTTGTATTTTCAGAACAGTGTAGGTGCTAAATGAAGTTCATCTGAGAAGGGACTTATGCTTTGGGGTTTTTTTTATGTCACTAACATATTAATCAAACTTGCAATTAAAGCTTGTGTACCTGTAGGTCAGTCTGCTGCAATATTTAAGAATTAGTTTTCATTTTCCTGGAACCGTAAGATATTTCTTGGCCTGTGTAATATGGTGATGCACTGCAGTGTTCATAGCATTGTTTTAAAAAAAGAAAGGAAATATGAGCATCAAGGCAATCCAGTAACATCCTGGATTGCTTGCCCCTGACTGTACTGTCCTTTCAGCAGATGTCAGAGTGGTTGAAATCCCCCACAAGGGTCAATTTTGTGAATGTGAGGCTGCTATCTGTCTATAGAGGACCTTATCTGTTTGGTCTTCCTGGTCAGGTGGCTTGTAGCAGACCCTCACTGTTCTGTCACCCATCATGGAGCTTCCTTTAATCCCGACCCATAAGCTCTCCATCAGCTCCTGATCCATCCCCAGACAGCGTTCCATGCATGTCAGCTGGTCATTGACACAGAGGATGATGCCCACTGCTCATCTCCCTTGCCTGTCCTTCCTGAAGAGCCTGTATCCTTCTACTTACCAGCCGAAGATCCGTCCCACCACGTCTCTGTGATGCCAGTAAGATCACAGCCCTGCAAGTCTGTGCACATCTCTAACTCCTCTTCTGTGATTCTCATGCTACATTCACTTGCATGGAGGCATTTGAGGGGCCCCCAAAAGGTAACCTACTGGCTGGAATTCCTCTGTGCTGGTCTTCAGGTGCTCTGCTGACCTGCTATCATTCTCCACGCTCTACATATCTATTGCTGACACTGGCATCAAAATTATATGAGTGGGATGGGTTGAGTTTCCCCTCCTCCAATTTTATTTTACCCCCCCTTCACCATCTTCGTAGAAATTCCCTAAATCTGGCTCTGAACTGTGAGAAAAGAAAAGGAGAATTACCTGTGTAATGATTTAAATTATTTCCATACATTTACTACTTTAGCTCCTATCTGATTATACTTCTGGAGTTATTGAGCATTGGGATCCATGGAGCTGCCCATAACATATTAGCTCTGCTCTGAATCCATCTGAAAGAAAAAAAAGAAAACAACAAAATAATTTTACCTGAAATAGGTTTATAACAAAAAATAATAATAAATTCAAAGTTAAGTTTGGTGTGATAGTAAAGCTGAGACTGTGACTCTGTCAACATCTGTACATATCTGTAAAATCTGTGAAATTACTGCACCTTTTATCTTTCTAGACTCTGATGGGTTATTTTTTTCTTTCTTAACATAAGTGACTACATGGTACGGGGACCAGCTTCTCCTATTAGTTACTTGATTATTGTCTAGCCTATTGTAGCTTAGCCTAACTTTTCCTCCCCCCCATTCCCTCAAACAAAAAGCCTCTAAAAGCCTATGGGAAATCAGGTGAGAAACTGTATTAGAGAAAATCAGTTCATATATATACAGACTAACAACCTTCTGACCTTTCTTGCCAGAATACACATGATAAGGGTAATTGCCAGCACTGTTATTTGTTCTCATTTTATTAAGTCTATTTTTACAATAGGTGTTTGAGATAAGTACTCTGATGGCTATTTCTCCAGATGTCTGTTTTAAATGTACCATAAAACATGCTGGGTGGTGTATCCACTAACCCTCTATAGTGATGAGAGTAGCAGATTAACATTAAACAATGTGTTAAAGGAGAAAATGCTTCTAAATTGCATTTGCTAGTGTTAGTGGCAACCACCAGAAATAATTAAAACTGCAGTAATTAAAAAAAAAATTTCCTTCCATATGCTGATTACTGTTTCCCTTTCTTCAGTTTTTAAATTCCAGGATGCTTTCAAAGTAAGGATATTCAGGTTTGGTGCTTCTTATGCTGTGCAATGGGGTGAATATGTTTGTGCTTCCAGAGCTGGGAAGGAATCACAGATGTTCTGTCTCTGCTCCTTATCCACTCCCTTATTATGCACAGACACTCTCTGCTCTTGCATGTTGGCTTATTTTATACACAAGTGAGATGCACAGCAGCATGATGGGTGTACACAGTTGTCAAAAAATAAGAGCGCTTATGTTTTCAATATTCCAAATTTGCCCCTTTGAAAAATCTCTTATATATCCTAAACCTAACTGTTGGACCTACACCACCAGGAAAGAACTCAAACTTTTAGCCTCTGGAAAGAGTCAATAGTCTTTAAATCTAAGAACCCATAATACTTTTTATGAAACACACTTTCATATATTCTTCCAAGCAGTATCTCTCCCTTTTGTTCCCCCCAAAAAACATTGAACACTTCGTACTTTTTGTGTGCATTGCATTGTTGCCACCACCACTACCCTGGTTATACATTTCAGCTTTAGTGTTCTGCTTTAACTTTTTCTATAACTTCTAAACAATATTCTCCAGCTACTTGTTCCTTTTTCTCTCTCTCTCTCTCTTTTTTTTTTTTTACCCCATTATTGGATAATTTTTCCTTTCTATCTATTTCACCAAGTATTTTTCAATAACAGTATTTGATTTCTATGATTTCCTTTCCTAGTAACTTGTATAGAGAAAATATACTTTGACAGATACTTTGGGCAGATAATGAGTATTTTGGAGCTGGGTGATCATGTGGTACTTGAAATCCCTGCTGTAATGAATAACAGCCTTTCCCCAACTGGATGTGTTCCATTTTGCTTTGTTTAAATGTCTGTTTCAGCTTTGCAGACTAAAGAGTAGGACTGAGTTCTTCTGAAAGGTTTTCAATTAGCATGGTATTCCCAAACTATCAAAGTAGAAATGTATCAGAAAGAGGAAAAAAAAGGCAAACTATTAACAATTTTATTTCAAAATCCTTAACTTTGGTTACTTAGCATAGCAAGAAACATTGTTTGAATGGAGCCTAATGAACTAATTTTGATAGTCCTGTGCTTGTCAAGCATTGTTTTTTTCCCTTTAAGTCAATACAGTGCATTGCTTTGATTTCTAAGCAGTGAGCAGAAATAAGTGAAACATTTTAATTGAAAACTGAGCTTGTATGTGCAACATAAGGAAAAAATAAAAAACAAAACAAACCAGGGAGAAGAAAATGTTTCCTTTGCATTAACAGATGATGAAAAGTTTTCTTCTGCGAGGAAATAATGATTTTCATTTCTCAGTATCATTGTATTATGACTCCTCACAGTACTCCAGAAATTATTTTTCCTTGACTTTGGATGTTCATGTTCTTTTTAAACCTGAGATCATGGGATGGTAGCACAACACCTGCCACACAGGAGACTGGCCCCTGAATTTAAACTATTTGATGAAGTAGGAGCTCCTGGGCTGAGGAGGGTAATTATATTGCTTGAAACACAGCCCTTTGAGACTGGGTAACTGATGACTGCCTTCTGCAGTTTCCTGTCAGGTGGAAGCAGGAACAGGCATTACTTTACTGAGAGGAAAGATTCCAAGGGATTAATGTCCTGGTGCCTATATGAAGAGATTTGGTAAAAAGCTCTTGTCTTCTGAATTGGTAGATTTTTCTAGCTGTGTTTTATTACTTCTCACTAGAATTTAAGACCCACAAGGCTGATGCCCAAGTCAGCCAGCACCATTTTGCACCCACACCCTTCAGCAGAAATGCAGGGATTTAATGAGTAAAAGAGAACCTTTGAACTTTACAAAGTTATCTTTTTTCTATGATCCTTTTCCTGTCTTCTCTTACTTCATCCTGGACCTGGGTGTGGGACAGCAGCTGAGTCTAGTTTTCCATGCAGAATGGCCATTTGTCATCATCTGGAAAAGCTTCCCAGGAGGCAGGAGTTGGAGTGATGATGTGAGTTTGACAATGTATCTTTCTTCCTTGACAGCTCATCAGCCTACCCCGAAACATTTACAAGAGATTTTCAGGACAGTGAAAAGCTATGGCATAAGATTTTCACTGCTGAAGCTTATTTTCACTTGTAATAGCCCAGGCATCTCCTGAAACTCCAGTGTTTTCTTGTCAGCTTGGGTGTGAAAGCAGTTAACTTTGGTGTCCTTTTCTCCTGAGCAAGTGGGCTGGACTCAGCTAAACTTTTCATCAGAGTTAACTGATTAAAAAACAGTTATGGGAGTTGACACTTGGGTCTGAGATTTGGGGAAGGAAAGCAGGGGTTGTTATCCACCTGTTCTTAAAATCAACTCACTGAAGTTGTTAATTCCTGTACTTATGTTCTTCAGAGTGCTTCAGCTTCCTTCAGTGTGTGGTGACTATTTATGCCCTCAGTGTTGCACAGACGTGTAACAAGAGACCAGTGAAGCCACAGAGGGCATGAGAGGAGCTGGAATACCTCAGGACCCATGGATTCATAATGTGAGAGAAGGTGGATGAATGAAGGTGTAGTCAGGTGAAGAGGAACAGGAGGAAGCGAAAAGAAAGAGATAATGAAGGAGTAGTTACAGTAACACAAAGGAGAGTGGCTGAAATGATCATGCAAGAAAGTGGAATCTGGAGACAAAGTCAGAGTAGGAAATGGACAGGGAAATTTGGCAATTCCTCCATCCTCTGCTGTGGCTGGCAAGAACACCACCGTGTCTACAATGATAGAGTTACACATACATATACTTCAGTTATACATACAAACTGTATTTTGGGCACTGGAGGAGTGCCCTGTTTCTTGCCATATTTACCCATTTAATACAGAAAGAAAATTCATCCAGGATGAATTTTAGAGAATGATAATATTTTGCTCAACAACTTTTAAAAAATATGTTCTTTTGAAATGGTGTAAATTTTAGCTGATCACATGAATACAAAAATATAGTCTACAAAGTTATGAATTTGATGCACTGAAAAACTAGAGTAGCAAATTGGTTTATGCAGAGTGATGAATATGATGAATCCCATTAAAAGCTGTTGTGTTTATAATGGATATGTCTTCAGAATAATAGAACAGGTTTTTTAGATCAAGTTATATGCTGTCTATTTTTTGCTAATGATAGAAGTTTTTAAGGATTTCTTGTCTTTTTAGTATTTCTCTGTGACTAGTACTTCTCACAAAATTCCTGCTACTGTGCAAATAGAATTAATATAGACATTTTGAAACAAGTATGTTCTATCTTCTGTATAGCAAACAGTATCAGGATCCAATACTGGTGAACAAATATAGAAAACAGGCCACCCTCAGATTTCTTAACACATAACTAAATAAATATTTTTCATGTAAACCAATTCTGTAGAAGAAAAATTTCATGGTGCCACTGCGCACACCAGTATTAGCTAGCTCTGTGTCTTGGAGACAGCATCTGGCAGGTGTGCTGGTTTTGGCTGGGATAGAGTTATTTATCTCTAGGGTAGCTGGTATGGGGCTGTGTTTTGGATTTGTGGTAGGAACAGTATTGATAACACAGGGCTGATTTAGCTGTTACTGAGCAGAGCTTACACAGAGTAAAGCCCTCTTCTGGTTTTAGAACACACCTTCTCCCCCCACCCCACCAGCGAGGAGTCTGGGAATGCACAAGGATCTGGGAGGGAGAACAGCAGGGACAGCAGACCTTGATGACCAGAGTCCCCTACCCTATTATGTCGTGCTCAGCATATAAAACTGGAGGAAGAAGAAGGAAAGGGTGGGGGATGTCCACAGTGATGATATTTGTCTTCCCAAGTCACCACTACATGTGATGGACCCCTGCTCTCCTGGAGATTGCTGAACACCTGCTGCCCATGGGATGTGGTGAATGAATCCCTTGCTTTGCTTTGCTTGTGAGCATGACTTTTGCTTTACTCATTAAATTGTTTTTATCTCAACCAATGAATTTTCTCACTTTTATGCTTCCCATTCCCTCCCCCAGCTTTTGCTAGAATGACTGATTGGCTGTGTGGGGGCTAGTTGCTTGCTGGGTTTAAACCATAACACAGGTTGACCTTGACTTTCAGCAATAAGCTTCTTTCAAACAAATAGCACTTTTCCCAGGTACAAATGTATATTCAGAAAACACAGACAAAAATTCAAAACCCAAAAGCATGAACAAACAGAAGTTTTGTGAAATTGTATTTCAGAAATGCCACCGGTGTGTTTCAAAAGTATATGACAACATACAGGTTTTGTCCTGGTTTGGTAGTATTGAAAGCTCATAATATGAACCAGGAAAGCTTTGAAGTACTGCCTCTAGACACAGCTTGTTATTGAAGCAACATATTGCTGCTGCTCGACAAGAAATTCCTCTATTGAACTCTGCTCTAAGTTCCCCAGACAAATAAGTAGCAGCTGGACCTAACATGGGCCTTTCACATGCTGCAGAACATACCTGCCTTCCCCCAGCTAAGGGGGAGCATTAATACTCTGCAGCAGCTGGGAAAACACGTGTGTGCTGCCAATTAGGAAACCTTTCAAAGTGAGGCTTTGCAGCTCATCTGTGATCTGCAGACCTCAGCTTGGGAACCATTATTCTCTACTAATGGCACCTGTGGGCCAGGAGGGATGGGAAGCTGGGGTTTGAGGGAGCAGAGTCTATTAAATGCTATGGCAACAGGTAGCAAAACAGTGTTTTCCCTCTCTCCCTAATTAGTAGCTGTTAGCATCTGGAGTTGGCTGGAGTTGTTGGTGGGTGTAATTTGCTGCTCTCCATCATGTGATGGTGCAAGGATCAGTGAAGGATGATGCAAGAACCAGTCAAGAGATAAAAGAAATATTAGGGACTAGCTTCTCTATATATGCTTTGCAATGCCATGTTTAAAATAAAATCATGCTCCTGGAGGCCTGGGAGTAATGTACCTGCTGTTACAATGTCTGTTCTACCCTGTCTTAATTGTTTTGGTTATGTGCTTTGCATTCTTTTGGCAGGAAGTACACACTGTTTTTTTCACTTGTTTGAAATTTCTGGAAAATGAAATTGCCTGTTGATAAGGAAATTCCCATGGTAGATCTGAGTAAAATCTTTCCACTTATATGAGTGATATAAATCCCTTGGAAGGAGAGGTTTCAGGTAAGCTCTGGTCTTGTGGCATGATGATAGAGAGCTGGGGAAGTAGCCTTATTTATGGGGTTGCTCCCATCTGTAGGGAGAAGAAGGTTCCATGCAATCAACAGAGTGAAGTCTTTCTTCTTACCAAAGCTGAATGTTTTCAGACTATCTTTCCATTAGATATGATTATTAAAGAAATTTGACCTTTAGGGTTCAAAATTGTTTGGAGAGAGAAAGAAATGTATGTGAAGATGTAGTCTATTTGCAAATAAATTTCCTCATTTCCTGAGGAAACCAAGATAAAAGGAAGAATTTCAGTCTTAAATTTTGCATATATTTGGTATGTTTGAAGACGGGAGTGACATTAGACCACTTTGCTCAATTGCACTGATATTTTATGTTTGATTGTATTAATCTCTTTCATTCAGTGCTTGGTTACTACCAAAATCCACACTTTTCTCACTGACTGTCTGGAAAGGAAAAAGGAGCTGACACCAAGAGATGTCAAAGGAAAGATCCGTCAGCTGAAACTCTGCCCAGAACCATTTTCTGTACAAAATAAAATGGGGTGGTTGCTATTCATTAGTGAGGTACCAGAGTTTGCCAGGCATGATCCTGACATGCTACAAAAAGAGCAATTATAGTTGTGCATGTCTGGTGGTCCAAAGGATGTTCAGCCTCCTGCCTGCTTTAGTAGCCAAAAGACGGCAGTACAAGTTAGTTATGTACCTTTGTGAGACTTTACAAAAACTGTGCATTTTATGTGATCCTAATCTGCAAAAATTTCTTCATAGCTTTGTTTCTATTGTTGTAAGAAATTCCAGTTATACATATACATAATATTTGCAGAATCTAGATGTCTCATGATATATGCCAAGTACAGCCCCCAGGCTGTATCAAGTTATATCAGCTCTTTTGTGATTAGCAGATGGACAATCTCTAGTGATTTAATAAGCACTGCTCTGATTAGTCATGTACTTATGTTTTCTTTTGCTGCTTTATGTGAGTTTGAATGAATGATGCAGCAGCTCTGCAGGAACTTATATGTTATGAGAAACTGTAAGAAAACAGAAATTTCTTCTAAAACCAGAAGTCATAGTTTATTTATTAGTAAACAATATGGCTTAATAGAAGGAGGGCTTTTCCATTTTTAACAGTTCCTTAATAGAAGTTCCAAATCTAAAATGTCATCAACTTTGCAAAAAGGGATTTTAATTTCTCTCTTTGTTTTTAGTTTATCAGCTTGACCCTGAAGGCCTGAAAACGAGTTAAAACTATCTTTTGAAAATGCAGACAAAATTATAAAAGCTATGAGATCTAGGTGATGATGGGCATTTGAAAATTCCACTAGATACTCATCTGTGTTTTTAGGCACCTGGAACAGAAATTCATCCTAAACTCTTCAAAACTATCAGTTGCTCATTTGGCCATTTGTGACAGCAGATTTAGGAATCTGCAGGTGCACTAATAAGAAATCAGCATAATCTGCACCAGCACCAATAGCTGTGTTATACAGAAGCTTTAAACTAGGGTAGGCTTCAGGAATGGCTCAAAAGAATTGTGGAGCTTGAGGAACAGAGGCTCCAAAAGGACCATAGGGGAAATATTTGATTAGGAGAGTTTTGGTCATCATTACTTTTTGGTGCGTATGTTTTACAAAAGATAATTTTTTTTTCCCCAAGCCCAGATTCAGCAGATCAATGAATGGCAGTGGATTAAACCCTATTGACACATATGATAAAGCAATACTGAAGTAATTGCTTGGGATTCAAGCATTGTCTGTGGGACATGCAGATTATAGAGGGGAGAAACTTTATACAAACCACACAAAAATAGTCTTAATCGCTACACTGGCTTTTAGTGCCCAAATCCTTGAGAAGGAGAAGAATGGCAGACAAAGGGCAAATGAAAAGAAGGTGAAATAACACAAAATTAATCCTTATGTCTTCCCTTATCTCCAAGTCCTGCCTGTCATTTTTCTACATTAAAAATGTATTTTTGAAGTACCAATTCATTCAACAGGTACATGATATGTATATCAATGGTAGCCTAATGCTTTGCAGGACTAAGATATTCCCAGCTGCAGGATTTTCCTAGCTGAGATTATGGAAATCCATTTGTACTGCATATTTAGCTCAGTGGCCCTCTATACTTGCACCATTTTTTAGCCTGTAAGAACAATGACATTAATTTTATGAGAATGAGGCTGTAAATCACTTACTTATTAAGTTCAGTGTTTTCCCCTGGCATCCTTCTCTGACAGATTGGGCAGAGCTGGGCCTTGAGGATTCTACTTCACCTCTCAGTCCCTGAGAGCACTGCTGGCATGTTGTTGGTTTTTCTTTGCCTGGGTGTCTAAGATAGGTCTCCTGAATGTCCAGTCATTGTCACTGAGCAGTGGCCTTTAAAATTCATGCAGAAAGCAATTATCTCTTGCCTGGATTGACACACAAGTTTGAAAAGCAGTTTTGGATTTCCTTCATTAATATATTCTGATGTGGGTTTTAAAAATCCTATTTAAAAGGAAACCAGATTAGCAAAAGACAAATAAAAGATCTCAAAATCTGGCATGTATTTACATTATCTGTAAAGAGTTTTCTAAAAGATGATGTTTTATCAATATCTAAGGTGTCAGTCATGCCAAACACTGAAAAGCAGAGAAAAGTCCAAGGCAGAGAAAATTTGGTAATTGTACAACTATAAATAACAGCATTTATTTTTTATTTTAATTGAGAGGTACTTAGATTATTTTTTGCTTCTTTTGTGAAGGTAAATATACAGAATCTTAGCCAGGTTGTTCAGTGTGTTATTGCTTCTTATATCTACAAATTCTTTGACAGAGAGCATTATCCTACCTTCTAATTTGCCTTGTGTGTTATTTTAGAGCAATCTTTGTTTTAATTTAGCCAGAAAGGCACAGCTGTCTACATAGGGACTGAATATATTATAAACTTTTAGGAGGAGCACACATGTAGTCAGTGTGAGAGTGGTACTGGTCATTTATTACCATTTTTGATTTACTGTACAATTTTGATATGTTCTGTATTGCAGTTGTTGGTAGATAAGCAATGAGATGGTGAATTGTGATGCACAAAGGCACGAGCACTTTAATAGAGAAGTATTGTGGTATTTACTTGATCTTAGTTTTTATTTTTAAACAGAAATAGAAAGAAGTGGAACAGTTGTTTCTTGGCATTATCATATGGCTGTAAACATAAGTTTTCACTGAGGATAGCTATGAGGAGTAGCTGAGCTGTCTTGAGTGGGACCTGAACATACTGTCACCTCTGCTGCATCAGCCAAAATAAAAGCATGTGCCTTGTGTGTGTATGGGAGAGGAATTTGCTGCTGCAAGAGTCTCTTCATGAGAAGCAGAGAATTAGAGAGAAGCTAGGATGGCTGGAGAAGGATGAAGGAGAGAGAAGCAGCACCAAGTGGAGCGATCAAGTTTTGAGTGTACAGCCCATGAGGAGCTCTCAGAGAGAGCTTTGTGGCTGAATGGGAACAGAGGTGGCTCCGAACCTTTCCTGAAGAGCACCCCTCCAGGGAAGCAGTGCACTGGCTGGGCTTCTGCACCAGCTGCTGTGCCAAAGGTGGATACAGCTGCAAGTGTAGTTGAACTCAGTCAGGGGAAGCAGGAGTGCTTAGACCACAGCTAATCTGCTGGGGCCTTCTCGAGGAGTAAGGCATGGTTATTTCAGAAGTGCAACAGACCTGAAGTGGAGGTTTATTTCTCTTGACATCTGATATTTTTAGTACATTTGGAAACTTTTGCTTAGGCTCTCATGTAACTCTGACTTAAAATAGAGTCACTGGCAGATTTGCAGCACACTTGGGTGTGGGGTTATGTTTTCAGGCAGGCACTGGTATGATTTCAGTTGATGGTCAACACAGCACAGCAGAGGTGACCATCCATGTTCTTCCTCCAAGGGCTTTAATGTATATTCATAAAATTATAGAATCTTTTAGGTTGGAAATGACCCTTAAGGTCATTGGGTCCAATTGTTACCCAGTGTTACCAAGCCCACCACTAAACCATGCCTCTAAGCATGACATCTTCACGTCTTCTAAATACCTCCAGAGATACAATTCCACCACTTTCCTGGGCACACTGTTCGAATGCTTGACAGCCCTTTCAGTGAAGAAATTTTTCCAGATATCCAATCTAAACCTTCTCTGGTATTACTTGAGGCCATATCCTTTTGTTCTGTTGCTTAATACTTGGGAAGAGAGACCTATGTTGTTTCATTCACCTCATTGCTAAAAATCCCAGTGCTTTTTCTACTTCCACCCTGCTGCAAGCCATCTGGGCTGCCAAGAAGTCTGATATCCATCCCAGAAGCACTTACTCCATTGCTAGCAAGGACTTCCTTGCATTTGTCCTGTCGGTAAGCGGTCTGCAACATGCTGATCTGTAAGGTCATTGTGCAGACTTAATGAAAGGTCTTGAGGCTGAATGAGGTTTTCTGTGTCCACTCTGACCTCCCTGCAGCAGTGCAGGTGAGCAGGCTGAGGCTTGCAAGACCAAAAGTAGATGAATGATGTGAGAAGCACAACAACCCATGGAGCTCACAGCAAGGGAGTGAATATGCCACTGCCAGAGTCAAGCAATTAGCTGATTTCAGGGACTTTTCAAGTGGTGCCAGCTACATTTTGTAATTAACTGCTTGAAAACACTTTAGTGGGACCAAGTCATTCCCCAGGCTTGTAATGATAGACACTGAGGTGCTAATTTGCAGAATGCAAAATGGAGCCAGATGACTTCTGGTTGAGAAGATACTTTGCCTTCATTTTTGGTTCCCATCAAGGTCTGTTTCTCAGCATATATGCTCTGTGCAAGGTAGCCACATTAGACTATTAAGACATCAGTTTGGCACCAGCTAGGACCAGCATCATAGCAGAGGTCTGCAAACCCATATGCCATCTGTTCTGCTCTCTTCAAAGTTTTTGGCTTTGTTATAATTTTGGCAGTCAACTCAAAAAGGAAATGGTTACTGAAATCCGAACTTAAATTTCTTGCCAGCTGACCGCTGCTTGCTTAACCTTGAAATACTCGAACAATCTCTACTCCTGTTCCCAAGCAGTGTAGGTGTAATGGTGGTAAAATCACCTTGTGGTGTTACATGAAGTGAGTGGACATTTATTTGTACCTGCAGCACTTTTGTGACAGGACTGGGAAGATTCATGCAGCCCTCAAACTGGAGGAGGAGGTTAGTAGTAAGGAAAGGATATCACCAAGTCAAGAGAACAGAAAAGCAGTGGAGATAGAAGTATTGTTAATGCAGATTGTAATGAAATCCAGACCAATCCGTGAAACCTTTTCCTTTTCCATTTCTCTCAATACTCTCCATGTTGCTATCTCAAGGAATCACCTTATACATCTCTTTATATTACACTATCAAAAGTGAAGAATATTAATCACTCATCTGTAACAAACATGAAAATTTAATAATTAATGACAGGTTAGAAGATTTTTTTTGTCCTCAGTCAGTCCTGGACATCTCTGGGTTTTTCCTTTATTTTTTCCTGTTTTGCACATATGTTTTTCTTTTTGTACATAATTTACCTCCAGCCAAGAGGACAGAAAACATTAGAAGTGTTTGAAACATTGATAGTTCAGACTGAAATGAAATCCAGTCTCTTGCTATACAAGGGGTCTCTGTATAAGCTAACATGGTCAACAAGATCCTCACCCAAGTCACAGGTTTCTCTTTTTGGCTGTTAGCTTTTTTAGCCGGAGCTGACATGTCCTTATAGTGTTTTCTTTAAAGCAGAAGAGACATTGAACTATAAACTTTAAAAAAACACAACACCCCTTCTCCCTCTCCCCTGAGGAGTTTACAAATCGCTAAAGAATGTGAAAAAAAGTAGTTTGGTTTTGTCCAGAGAACCATTCTCACTTCTAGAAGACAAATCACACTTTTGCTTGTGCATGTGATGAGACACCTGTGAATTGCCTCAGGGACTGTTTCCACCATTCTTCAACATGATCCTGAACAAGGGGTGTGGGATGGCATCACAGAAGAACTGGGACTCGACTCTATTCTGCTTGTATTTAGCTGAAGGTACAAGCATGGTCATAACTGATTTTTCAGGTATTTTAATTTTTTTACCCTTATTACTTAATTTCAAGCACTTCACTGTGCAAAATCAAGTCTTACATACAATGTCGTGAGTATTATTTTAGGTGTGAAACCAGAATATGTTTTAAATATCTTCACATGCCACTGAGACTAAAAACATAAAACTTATGTTTAAATAAAAGGGAAAGAAAACTGCAAGGGTAAATAAAACTCCTCTCAGCAGACTTTTAAGAATGAACCTGAGGAAGTAAGAGACCTGGAATAGCTGTTTCTCCCACGCCAATTTTCTGAAGGTTTATAGAAGGTGTTTTTCAACTTTGGATGTCTTAACTTGAAAACATTCTGAAGAGAGTCACTTTTGCCTCCTTGGCTGATTTTTATTTGCATGTTTTTGTAGAAAGAGAGTTTCTTTTAGTAGAGATCATGAATATTATTTTGATCAAATAAATTGAAAACAAAAAGAAAGTTCTTAGAATAATTTTTTTCTTGCTTGATGCCTGAATTTATCAAATTTAGAAGCCAAGAGAAAGACTTTTTCTGAATACAAGTCCCCTTTCACATTTTGTCTCCAGGCACCAAGGTCAGCTCATGCATTTTACCCTTAGCCCCTCAAACTTTGCCTTCAATAACAAACATTTCTTCAGACATTTTCACAGCTAGAAGAACAGTGTGCTCCCCAATATGCTGTAGGAGCCACCATGAAGAAGAGATTCTAAATAGCTACCAACAAATCTAAGAAAACTTCATCACCTGGATTGAGAACCTAGAATACCTATTGATCTCCACCAGAGCTTCATTAATCACTTTCTGTAAAACACAAATTTCCTGGTCACGAGAAGCAGCATAAAGAACAGATGGAATACACACAAAACCACGATCAGTGCACCCACCTCTGCAATAATTTATCCACCAATGAATAATTTAAAACAAAGCAAAAATGTTGGGGTATACACTCAGAGCCTGAAATGCAATGTATTAGCTTTGGGGAAATATTACATCTACCCAAACCCCCTGCCCTCCAGAGCTCCCAAAAAAGGATCATCACCTGTAAAGCAATTCTGTGAAAGTGTACCCCATATGTAACCAAACCACAACACTACCATATACAAAGTATCTTCATTTTAAAAATCACCTCAATTGTATGCAGCTTTGTGTGGAACACCCCAGCCTTGAAAATAACTCTGAATTATCATCCACACTTGAAGAAAGTTGGCATTTATTTCCTTTACTGGAAAAGAAATTGGCAGCACATTCCCTCCCACCCTCTCTCCACCCCCTCCAGTCTCAGTCCATTGCCCAAAGAAAATTTCCTGGAGTTCAACATGCACCACTGGTTCAGGGCATTGTTCAGGAAGACTGGGAAATTTGGCAGGAGGTCCACTTGGCTAAGCAAGGAGCTCCTTAATGAACTGAAATGCAAAGCACATAAGAAGTGAAAACAAGGGCAAACAACAAAGGAAAAGTATAAAAGTACTACTCAGACACGTTGGGACAAAACCAGAAAGACTAAAGCCTAGTTGGATTTAAAACTGGACAGGAACATAAAAACTAACAAGATGTGATTTTACAAGCATGTCAGAAGTGAAAAGAAACTCAGAGAAAGTGTGAGTCCATTTCTGAATGGAAGAAAACCTAGTGATGGACAGTATGGAAAAGGCTGCTCAATGGCTTTTTGTCTCAGGGAAAACCTGCTCCCAGATGTCTGCACACACCAATGTTATATGGGAAGCCAACTCTGCATTAAAATCTGTAGGTCTGGATAGGACTTCTCAACAGGTGCTGATATGCTTGTGAGGCTTGCCATAATTTCTGAAAAATCGTAGTGTTTGGGGGGATCCCCAATGACTGGGCTGATGTTACCCCCAGCTTTAAGGAAGACAAGAAGCAGGATCTAGATAACTGCAGGCTGATCAGCCTTGCTTCAGTCCTTAGAAAAGGAACAGAGCACATCCATTTGGAACACAGGAATGACAGGTAGCAATGAGGAGCAGCCAACAGATTTATCAGAGCAAATCACAGTTATGGAGATGAACTTGGACTGAGTACTGGACTGCATTAAAAGATCACAGCTAGCAGGGTGCAGGTGGGCTGGTGACTATTTCCCTCCTTTTGACACTTGTGAGGCCACATCTAGAATGCCAGTTTGACCACACCTATGTCCACAGTATAAAAAAACCCCTGATATATTAAAGTATATCTTGGGGAGGGTCTCCAGGATGACTGGGAGGATCATGGCACAGAGAATAGAAGGCTACAAGGAAGTCTGACTGTTGTTTTTTACCACCTAATAGTTAAGTATAAACAAGGCAAAGGCTTCTTGAAAGCGCCTGACAAAAGTACATGCTATAGAAATAGCAATTTTGGTCACTGAAATAACCAGACATATTCAAAGCTCAGCTTGGTAGGTCCCTGAGCAATCTGATCTCACTTTTGAAGTCAGCTCTGCCTTTAGCAGGATCCTAGACAGTACGATCTTGAGTTCACTTCCAACCAAAACTCTCCAATGTTTTTGTCCAATGTCTAAACACATGATTCTGTGTTTAGACAACCTGATTCCTGTCTGTGGTGAGAGAACTGGTGATGTGGATACTGAGTGGTTGATGTGGGCTTGTATCCTTCCTGTCTGGAAGCTGAAGAAGAATAGGCTGGACAAATGGACTCCTAAAAGAATTGAAGATTGTCCGGGCCACCAGGCTGAAAAGATAGCAATCAATGTCTCAAGGTCAAGACAGCAGCCAGCAGAGTGCTCAAATGTTTGATAATGAGGCTGATACTGTTGTACCTTCACTAGCAAAATGGATGATGATGCAGAATGCACCTCCTAAAAGCTGTGGAAGTTTTGGTGGAGTGCCCCATCGCAGTCCTGAGCCTGCAGCATATGGCCAATAAAAAAGATTGAAGGAACTGAGTTTGTTTTGTCTGCTAAAGAAGACCCATAGAGGGAGAATCCAAGAGTAGTCTACAACAGCTTGAAGGGGAATTGCCAAGGAAACAGAGCCACAATCTTCTAACAGACAGCAGATGGCATAAAAGCATGCAGTGGCCACAAGTCACAGATTTAAAGATTCAGAGTGGACATCAGGAATGACATTCATTAGAAGCATAAGACAACAGTGGAACAGGCTTCCCAGAGAGAAGTTGAATCTCTGTCTTTGCAAATTTTTCAATACTTGCCTGGCTAGACAGAGCCACAAAGCATGATTTGGTGATTGCCATACACCTGCTTAAGCAGCACTTTGGACTAGCTGAGCACTCTTCCAATCAAAATTCCTATGGCTCTGTGGGCCATGCTACATCTGAGCAACACACGTGAGACTGCCAACATATCTCCATGTCCACAATGTTAAATGCACCACTACAGAAGCATCAAAACCTCTGATTCCTGCACAAACACATCCCAGAACACACTATGCACTGTCCAGTGAGGCAGCTACCAGGCTGTTTCCATGGCAGTAAAAGTGCAATAACCACACACTGGAAAAATTCACTGAGATAAACACTAAATGACAGCATCCAGTCAGCAGAAGCTTTGGGTTTTGTTTTTTTTTTTTTTTTTTTTTTTTTGTTCAAAANTTTTTCCTTTCGTTCACAAAATAGCAGTTTCATCTGTGCCTGCTCAAGCCTAACTATCCAGAGAGATGTGCAAAGCTTCCTTCAGAAGAGAAGTGCAGGAAGTAAAATATACACCCCAGATGGACACTAAAAATTACAGATTAAATAGAGAGATTGGCTTTATAGCATATTGTAATTCCCTTCCCAAGCCCCTCTATCTTTCACAGGCAATGAATTACCTGTCTTTTTCTCTTTTTGCCCACCAGGAGCTAATAACCTTACCAGCTTTTTCATTGCTCACACCACCCATATGCTCCTCAGGTACCCTCCACTTTCTTGCTCAGATAGTCTAACTATTTAACATAATCAAATTAACCTCAGACTGCTGTTGTCTTTAACACTGAAGATGCTGCATTTATTTCAGCTTTGAAAAATAGCTCTCATAGCTGAAAGGCTGTCTGCTTTGTCCAACTATCTACTGGGTCTAATATACTATCTTCTCCTACAAACCTTTCACCAGTTATATCCATAGATAATCATGATTCAACAACAATGCCGCTTTTGTGAATCAAATAATTTGAAAGAACCATGTAAAAAAAAAAAAAAAATCATTATCCTCTCTTCCAATGCCACCCATTTCCATATGTGGAGGCACATGCCCAGACTCTGCCTGTAAACTTCATTTTTCACTGGAGCCAGGTGATATAAGACAAAGTTTAATTTATACCAATTTGGAATGCTGCAGGTCTTAATCCTGATATAGGTCAAAACTTACTTCTTACAATCTGCTGAAGGCTGATGTAAGTCAGCCTTTGAAAGTTACCTGTTTGTCTTTATGAACTGCATCAATCTCAGACTCCTCAGTCCAAACACAAGACTTTGTTGTAGCAGATTTCTGTGCTCTTGGAAATTGCAGAACTGAGCAATTTATACTGGTCAGCTGGTCTGTCAAACCTGTATTCTTTAGGGCTAGTGATCTTGATTGACAAGGAATCTTTTTAAACATTTAATTTTTAATTTTTTACTGATTTTAAATCACCTAATTAGCTTGTTGCTGGAAATGCAAGGGAGCTTCTGAGGCCAAAAAGGAATCACAGTCCTCCCTTGATGAGCTGTATCCCATGTCATAGATATGTCATTTCAATGCAAGACTAATTTACGTTAAAAATCTGAATATTTTGTTAAAAAGATTGATGGAAAGAATAATGAAAATACATTAAATTCTGCAACTTCTGTGCTTGTTTATAAACCAATTATCGTCTTGCCAGAAGCCAGCACCATCTTTGGAGCTATCCTGGATTTTCACTTTCAACAGTTTCACTGTAGGTCAGAGTTCACCATAAGCTGCTCCACTGTATAATGAACCAAGCCAGAGGGGTTGACTTAGTAGTCTCAGTATCCACTTTGAAATATCCAGACGCCCTGGAAACAAGGGTTTAAATTCCAACAGGGCTGACCCAACCCTTCTGCTTTTTGAGGCAGACAAATGGTGTGCAGTGCACTAGACTATCTATGGACCTCTCTGGTAAGGTGAGACCTGAAAAAGAGACATGTGATCTACTCTGCACACATGAAAGGACTTACTGCCTTTTTCTCAAGGACAAGTTTGTTTCAAATTCATGTCCAAAAGTTTTCAGCACCAAGAGCTGTGCAATTCAACCTGTATTGCTTTTCTGAGTGACTGTTACCCCCTGAGTTAGACTGACTGCACTTCAGCTTGATCCAAAACCCATCAAAATTAAGGTTGTTCTTCTAACCTTTATATTGATTTTTTTGGTGTGACACCCTCCATTAAACTCTAAGTGCCCCCCCCCCAACCCAAATATTATTAAAGACAATCCCTGTGGTAAACTATATCAGAGGAGCAAATGCATGTGTAATACCATATATTCATGACCTCTTGGATATGCAACTGTGCACACACCTAATATGAAAATGAAATCAAACAAATTTGATTCAGTCCTTCCAGATACCTCAGCCCACTTGTCCCAGTTGTGTAGCATATTAGCATTCATCTCACAGCGATTTGCCTACAGAAATTTTTCAAGATGAAAGTTTGATGCATAAGAAGAATCTCAGGACAGAGCGGTTCCCTTAGCAACCTTGCAGCCAGCTCCAGCAGCCCTGACCCAGCTACAAAGCCCTTCACAAGCAGAGAAGACACACTTAATGACAGCTGGATGAAATTTGGGAGTACTGATAAACTGCCTTCTTATCTGGAAAAGACCTTTGAGGAATATTATCTTTATTGACTTGCTTAAAAAAAAAAAGCCCACAAACTGCTGCTACAAATTAGTACACAATAATAAGCAACAATACCAATTTATTAGTGTGCCCTCCCTCTCCACCAGTAAAGCACCTGGGGCACTGAATAACAGAGTAAAAATAAACACAGCATAATTAATTACCACTGATTACACTTCCTCCCCTCTAGACCTTCTCAGACATAGCTGTTTGGTCCTGTCTGTCTCACCCATGGCTCTCCCCATGGCACCTCCACCAGGTAGCCCCATCTCCAGCTCTCCATTTCCTCTGGCCTTGCCCCATCTTGTGTCTTGGAGTCAGTGCACAGCTATGTCCTTTTCCTATTTTTGTACCTGCCTTCCCTTCCCTGCCACCATTTAATGAAAAAAAGCCAGTTTTGTCTTTTGTTGAACAGGGAAATCAATTACGGGGTGACTGAATTGGAATGGCAAGGAAATATTTAGAGAATAACATGGGCAAATGTTGCTGTGATTTCCCAGGTCTTTCCTTCTGCAATGCTGAAAAAAAAATTATCAAATTTTTGGATTTTAATGACATTCACATGGTACCTCTGGGCCAGGTCTGACCCTCCTGGTTGACTTATGTGTTGTCTAAATTAAGAAAAAGAAAACATCTCCTCTACAGAGACGTTGATGGCATTGACCTCTCTGCTCAGTTACAAGGTGCTACCTTCTATCCAAGTTTCAACGTGAGTTTTGTAAATCTTCCCAGCTTCACCCTAGGGCTGAGTCACAGACAAAGGAAAGCTTTAGCAGGTAGGGATTGCAACAGAAAATTTTTGATGTGGTGGTGAATGTGCATGTGGAACACAAGAGAGGTTGGAGAGAGCTTTGTCTGACACAACACAAGGAAAGCCATTTTCTATAGGTCAACGTAATCCCTTTCCATCATCATGATAATACTAACAATTTAAGAATATTAAACTGTTATGTGTCAGGAAAAAAAGGCCTTTAGCATACTAACCTTAGCCCTTGTCACCACATGCCAATCTCTGCAAGGACTAACAGCAAAATTCCTATGAGGACTACTGTGCCAGTGCACACACCCATGAGAAATTGGCAATGCCTTCCAGACTCTTAGAAATGAAAATAGGAAAGAAAAATTGTGGAAATTTTGTTCCATGTTATGATAACTATTGCATGATGCAAACAGCTACATGTTGCAACAAATTTGAATGAAGCTTTTAGTTACCTCCATTGCATTATTCATATTACTGTTAAGAGAGAATGATAATGAAAAAATCTTAGCAAGGTTTATAAAATTCTGATGGGGATGGACCTCCTGTACTCCAAGATAAAAGTTACATATGTAAACAGAAAATCTGCATGTCAAAGGGAGATATTCCCTTTCACAGCTTGTGTTAGGCAGGAAACTGGAGAAGTTGTGGCTGAAAAATGAACACTGTGTACTCGTGCAAGACTGTGGCTGGAGATGTGACAGTGCATGTGACAGCAGCTTCAGCAATCCTTCACGCTGGGATGAGCCTTCTTTCAACTAATTTGAAGGCATTGTTTGTGGAAAAAATTATTTTATTTTTTTTTTAGGATAAATATGCTCAGCCTAAACCACTGCTCACTCTAAACTTCAATTCCACATCTGTAGATGTTCAGAAGCAGATATTAGTAAGTTTAGATTAAATGCTGATAAATAGATCAAATTTGCTTCGACATCTCATGTTATTTAAAGTGATTTTCCCAGCTCACTTGACAGTCTCCAAAGCTAAAAGATATCCCTTATTGCATGTAGATACACACACACAGTTTATAATTTCAAATCATCCGTTCCCCTTCAGATCAGCTGGGCAAAGTTCAGGCAGGGGCAGAGGAGGTGGCTGTAAAATCGTGATGGGCCCTGGCTGCCGCGGCTTTGGCACGAGCGCCGGTTTTTGCCTGTTCTTTCACAGCACACCTACACCACCATCTAACACCATCAAAAAACTTCTGCAGCCTCCAAAAAGCACTGAAACTTTGCAGGCCTCTGCATCATTCAGTCCACTTCCTTCTCCCCCATCTCCCCAGATACTGCCAATTCCTGTCCCTGATATCTCTGCCCCAGCCAACACATGCCTTTCCACACAATTCCTATGCTGCACCTGGCTGTTGGTTTCACAGGGGGTTTGTCTGTGCACTTGACATAAATATTTCTGATCTCTGAGCAAAATACTCCTATATTGCCCCTCTGATGTCTTAGCTCTGACCATGCTCTGCCAGCCCCGTCCTGGTAAATCTGGGAGAAAAGTCCTTGCTGAGAAGCCACGGGGAGCAAGTTGGAGCTGTCAGCTGTGCCTCAGCCCCACAGCACCACGATGGCAGCCCGGAAAAGCTGACAAAAGCTCTGGCCATGAAAGCTGCTGCAAAAAAGAATTTACAGTCTCGGCAGACAGGCTGAGCAGAGGTTTGTGAGAAGGGAAACAGGAAAGCAGAGAGAAGAAAAATGACAGTCCAGCACAGAGGACATCAGTAACGTCTTCAGAGCTAGATGTGCTAAGATGGACCTGCATCTCAAAAAGGACAGGGTGTGACTAGGGGACCATGACTCAGAGAATACAGGGCTCCAAGATTTTATGATAAACCACAGGATCCTCAAAAATGTTGAATTTAACTCTCTAAACACCTAGCTCAAATAAAAAATAATTTAGGATGTTACAGTCTGAATAAAACATTAAGACATTAAATATTCGCAATGGTCTCCTCTGAGTTTATAAGCCCCGACTGTTGGAAATTTTAGACAGGGATGTGCCACCTCTAAAGTAGGCCAAAATAATTACAGCATAAATGGTGAAATATATATGGGATCTGAGAAAAGGCATCCTTGCTAATACAGTGCTCTAAATTCAAATTGATTGAAGAACTTAAGAAAGATATTTGCAATTTTTCATGGAATGGAAATTGAAAGGAAAAAACATGTATCTTTCTCAGATATCCCAGTTTTGTGTTGTTTTGCTGATTAGAAACAGCCCAATTTGTTTTATGATACCATTTGTTACTGTACCACAAGGTCCCAATAAACATTTTAATAAACATCATAACCCAAGAACTCATTATCTCTGGTTATGTCTCCATAAAAATTTATTACAGAATCATTCTGCCAGGGTTTCTGACTGAAGAACTTAACTTAGATGGTTATTTATGAATTTTGTCTGGGGGCCACATATTTGTAGAACAGTTAGATGCAGCTGGCTAATCACATCCTCCCCATATATCCATACTGGAAGCCATCTAGACTTTTCTTTGGACATTTTGTGCCTTTTTCCTCCCACAGTGGCCTGGTGCAAAAGGGGATGAGCAGTGGAGGGGTTACAAGCCTGAGCCTGAACTGCAGCTCAAGCCTGTGGGTGAGACACTGTCTGTACCTGGACAGGGCCCTGCTGGCCACAAGTGCTGCTGAGTGATTCCTTTTAGACACCAGAAGGTGAATTCCAGTCCAGACCTGCTGCCTATTGCTTTAGATGTATCTAGAACCTGCCTGACCTTTATGGTTTAAACACTGATGAGAAAATGCTTGAACTGACTTTACCCCGCAACCCAATTCTGTTCTTTCCTCCCAGTTCATAGCTTCAGCTGATAGTTTTGCACCAAGTCATGTTGAAACAGTGAAATTACTTTCATGTATGTCTTAACAATACTTAATGCCATCAAAAACTTTGAAATAAGCTCTGGCTTTCCCAGACTACAGAAGTGATGGAGTAGTTCTTCTACCAGTGAAGTGGAGACTGGACCTGCCCGTGGCTCTGGGCTCGGTGAGAACCAACAGCACCAATGGAGTAATTCATTAGGGGGGACAGAAAAGCAACAAGCAAGAAAGAAAGGGTCTTTCTGTCAGCCATGGTGAGGAGATTAGACATGGTGAGAGCCCAGTCCCAGTGCTCTGGGCAGGTGCTGGGTGTCCCCAGCTTCCATTTGCAAATGCATGATGGGTGAGACTGGGAGCCTGTGTGAACGTTCAGCTCCATGCAGCAGCAGCCCTGGGAGCTGCTGCTCAGTCTCCTCTCTTAACTTCCATTTTCCTTCAATTTCAGTTGCAGCATGAAAAAGTAAAATAGGAGGAAGGGATTTGATGCACACAGAGATAGTTCAGTTAAATAGTGGCAACAATCTGCCAAATTCCCAATATTAATTGGCCATATTTGTCTCCTCAATTGAAAAGAGACTTTATCGGGAATGTGATTTATATAAAAGATTGCTGGTTTTATACCTCTTTATACAAAGCAGGCAATCTTGGCATAAATCAGCATTAAAGCATTTAAACAATAAGTTGTTAACTCATAAAACAGTAAGTCAGCTTCCACACAAACCAAAATCAGTCACTGTCAGGTTCTGATCACTTGGTAAGAGTCTCCAGGCAATTTCTCTCACATCTGTGCCTTAAAAATAGATTTATCTCAATGCATGGGGGATTTAGCTCTGATTCTCATCAGGAAGAGGTCCATTTTCAGGCCATTTTTATAGCAACGTCATAGTCACACACAGGTGTAGGTTTTTTATTGGGCTTGACTTTTTTGCTTTTGTTTTTTTTTTTTTTTTAAAGGAAATGTCACTGTTTTATTTTTCATGAGTATCGCACCATGGAGACCAAAGTATATGGGCTTCACCACTGTGCCTTCATTTGTAAGTTGTTCTGTGGCTCAGTATATGACTGTTCTTTACTACATTGGCTTATACAGCTTTTTCCTTTCCAATTTTCTTAGCATTACTTCCTACTGTACAGCTTAAGACTAAAAACAAAGAATAAAATGACAATAAAGGCTCCCAGGGAAAAACAAAAGGGAGGAAACATGAAAAGGACGTGAGAAGAAAAGGGTATAAAAGCACAAAGTACAAAGGAACCTAGAGTTGAAAAGATTATAGAATTAAGGGGGAAAACGTGCTAATGTAATCTTAAAAAAAAAAAGGAAATAATTCAAATAAAAGCCATCAAAAGAAAGATAAAAAGGAGGAACATTAAAAAAAGGAGATATTTTTAGACAGCCTGTTTAACATGAGGGGCCACCCTCAGGAAAGCCAGATGTAGTTTACTGAAATTATTATCCTAATAAAATGTCTAACAGCACAGAGAGCACCATAAAAACAGTTTTAATGGAGAACACAAAACGATCTTCTCCTTTCTTGTTGGTAACACCTTTGCTTTGAGCACAACCCTTGTAAAGGGTGCTGGCATTCCCAGCTTGTTAGTTCTCTGACAAAACAATGCCTGGGCAGCTCATACATATTTTTCTACATCAAAAATTCCCTTTTCCTACCTATAAAACATGGTTATTATTTCTGGACTTGTTTCTCCCTGGGGAGAACAGGTGTATGAAGGGCCAATGGGGACCAGTCCTCAAGTCCTCTGCACTGGAGAGAGTGGTGGGGATGCAGCCCTGCAGAGTGAGAGCAGTGTCCCCAGCCCTGCCTGCCCACTGCCCTTTCCCCAGGCTCATCCCAAGAGGTATCTTTATTTAGGTGATGCTCTTAGCAGGGTTAAAATCAAATGGCCACTCTGAGGGCAGAAAGGTAGAATCAGTTCTGCTTAGTAAAACACAGTCATTAATTTTCTACATTGTAAGCTTTCATTACAGTGCAATATTTAAAGCTAAGATTTTTTTTTCCTTTGTTCATGAAGCTTTGAAGATTTTCCATGACATTTCCTGAAATACTACATTTTTTACTAAAAATCATTATGTTTATCTTAATTTAGGAGCAGAGCTGTAAAAAAAAGTGTAACACCTCTTTTCAAATAATATCAATACAAAAAAGTAAGAGAGTGAATAGTCTTATTAGTTAAATCTTCATTTCCCACTTCTTTTTACTGGGACCATAGTATAAAGCAGTTGAAAGGGCAGTTAGCTAAATTAACAAAAGAAATATTCATTAAGGGCTGTTAACCACAAAGGTGCAAAATCATGTTTTGGCTTCAGGAGCCAGTAAGTTAAGTCACTAAAGCTACTGAAAACTGAAATATCACATGGTTCTTGCCTTGATTTAATCTTGCTTTAGACTGGAGAGAGATGGCTTAGATGCACCGTTGCATGCAGCCTGGAATTTTAATGTTGTAAAACCAGAAGACAAAGAACCAAAAATACCTTTTTAAAGATCGGGGATGGGCATTTCATTGGCATGCATTGCATCAGCATGTGCAAGTTGTCAATGCTAAATACGCCATTAAGGGTTGGGAGTAGGAAGTCCCTGTTTTGCAGTGCCCCACAGAGCTCTGTCTAGGTTAGAGAAGAAGGTGGTCAGTGGAGCAACTTCTCATTAGGTCTGCACATGTGCAGGGAAAGGCATGGACAAGGAAGGTAGAAGGACACCAAAATATTCAGAAGTGGTGAGTGCAGTTCCCAGACAAGCTGGGCAGCTGCTTCTGATGTTCATGAAAAACCTTCACACCATGGGTTCCACACAGCCAAATCCTATCTGTGGCTGACAGTCATTGCTGGGGTGAAAATAAGGAAGGGGGAGAAAGGCTGAAATCAGGGGAGCCTAGACAGCAAGGGACTTAAAGGTTAAAAATAGACCACTGTCAAGCTGTATTTGACATTTCTTACATGCAAACCCCTGGTAGTTTAGAGCACTCAGGAGCAGGTATAAAATCTCATTTCTACCCATGGTCTGATGTTGAAGTTGGGTTACATCTCTGACAAACCCAAGCCAAAAAACCCTGGGAATGAGATTGCTGTCATCTCAGGGAAGGACTCAAACACTTCTGTCATGTGTGACACCATGCAACCAAGATGTGCAGCCAAACTATACAAGTAATGAAGATGAATCCTACAGCCACGGTCTGCCTACCTTGTGGGCTGATGCGTGTTTATCAAATCCACTAGAGAAAAGTGAGAGGAATAGAAAAATAGTCTGCTGGAGAAACTCATCACTGATCACAAGTGGGTCTTTGGTGAACTATTTGGAAACAAGGAGGTGGGACTGAATGGGATGCAGCAGGCAATTTCTCCCAGAAGAAGGTGTTTCGGGAGCAGACAATAAAGGATGACAGAGAGAAAGCAATCAGAAGGTATTGGCTGGTTTACCAGTTCAGGACCCCAAGCCTGGGATTCCTCCTGAGCATGTGAATCTATTAAAGTAGGACTGTGGCTCCCTTAGTTAAAAAAAAAATAGTTCTGTCTATTGGCATCAGTATAATGACTCTGTGGAAATGAAAATACATGAAGCATTTCCCAAATGGTCATGCATATGGTTATGCTTGACTTCAAAGCTGAGTGCATTTCTATGACCTCTCTCCCTGCACTCTGCCTTTTCCCAAGGGAAGAAATTCTCCAATTCTTTTGAACCTTTCTTTACGTTCCTATTGTTAACTCTATTCTTCTTTAGCAACATATTCTCCTTTCTATAAGAAGTCTGAAAGCAAACTCCCATATGAAGAATGGTGTCAATATTCCCCTCCACAACCTCCTTGTCTCTAAACAGTAAAATTGTTGACACATGGCTCAGAATATGAATATTTGATCAAAATGAAGCTTCAGTGATTCCAGAAATTTCACGTCCCCAAGCATCTTTTTGGCAGATGGCCAGTAATCATCTACATTTTTTTCCATTTGGATCCACCTTGTTTCAGGTTTAATGCCCTTAGAATAGAACAACCATTATGGAAATTAGTTAGCAGCTGCTGTACATCAATGTTTAGAAAATTAATATTACCCACATTACACAGCACAGAAGCTGAATTTTAATGAAGCATGGAAACTATAAGCAAATTGGCCTTTCACCTCATCAGAGAAATAGTCAAACACTACTTTTTCTGAGAAAACTTACAATTTTTGCCAGAATTCTCTGGACATGATAACAGAAATACAATATTTTCATTATAACAAAAGGAATTAAATGCTTCAGCAGATTAAAGATCACAATAGAATCTAAATTATTGCATCTTCTTACTGCTAAGCTTTAGAAATATTTTCTTTTAGTTGTATGACAGTGGAAATTACAATGCTTTATAATAACAGCTCTAACACATGAAGAGAAATTATCAGATATATGCTGGGAGGAAAACTGATCTAAGCAGTCAGTTGAGGCTTGAGATTTCCTCTATTTTAGGAGCCATTACCAGCCCATACCAAGAAGGCAGCAGCATCAGTCCCTCCCTGACTTTTTGGTTGCTGGCTTCTTTGCTTTGCAGCTTTTCATCACCATTTTATTCTCCTTTTTATTGAACTCTCAAAAATGTTCAATTCTGACCTCTGTAATTTGCATCATGTATCTTCTTTTATATTCTAAGACAGTTATAATGAGATCACAGGAAAAACAGAAGGGGTGAATTTATTATACTCAAGCAATGTATCATGCACATTTTAATTTCAGCTAGAAGCATTTGGTTAATGCATTTTTCTCTTCTTTTTAAAAAAATGACAAAAACTTAGAAAAACTTGCAGGGTGTCTTTCTGCAAAGACTTTCTAAAAATAATTTTATACCCTTTTTAAAACACTATCCTAGTGAGTGTTTCTGTGTACGTGCTGGTGTAGTGTTGTGCATTTTGTAAACATGCATCAAGATTGCCAGTATAAATTTACCTTGAGGGTACATTTATTCTATAAATGGCAGTGAGTACAAGAAAGTCTTTTGATGGAAAATGATGCAGTTTCTAGCAGGACTATTTACTGGAGTACAAAGTTAGAGGAACAGGTCTGAATGCTGTAGTAGCCAAATTTAGGTTTTACTCACATTTAGTTGGCAATAAAAAAGGCCTGAAACTCTCAAAAGTTAATAAATGTGAAATAAAAAAAGGCATCAGGAAGACATTACAAGGCTCAAATAACTGAACTGGAAGCTGACTCACCTGGCTGCACCAGGAATGCTTGGTGTGTAGGGATTCAAATTAATGGAACTTTGGATGAATAAGAAAGTCTGCTTATCATTTCCCTCAGACACAATGCTGATTAGAAGACTGCAGCAGAACCATAAAGTGCTATAAAATTACTTAAAGGTCATCGCATGTTGTAATAAACTGTAACCTAATTTATTTTTTCTTTAATGCTGACATGAATCTGCTGAAACTAAAAAAGCAGGTAACTTTCTCAATTAATGTCAAAATGTTCCATTTTATTTTATAGGTTGTTTTACCCATTCTAAGTTGAAATGATGCTTTATTATGGTATCATTTTATGAGCCCAAAGAGACATTTTGACATTTAGCATAATCTTCCAGAAAATCAGAAGAGAAATGGTTACAAAAGGTGTACTGAAACAAAATGTAGAAAAGATTACATTATAAATAGGAGTGGTGAATGAAGTATTGTTTTTGCCCTACTTCAGATGTGGGGGCTGTATTTCCCCCCACTTTCTCTACACTCTTCAGCACTGTCTTTGAAATAAAAGGCAAGCAACTTGCAAGAGACCTTTGAAAAGCAATAAAAATCCTTCTTCAGACTTCATTTTTGTCTCGTTATTTTACCTGTAACCATTTCATGACAGTCTAGTGCAGATGTATTATGGATTTCAGCTGCAATTTTTGGGCAGTCTCTGCTCCTTGCTGGGGCACTGTGGATGAAGAGATGAGACATAAAGGGTTGAATAGTCTCATTTAGAGAGCCTCTTTCTCGTGGCCCTCTCTGTGCCTGGGCACTCAAGCGCCCCAATTCACGGCACCACAATGCAAAGGCAGGAGGATGCTGGCAGCCCCTCTCCCTCTGCTGGCCTTTGTTCCCTGCCTCTCTGCTGCTTCCCCACTCAGCTGTAATACATTGCTCATGGGCAGAGATGCAGAGCACAGGTGACTGACATACCCAGCTTTGGCTCTTTCAAGGACGTGGCCACATGGTGCTCCCCCGCTGGCCCCTTCCCTGGCTCCCAGCCATGGCTGCCAGCATGCTGGCCTCATACCCTGCACGTCTCTGAAGCCAAGGGGTGTTTAAAAATACCCCATAAGGTTCATTGAAGCCTGGTGCTTTAGGGATTGGCAGAGAATAAGTCCTTCTTAATTAAAAGTTTTAATTCACTTTTGAGCCACCCCTTTGGTCCGCGGAACAATCCTGGCTTACTCTATGCGTCTTCGGAAGGACATTTCTCATTTTCTTGTGCCCACTAGAGACCTAAGAGCTGGAAGTGGCACTGGGGAGATGCTTTCTTCTGGAGGCAGAGGTTGGAGGAGTGGAAGGCAGTGGCAGTGGTCTGAAAAGATGCCTAGGAATCACGGGTAAGCCCAGATGGGTCTCACTGTCCTTGGATCTTCATCTCTCTTCACTGGCAAGGAAGTGGGAGGTTGTGTTTCACTAAGTATTAATCACTAAATGCTGATGTCATGTCAGGGATTTCTCTGCTTTGACAGCAGCTGTTTCCATGGACCCAGTAGAAGCTCACAGTTGCCTAAGACTGAACAGTGGCTCACAAAATTCAATCCCTACACAGCTGACATGTTGTCTGGGATCCCCAAATAAACTGTGTTGGGCAGTGCTAGGAAAGGGACCAAGGCTTACAGTGTGCATGGTGAGTGGCCAAGGACAACCACTCAGAAAGCCCACCATCAGGGAGAAGGTGTGGAGCTCACACCCAGAACAGTGCCACTCTTTTCTTGCACTAGGAAGGAGCAAGTGGAGATTGTACCATCCTACTTCTGCACTCTGGAGATCTGGACCAAGTCGCTCAGGCAGGGGAAAAAGTCTCCACCAATCTCAGCACCACAGGAAGTGTGTTTGACTGCTGGGGGGTTGGAGAGGGATGTGGTGGATCACCATCATCTGCCCCTGCCAGATATGTGTTATTCAGGGTTTGGCACAGTGAGAGCATCTGGTCCCTGCCTGTTTGTCAGACCGCCAGCAGCAATTTTCTTTGGGAATTTAAACATTGCCAAGTGATACAGAGGACAGTGAAACAATCATTTTGAACAAATAAACTTTCTGCTGAGTGAATTACCTTTGGTTTCCCTGTAAACCTCAGGTATTTTCTGCTCTTGTGATGCTTACTGGAAAGGCATGAAAATGCACTGATAGAACAAAAGGAGGGGAGGGGAAAAAAAAGAGAAAAGAGGAAAAAAGAGGAAGGCGTGGGTGTTGTACAGTAAAAGGCAAAGGTTAGAAGAGAGGACATATAATTGAGGTATAAGGCTGGAATCCCCATTGATCCAACGAGCCTTGCAAGCTGCTTTCTCTCTGTGTGTTAAATCACCAGATCCCTTCCCCAGCACACCTTGTAATGCACAGCCAGCCAGTTTTCATCCTGAATGATACGCTTGCAAAATCTCCAGCAGGCCTCATTAGCAGGGAGCTGCTAGCATGTGCAGACGTGTTGCATTGAACTTGTATTTCACAGGCGCATTTTTAATGTCCTTGCTGTGACTGCAGCTGCAATTTTGAGATTATACCAACTCCAAGTGACCACAACTTTCTGTGTGCCCCAAGGGAGAGGACAGCAGTCACAGATCAGGCAAGGCATGGGGGATTTCTGCTTTTCTGTGTTAATAAGAAGGCAGTATCTGAAGTGCTACTTTTGTAAAGAACACCGTGTTCAGTTTTCCTCCAGCCCTGATGCTGAACTGATCAATACTAAATCTAAATTATAACGATGGCCCCTGTGAAGCCTGCAAATGTTATGTCAACATGTCTTAATAGCTTTGGCTTCCTGAGCAGCCTTATTAGCTGCAACCTTCTCTGCTTCTGCTATTCTTTTAAAAGAGAATACTTCCATCCTTCTTGCTCTCTTGTGCCAGTGGTGGCTTCTGTCCTGTTGGCTCCTGTCATGTGAGAGCTCTCTGACAAGGACATGCAAGAAAAAGACAAGAAGAGGGAAGAAAACAAAATTAATTCCCCTGCCTATTCTCCCCCTCCCTGCAACTGATGAACCAAAGAAGGAAATAATTGCTACTTTCTTTTAATAACACCACGTTTACAGAAATTTCCATAAAGATGATTCAGAAAGGAATGCATGGATTTCTTCTCTGTGGGGTGTCAAAACCGGTTTGCATTGTTCTGTAATGTAATGTTATTAGTGCTCCATCTAATTTATATTTGCATTTCCCTGTCTCCAGGGCAAATTTTCACAACTCACTTGCAAAGTACTAAATGAAGAAGTGCTGCAGTGCTAAAGAACATTTCCTAGCAAGCTTTCAAGCCATTCATTAATTGCCAAGGGGCCAAACCTGAAAGGTGTTGAAGGACTCCAAGGAAACCCTGAGTATTCTCCATCCTCATGTGGAGTGCAGAGCACACAGCACTGCAGAAATGTTTGATCATTACAGTTGTAACAGGGAAAGTGGAAATGAACAGACTGTGTCTGTAGCCTGAATTTGCTGGAAATGGGAAGGGTTGCCTTCCCACTTACCACTGGAAAGGAAGTTGAAAGTGAAACAGAGGCAGGTGAAAGATGAGTGACAGCTGGAAAATCATCATTTTTCTGACGTGTCTCTTTGCCAGGGCATGTGTCACATCCACATGTATGGCAGGATAGTTTAGGCAAACAAGCTTTCATTAATTGAATACTTGCAAACTCTAAACTGTACAAATATTAAGCAGAGTTTCTCCTGTCAGTCACTGTGTAGGCACAGGGACTCTATCCCAATGGAACAACACAGGGAAGATAGGAAATAATAATAATGTTATTAATGAATTATTCTGAAGTAGCTTTAAAGTCTCCTTTATATGTGCACTGGGAAACAGATGCCACGAGATGTAAATGACTTGCTCAAAAGTCAGATGGGAAGTGAGTGGCAGTGGGGAGGAGGACATGAATCCCATGAATCTCAGTCACATTCATATTCTCAAACCACTTTACACTTTTCAGATACCATCTATATAAAAAGTACAAATATCTGTACATAAAAACCCTTACATAAATTAAACACCACCAAGTGGATTCTTAATTCTGAGACTAAATGTATGGTATTTCAAGAATTTGCCCAGCAGCTCAGGTCAAGCTAATTTGGGTATAATAACAAAAGCTGCAGACACGCCTGAATACTCACCAAGTGACAATGGTTACTTTCTTCTTCCAGAAAAGAGCTCAGGCTTCACAGCCTGTGGAAGAAAAAATGTACTAAATCACACCAGGGCTGGGAGAGAAAGAAACATAATGTGAGGTTTCTGCTGTAAATACCTGATCAAAAGGCAAGAAAAGAAGAAAGCAGCAGCTTCCTAACCTTTCTGGGCAGCAGAAAATTGTGATGATTTCTGTGCCTGTGATGCCAAGGTGGCTGCTTTGCTTTCTAACAAGAGAGTATTATAGTCCAATTAAAACAGGATAAGCTTGTTCCTCCTGTTCTTTAATGTCAATAATTCAAGACTGCAGTTTATGGCAAACTCCATCCACATAATGGGGAAGCTGCACCTGCTTAAACATCAGGTCTTAATTTAGATAAAAATCTTTATGGATGCACCTCAGATTTTGTTTCATTAAGATGACTCTGCATGCTTCACTGAGTGCTAACCTTTCAGATATATTTGCAAAGCAGAAAAATGTAATATTTCAAGACTTAACCATGTGTCTTACTTAGCAACTCAAGCTTTATGTTCTAGTATTTTAAGAAAACCCTTAATTAATTCAAGGTAAGGAATCAGAATCCCATATTTTTTTCTTAATATGGATTAAAAAAATCCATCCACTTGTTCAAAACAGAGCACGAGCCAAAATTTCATGTTGGAGCAACAATTATGTCTGTCAAAGAAACAACTTTTCCTCCACTCCCCCCTTTATTTGACCCATCCTTCCTTTTCTGGAGTGAAGATATAATCTGTAAAACCAGTCTTCAGCAAATGCAGCAAGTATCATTAGCAAAAATCACACCAAGTTAAAAAGAGAAACTGATTTCCACTTCAGCAGCTTGAAGTTTAGGTCAGAGGTGAAGCAATGCAGACACTTGTGTTTATAAATATTATTGAGCTCTAAGACATAGTGAAAGTTGCATTTTAAAATTGAGATAAACACTGGTCAAGGGAATGTCCTGTTATGTAACTGTTTGGACTCCAAAAGTAATGGGAATGGCTTTCACAATGGAAAAGAACATCCATCTCAGGGCTGCCCTCTCTGTTTTTTTGCTCCTCCACAGATTCACCTCTTTCTGTTCCTCTGGCTTTGGTAGTCAGCAAGCAATTTTCTCTTTGGCAGGAGGGTTTCTGCATGCTGGTGACAAGCACCTTGCTACTCAGAACAGTGAGATTCTTCATAAGGAAGAAAACCCTTACACTGCATCCTTATAAATGATGTTTCTATAGACTGGGGTCCTAAGGGCAATGGGATTGGTTGGAGACTATACACAGACTATAACAATTAGGACCAAGTCCCTGAGATAAGAATTTAATGGCTGGGCCATGTTTTCAAGAGGAACACCAGAAACTCACAGTAAAACATGGCAACTGACCTTCAGCTCAACATTTACAGCTTCTACAGGCTGGGTACCTGTAGGCTTTGATTATGACTTTCAGTAGACCCCAAGTCTTGCTCTCCATGAAGGGTGCCTAAATGAATCCCTGAGGATCATGCACATGGCAAGACAAAGGACCACGTGCCCCTTTTCTGGTTCGCCTCCCTGGCAGCATGCATGTGTCCCCATGTTCTTTGAGGAATTTCTTTCCTCAAATATTTGCTCCAGGTATAATCCTGCAGTTCTGCCCCAGAGAAGACCCTCACCACGGTCTATGGGTTTTGCTAAGCTGATCAAACAGACACCACACAAAGAATTTTTTCTGGCTGAGTCATGTGCAGAGGTTTCCCCGCCTTTCCTCTACCTGAATGCAGTATCTGCTGGCTTAGTTTGGACCAGATTAGTGGCTAATGCTGCACTTAGAGGGAGAAAAATCCACTGATGTAATGCTTTCAGCTGCATAGGAACAAAGAACTGGTGTCTGGCAGGAATACCCAATGCCCTCACAGCCACTGCTTCGGTGGCTGACCAGGGCCATGGACATCTGGGACGCAGTAGATAGGTCAGAGCAGTATTTGATACAGGCACTCTGCCTTAAAAGTGCCTGAATTTTCACATAGGTTAGAAAGGGTGAGCAAACATTTGCAAATGAATCCCCTACAGTCCCTAGTCTAGACAAAGCCAGTGAATGGGTGTTTAAGTTGGATTTGGAGGATTTGGCAACCAGCCAGGCCACTTCTTCCCTATTTGCAGCAAACTGTTAAAAATAGGATAAGGTCCAGAAGGCTCAGATCTGCCCTTCAAAAAAATCCATATAATTGAGGAGTTTCTCTCACTGACATGTTTCTGTTTCTGTTGTCAAAAGGAAAGAAAAACTAATAATGTTGGGGCTTAATAACAGAATATCCCTGACATACAGGAGGTCTTTAGATTTTGATTGGGAGATTACAAGGTAGGCTGCTGTTACCTGTGCGTAGCAAATGGTGCACAGTGAAATCATAACTGAAGGGCTGAGGTGCAGGTCAGACATGGCACAAATAAAAAAATAAAAGAGCGAGAGAGCTATAATATCTTTCATTTCTCTTTCACCCTGCAGGGATTTAGGAACAGTAATAAGTAAATAGGTCTACAGCTGTCCACAGCTGAGGGGTTTTTGGATCACCAATATGGCTGTATTTTACAGACATGATAAGTTTAGGACCAGGGTTTTTTAATGATCAGAACTGGTCCAAATTTCAGCCTCAGTATCCCAAAAGTATCATGATTACTGTCTAAAACACCAACAAGAATGAATGGGGTAAAATACCCATTTAGGACCTGATTTATTGCTTTGCATCCTTAGTATTGGTGGCAATCAAAAACAAAAAAATAAAAAGTACTCACCTTAAAATGGAAGCTCAGTGCTATAAATAAGAATTCCCTGTGAGATTTTTGAAAGATATGCATTCAGTTTACTGAAAAAAACCCATATTTTTCTTTCTGTCACCAAAGTAGAGATAATATGACTACGCATGAACATACTGCATTCTGACTCAAACACTTCCCTGGAGAATTTTCAGTTAAGTTTTTATTTTACAATTTTTATAGTCAGCAATGATACTTAAAGCACAGAAATAACACAGTTTAACTTGAAGTTATCAGGCTAAATCTCCACTCTTGGTCAAAAAATCTTGAATTGACTTTAAAAATTAATGAATTCATGTGGCATTTATTGTCCAGGAATATGTAGGGAGTGTTTGGATGTCATTTTTATAAGGACACTTCTTATAGCAACTGAAGCTGCTATAAACTGAATTATGGAATATGAAAGTTCTTAAGGTTTATGGGAGAGTTTGTGACTGCTGAAATGAAGACAAAGAACTTCAGATAGCAGGTATGTCAGCAGCACTGAGGCTAAGTATGATTCATTTTGTTGTAAAATTAAAATACAGTATTTTCTGCAAATATTTGAATTTCATTGTAGTTTAATAAGTACTGGTTTTCTATTAATTCATACTGAAAAAGATACTTTGCCTCTTTGACATTGCATAGACTATATTGCACTATATTGCACTATAACGTTTTAGTGCTGATATTTCTTTTACCACTAATATTTTTACAGTTTCACAGCTATTACACTGCCATGCTCCTTGGACTTGAAAATATGTTCTGTGCACTGATCCCACAGAATCTGTTTATGCATTTCACTCTCCTGAGTTTGTTCATTAGAGCAGTAATTACTTGCAGGAGCAGAGCTTGCCTTTTCAGGTCCTAAAACATGCTACTCTACTCTAATTAGGTTCTTTGAAGCCACCACATCCTGTAAATAATTCAAACATATCTGATTCATGCAAACACATCCAAATGACCTGTAAATATAATTTCATATACGACAGATATTGGGATACTAATTCCTAGAGTTCTGTCTCTTCTGAAGTGCTAGAGATGCAACAGGGACTGCTGTTGTACTGGGATCTTTTGGGGTCAAGAAGTGTCCTGGTGTCCCAGGCTCCTCCATGCCAGCACCAGGCAGGGTCCAGCTTTAGCTTCAGCAGCAAGACAACAGCTTGATATTCCCAGAACCAAAAAAATCACACAATAAGCTGAGTTGGAAGTAATCCACAAGGATAATTGAGTCCAGCTCCTGGCCCTGCACCTGAGAGTGTTGTCCAAACACTTCTTGAGCTCTGGCAGGGTTGGTGTTGTGACCACTTGTGTGGGGAGACCATTCCAGTGCCCTTCTGAAGAAGAAACTTTTTATAATACCCAACCTAAACCTCCTCTGACACAACTTCTGGTCATTCCCTTGGGTCCTGTCTCTGACCATCACAGAGAAGAGATCAGTGTCTGCACCTCCACTTCCTCTCCTGAGGACGCTGCAGACTGCCCTGAGGTCTCCCCTCAGTCTCCACCAGGCTGAACAGACCAAGTGACCTCAGCTGCTCCTCGTACGGCTTCCCCTCAAGGCCCTTCTCCACCCTAGTGGCCCTCCTTTGGATGCTCTCTAACAGTTTAGGGTCTGTTTCATATTGTGGCACCCAAGGCTGCCCCCAGCACGTGAGGTGAGGTCATTTAATAGCACGGGTGTGTTTGTCAAGCAAGAAGCTTAGCTGAAGTTTTGCAAAAGGCTTTGAGATCTGTGGTGGATAAGGAGAAGAACAAACTTTGGATGCTTGAAGAGGTGAGGTCAAGGTGAGTGTCAGCTGAATGATAAATATGATGCTGATATTGCATTTAGTTACCACAAGAAGAGCTATTTACTTTTGAAATAAACTAGGAGACATATTTGATGTTGGTGAACACAGTGCCTCTGAAAGACACCGCAATGGAAACTCTGACTTTCCCCCCACCCCTGAAAAAATGCACCAAAGGTACCAGTAAAATACAGCAAAAGTAGTTGCCAGGCCAACCCAGCAATATGCTGCCCACTGACCCTGAAGCAACTTCAAAGCCATAACAGTTGCTCTCTTCTATGGCCCATCTAATCTCTGACCTGTCTATTTAGAAGGTGCTATTGAACATTACAGTTGTATTTTGTTGTTGCTCTTGTGGTTTCTCTCTGTCCTCCTCCCCTCCCCACCCCCTTTTTCTTTTCTTTTCTTCAAGCCAATTCCTGCCCTGGTATGAAGCAAACAATCCCATTTTTCACACAGCACTAAAATATTCACGAAGAGCAATTTGTTAACATTAACTTAGGCTACAGTTGAACACCCAAACATGAACACCACCTGCTTCTCTTCCACGTTAAGGGGACCATTCATGTGATTCCAGCTATATGTTTTAACAGTCTCAGTGGATCAGTTCCATTGAAGTAGAAGATCTTGATTCACAAATGTATTTTCTACTTGCTTAATTAATGTTAAACAACAGCTCCTTGAGAAGGCAAGAAAGTCCAAGCAGGGGTGATATCTTCTAGATATCAAAAGTGAGTAAAAGTATTAAAAAAATATGATGAAGCAGAATTTACAGAAATTATGATACATTGTTCATAATGACTAGAGAAATGTGATAGCTTAAGATACCTTATGAAAATGTTTAAAAAATTGGAGGGAATACTTGCATTAAAATTATAACTTGATTTTTAATTCCATTGGCATGGTTTCATTATTTAGACTTTTCTAAGTCTTTATCTCAGAAATATTTTGTGGTCACGTCTTCTGAAACTATGCTGAAACCACATTGAAGCCATTGCAGGGCTGGGGCTGATACCATTTAACTCAACAGTGGTAGATGTGTCAGCATGTTTGGATATGCTTTACATAATCAAAGTTTAAGGGAGTACAATTGCACAAAACAACAGTAGAGTTTTTAATTAGAAAGATAAACCTAACAAAACAAAACAAAAAAATTAATGCTAAGATTTTGGAAAAGAGATAAAATGTTCCTGTACCTCCTATAAGGACCCTTCTGATTTTTTTCTCTGACGTCTTTTCAAGCTCTAGGCAAGTCACCATGTGACAATGTCTATGAGCTTGAGGATAGACAAAAAAGTGCCCAGAAAGAGCTACCTACCACTCAAATGCACAAGAGCTCTGAAATGCAATTATTGAACTTCTTATTATAACTCAAAGTCAATCTACTTTGTTCATCTTCCCTATGAAAATGGCAGCTGAAGCACACAACGATATGAGAAATTCTTACTATTTGCCTCATCAACAAAATCACAGGACAGATGGGATTTTGTGACCTTCCAATTATATCCTAAAACTCTCCTTTCACTCAGTCCAACCTGCATGCACATGCCCACATGTGTGACCTTGGGAATAGCTGGGGAATTTGCCACTGTGTGTGTGCTTTCACTTCTGCTGTGCCGTGGTGGTGGACGCTGCTGTGTGCACCAGCTATGCCCACAACAAGGAGGGGATGAGAAGGGTTTTGCAAAGGGTTATGAAGTTATTGTGGGGTTGAAGCCCATAGCCTTGAAGGTAAGAGTTTTCCCTGCTCCGCTACCAGAAAGACACTGGTTGGCACAATTAGTAAAGTAATCTGCAGGAAGGTCGCAGTCTAAACATAATATCTTAGAAACACTGAAGTTGTCTGTTTAAAATCAGCTATGTTTAAGGGACTGATGAAATACAAATTATTTTAAGATGAAGCTGACCTATAACTGCAGTATATCACGTTACCATTTTGTCTTAAACAAATAAAACCCCCAAGTACATAACTTTGTAAAATAGTGGGAATTTAGAGTCTGATAAATTATTAAAAACAGCTAAACAGATAATGAAAAGCAATACATGAATAATCTACATTTTAAAAGCCAAAACACAGCCATGCTGTATTTCTCACAATTTGTTTTGCTGACGTGCTCATCCTGTGCAGAACTTAGAAGATCCACTGTAACAGGGAACTTTCCAAGCACATATTCTACAAAAGGCCATCTCATTACGCAGCCAATTAAAACGATTTGTTTGTTCATGATGGAATCTAATGTAGAGATTTGTTTTCTTCCAATAGATACCTTCTGCTAAGAAGCCAATTTGGCACAACTTTATAATTGTGCTAGTTCCACTGGGAGCTACAAAGAAGTTTGTGAAGCTGATAATTCTTTAGTGCAAATGAACGAACAATAAAAACAAGACACTTATGAAATTTTCCACAGTGAAAATTCAGAAACATTGTAGCATGCAAAGAAAATGTTGGAGATTAAAACCCTGGGACTGTGTTATATTACCATCTTTATTGTATTACTGATGTTATAATATTTATGATATAATTATATTACATACATATTATATTGTCAGCTTTATTGTTGATGCATCAATGAAGTCTTTTTCTTGAAGATTTTAAGATCAACAAATTGACATTGCAAAAACTTGTTCTTTCCCAAACAAGATGCCAAAGATGCTGTAAAAGTTGTCACAGTGACAAAGTTCTGTGCTCTGTTTCTCAAATACACACATTAACCATCAGAGCCAACCTGGGCATAAAATTCAGTAACTCATATAAACACATTTTCAAATTGCAAAGAGAAACCTGTAGAGCCATATAGCCTTTGCTTGTAATGAATGTAAATAAAAATTTGCTGTGAGGCACTCAGAGCAATATGCACCCCACACAGCCTAGCCTGTTCAAGACTGCAGTATGTACAAACCACAGATTAAACACGTGAGGCATGGACGGAAGAGGAGGAAAGAGGCTGCAGTTTTCTAAAAATTAAGCTGAAAATGAACCAGGCACATTTTCTGAGGAAAAAATAAGGATTTCTGTAGCTCACAGTGGAGTTGACTTTGGCATAGAAGCTTAGCCGGTGTCATTGCTGCAGTAGGAGCAGCAGCAATGGAACACAAAACACTCAGGGTTTTTTTGGCTCCAAAGCTTGTTTTTCATTTCCTAATTTGGGGGGGGGNAGAATGAAAGCAGTAGAATGAGGACCATCAATATGATCAGAGACAGACCTGATCTCCCAAAACTGGTGGAGAGATTGATAGTCCTTGTTGCAGATCCCATAATCCTGAAGGAAGTGCTGAGAAAGGCTGACATGAAGAACTTATCATCCTTCTGGGCGTGAGTGACTCTGCAGCAGTGTCAGCAAACTACATTATGGATGATGCTCACGCTGCTAACAAAGTGATGAGAAAAGATGGATGCTGTTGGCAGTGATGGGGAGAGAGTGTGACCCCTGATGGTCCTTACAAGTTGTATTTATGGGCATCCAGAACCTCACACTCTTCTCTCCAGGGCAATTAGTATGTCAGGAGAGAAAAAAAAAATACTAGTACAGAAGTACTACTACTGAAAAAATAAATACTAATACTGTAAGTACTCCCTTTCATCTCTTCTCCTTAGCCCTGGGAATCCAGCCCAAAACTGAGGAGAGTGAAGGAGGTCTCTGACAGCTCTGGGAAGAGCTGCTGCACACCTTGAAGCTAAGGAGAACTCCTAGGGTGAGACACAGGTTTCATCACAAGTGATTCAGTGGCCGAGGCCTGAGGGTTTTATCCACACTGCAGTATTAATCAGAGAATCATGTTTCCTTGTATTGGAGGCTAAAGTTTGGTTTATATCATTAGAAGATTAAAATTAGAAACTAAAAATGTGGTGTATGCTCACATACATCCAAAGGTAGGAATTTTCCTCAGGGTATTTAAATTGCCTCAAGCAGATCTCCTTTTATGGCTACAAGTATGTGGAACTAGCATTTCCCTTACTTTGTGACTTTATCATCTTTCAAATTAGTGCAAAGTAGCAGTCAAGTACCAGAAATCCAGAAGTTTGTAACACTGCATTATGGCTCGGTAACTCTCTGAGGGGCAGAAGAAAAGATGGTTAGTTACAGTATTTGAGCTATTTTCCTTTGGACAATAAATGCCAGTCTGAAACATCATTATGATTGTTTTATCAATCTAATTTTATCTGGGATAAAATTAGAATTTAAACTTGTAAAATATATGGCAGAAGCTGACGATATAATAAAATGAAGTTTTGGAGACGACGAATAGTTTATACTGTGGATGCTCAAACAAGATAAAGAATGGAGTTAATGCTGAAAAAAATGAGCTGGATACATCTCATTAAGGGCTTACTGCTGTATTTGCATTTTTGTTTAATACTCAAATCCTGAAGCACTGCAAATGAGCTGTAACTTTGCAGTCTTTAAAAAATAAATAAGGATTAGATAAATGCAGATGCTATGCAAATAGTCAGGTAGCAGCAGGCTACTGGGCAGCCATTAATGAGTGCTGGAAAATTACATAGGTGATCATGAAGACCTTTCCAGGAAGACTAAATGCCAAAGTCATGCGTAAGTTCCTTCTGCCTCTTTGCTTGAATTTGTCATACAGGCTGTTCAGAGGTAATCTGGAGTTATGCCTTGTTAGGTGGGGACTTTAGGTGATGGATCTGTAGGTGGGGAAATACATGTAGCATTGCAGTCATGTACAGAAGAGACAAATAGTATAATTGCACAATGCCTGAATTATTGCAAAGGAAAAGAAACAACCTTTTCTGTTATTTCTAGTTCTTCTTCATTATCAAGTAACATATGAGTATCTCCTGGATTTGCAATCATACCCAGACTTTCTAAAAATTACTTATCCTCAATCAGATGAGACAGTTGCTCATTTACACCCCAGATTACAAAAGCATTTTAAAAATCTTTCTTTCACTATCCATTTATTTGTCTTCCCAACACGTTCTTATTGGTTGTTCATTATGAAAGAGATTTATAGCTTAAAACTCCATCTTATTTATCCCCTTCCTTTTAATGAGTAACTATAAAATAAGCATCATTTTCCTAATGTGCATTTTGAGTGTCAGAAATAGGCAATTTAAATGTGAAGCTTCAAAGCGCTATTAATGCTGCAATTTAGTGACAAAATATCTCTGTTTTCAGTGCCTCTTGCCACTCTTTCTTCATTTCAGTGATTTATTGTATTCTTTCTCTGCCTGTAATAGTTAGCGCCCTAAGTAGCCGGTTTATTTTTGTGTTTCTCGGCTCACAAATACCCTTTGGTAACGGCTGGCTCTACCTTTGTTTGACAATCAGCCAAGAGGAACGTGACATAAGCCCCACATTGTGCCAGGCCCTCCGCGACACCTTTTTGAGCTCGTCTCTCCATTCACTGGCTGTGTATGACTCCTGCATACTAACTTGGGAAAGCTCAGCCTGCCACAATCAGCTCCAGTCTCGCCAGAGAGCGCCAACCACTGCTCTCTCCCCCTGATGACAAGGGGGAAAAGCTGTAACAATGACTAACATGAAAACCTAAGTAATGATAGAGATTAGAGGGTTTCTTGATGATTAGCTCAGCTTCATCTGTTCTGAAGCCTTTAGAGAGGATGAACTCTGTCTCAAGAAAGGCGCTGTTGCTCAGTGAGTTTAGCAAACTTGTTTTTCAAACATGCTGCAAACACAAGTAAGTTCTTAGCACTCAGTGTGTGGCAGGAACAGTTTCAGGGTGCTGGATTCGAAGCCTGCCAGCATGAGGAATAATGCAAATTATCCAGGATCCTACTGCAATTTGAAATTATTGAAAGGTTTTTTTCCGTTTTAAATATACACTAAAAATCCAGAGATGTAAACGTAACCCTAACCCTAGCTTGAGCACTAAAATCCGCATGGGCTGAGGCTGAAGCCGAGGAGGAAGGTGTGGAGGGAGCCCTATTGTGGCAGAGTTCAGTTCCCCTTGGCATGAGTTTTTCAGGTGAAGTGTTCTTGGAGCCCTGGGCTTTGTGGTCTTCATATTGCTAACCCTAGGCAGGGCACTAAAAGCCACACTGGGCTTAGAACCGATCAAATGAAAGAAGTGTGGAAGGTACCATATTGTGGCAGACTGAGCTTCTCCTTGGCAGGACATTTGCTGCTGCAGTGTGCTTGGAGTGTGCTCCACTGTGTCTGCATTAGAAATGCACTTGTGCTGTAAATATTTTCAGACAGCTTCGTATAAATAGGTCTTTTGTGAAAATATACTCTGGTGCTCTGAAAGCTGCAAAAAGACAAATTGTGCTTGTCAAACTCCTTCCACAGACGTTTCTCTTCTCCTCCCAGACTTCAAAGCCTACAACCCAGTATAGGTTCCCTCATCATATACGAACTCTGTATGATGCAGGGATGGCTTAATGTCAGTGTTGCCATTTCGGCCTGAGGAAATAAACCTCAGATTTGTGAGGTATATGTTCCTAGCCTTGTACATCAGATCTATTATAAAATTTTCTTTCTCTGTCCTCTAGTCCAATATCACTAATTGGCTGACCTAAATGCATTTCAGTGATGCTGTCTCTCAACAGCAAAATAATCCAAAAAGCACTCTGAAGTTCAAAGGAGACTGGCTGGGTAGGAAAATTGTTCGTGTAGCTCAAAAACTGTTAGTGCAGACTATGGATTGGGCAATGTCATAGAATGAGCCTTATGTAAATTTCCCAAAACTTCACGATCCTAAGCAAAATTTGGATCACCTGGCAGTTGAAATACACTTGCCCTTTGTCCACTTTCTGAATTTTAAAGGACCATATATGCCTGAAATTCTGCCATTATGACTCCAGTTTATACCCACCTGCTCTTCAGTCGTACACGAGGTTTATTAAGTTTGCATAGAGCCTGAAACAATAGCTTGAAAAACATATATTCTCTACCAGAAATAAAAAAATACTGAAATTTTCTAAGAGAAGTACGAAATTTCACTTCACTGAATGAGTTCACCTGAAAGAACAGCTCAACCAGAAAATTGTTCTCTACATGCACCTGAATGCTCTTTGATTGCCACAGTCAGTCACCGACCATCACATTAGTCTTTGAAAGAGGAAACTGCAGACTGACTGTGGAGACTTGAGGACATTAGGCCAGCAGGGCTTGCAGACACTCTGAAAGTTTCTCTCCTCACTCATACAGTGATTCACTGCTGAGCATTTTGCAGCTTAACTGGCCACAGAGAAGGCTGTCAACTATTTCCAAGTGCTAATCATCACACTTTTGTGGAGAATAAAAGAGGGACATAATAGTAACGAGGAGTGCCTTAGAACAAGAAGATGAAGCTGGGCCATCTGAGAGCACCATTTCATGCAGACATACAAGATCCACAAACCCAGTTCTTGAGGCTGGTCCTTCCACATGGCAGGATTATCTTTTAGTTTCTCATGTGAAACAGTCATTTATATTTTACTCATTTTATTTATGGTGTATATCGATAATTTTCTTATTCTGGCATGTTAATTTTCTCTGAAGACAGATTTGTCAAAGAAAAAGCTACGAAAATTATCCTCTTGTAGCAGTGCCCATCAAGAAGGGAGCAATATTTTTCCGTTTGAGTGAAGTTTGCACAATGCTCTGAGAAGAGAAAGATCTCAATAACTCTGCCCACTTTATTCAAAAGCCATATGGACAAAAAATATTTCATATTTTTACCACATTTTCACCTTATTTTCCAATAGAAAAGGAAAGTCTGCAAATAAATGTGGAATGATGTAGTTCAAGTTTATTAAGTCTACTTGACCCATATGTCATATAATGACATTTTAATTTTACTGCCTGACATTTAACAAATCCTTAGCAGTCCTGAAAAAGTTAATGATTAAAAAAGAAAAAAGAAACCTCTCTGTGGAGTTAACTAAAATACATGCAAATAAAATAAAATAATTAGCAGCATCTTTTGCTTTATCATATAAAATTGTTCACTATCATGATTTTGAATTGCATATTCAGCATGTATTTATTCACAGCCTTTTGACTAATAGCTTGCCCTATTTATTTAAATACTGGTTGTTTCTTTAAATAGGCAGTAAGGAGAGACAATAATAATAATAATAATAATAATAATAATAATAATAATAATAATAATAATAATAATAATAATAATAAGTAATATTCCCATAATGTATCAGACTTTTCCCTTCTTCACACTACTGACCTGGAAAGCCTCTACTACAGGAATGAAAATACTACGTTGCCTTTGCATATTTCCTACAATACGATCATGTCCCTCCCAGCTATTTGCAAGAAGTCCTATAGGAACAATTATGAAATACTCTCATTCATTTGGCACAATGGCATATGGAAATTTCCTGCAACACTAATTACTATGGTTGCAATCTTTAGCCAAAAATGTCAGTGTCTAGGATTTAATTAGGCTGCAGCAGGATTTTAAAACTGACCTTCTAGTTTAGTTAATTAATTTTCCAGTTCTTTTCTTTTTTCTTTTTTTTTTTTTCAGAGAATCCTGTCACATCAGCTTTCAAGAGATTTTAATTAAAAAGAAATCACTACTTCTAATGCCAGCCAAATGTCTAAAAGCAGTTGTTAAAACATTTTTAGCAAATAAAGCAATGAGGTCAAGTCCCTATTGCTTCAGTGTGCCCTGCTAGCCATTGCCCACGAGTGCTCGGATTGCCACCCAGGTACTGGTGAAAGGCAGTTTGCAAAGTGTAAAACTGTAATGAAGTTCTCCCCCAATTAACTATTCTTCCCTATGCTTGCATCAGCAGTCTCTGCTGATAGTGGTTTCTTTACAGGAATCTTTAACAGTATTAATTAGGGATCTGTTTGAATCAAAATGCAGAAACCAACACACTGAAACTCTTGGAAAGATTGAATTGCTCCAAATCTCCAACGAACGTCTAAGGCTGGCTTCTCATTTGAACGAGAAATCTTGATATAAATTCAGTTTCAGAGTTATAAGGACAGAACTGCAAGAAAGATTTTTTTTTGTTCAGTTTTATCTTGACATAAGCCAAAATATGCCTTTTATTCTATCCTCTTTCTTTGTGACAGTTTTCTGCTGAGAAGTTACACATTACTCTTTCCTGTGGAGAAAATTAAAAACAAGCTATCTAGCAGTCCCAGCTCTGCAGCCCATTCCAGCTACTGAACTGTGTCATACTGGTTTAAAAGAAGAACTATAGTACATCTCTTGAAATGGAAGCAGCTGTGGCTTTTTAGGTGCCGAGGAATCAATAAAAGGATGAAAAAGTACGTGGTTGTGCCTTAGACCGCTCTTGATACCCGCACCCAGACACAGTTATGAGCTACAGGGTACTATAATAACTTTACGGCTAGGATTTAATCACCAGGAGCATGCATGTTGCCAGCTAAACCATGAAAACATCTAGGAACTGGTTTTTTTGCAAAACTGTGGTAAACTTTGATCTCTATGGCAATACTTGTGATGGATTTCTAGTCATAGAAATCTGTTTCCCCCTGTTTCCCTGTTTCCCCCATACCCTGGATGAGACAAAGGAATTAAAATACAAGTAGGAGAATGTCATCTTGTTATAGAATCATCACCTTGCCAAAAAGCCACAGTGATACATAATCCCAGAGCTATCACCTGGGATAACTCATCAAGCCACTAGGAAGGGCAATAGCTATATCCATGTATATCTGCAGCTCAGTCTGCCTGTATCTGTCATTTTTCCATTGCAGACAAATGTTCCCCTTGCAACCACAAAATGCTACTACATTTTAGAAGCAGAAGAAATGAGACTCCATTCTTTAAAGGAGACCAGGTGTTGGATAAATAGAGAGGAAAAAACAGAGTTAGAAAAGATGCTAGATTTAAAAGACACAAGAAAAGAAAACATCAGAGAAAATAATTTCAGGGAATATTCCTGTTGAAATCTCAGAAAAAAAAAATAACAAGAGGACTGGAACCTCTCTCCTGTAAAAAGGGTGAGAGCTGGGGTTGTTCAGCCTGGAGAAAAGTAGGTGCTGGGGACCTTGTTGCAGCTGTTCAATATAAAAAGACTTTTACCAAGGCCTGTAGGGACAGGACAGGAGATAATGGTTTTAAACGGCAAGAGACTAGATTTAGATTGGATATAAGAAGAAATTCTTTACTATGAGGATGAGGAGACACTGGAACAAGTTGCCCAGAGAAGTTGTGGATGCTGCATCCCTGGAACTGTTCAAGGCCAGGATGGATGGGGCTGTGAGCTACCTTCTCTGGTGAAAGTTGTCCTTTCTATAGTAGGAGGGTTGGACTAGCTCATCCAAAAGGTCACTTCCAACCCAAACCATTCTGTAATTCTCTGACCTGTCAGTGAACAAGTCTGATGATGAACTGAGGGCCCTCTATCTTCACTTTGTTTGCTCAGTAGATCATGGCTCATAAGTGGTGAATTATGAATACCATGTCAACTCATTTTCTGTACAAAACCCCTCTCCAGTATCATGAACCCTCCGAGATGCAGGAACCTCTATCAGGTGTTCCATAATTTCGAGGAATGGGTTTTTGATGTTGCCCCATTATTCATTCATGAGAGGCGGCTCTCTAGACCTTTACAAACTGCACATGCCTGTTCTCATTTCTCGGCAGTGAGCTTGCCTGAAGACACAAATTGTCATCAGATATATTTGTCCTCATGTTACTGGTCTCTTCCTGCATTATTGCACGATGCTAAGCTCCACTGCAAGGGTTACCAAAAATGAGATGAACTCTCTCTCCTATTTTAACTGGTTTAACTGTTGAACACATCCTCTTGAGAGAGCCAGAGAGGATTTGTTTAACAGAGTGGCTGCATGGTTGCAGTGTTTGTTGACTCTTCATCCTCAACAGGGGAGGGTATTCCATAGCTCACAGATGTGACTGAATATTCTGGAGGCAGCATCACTAAGTTAAAACCAAGTAATTTCATTCCCTTTAAAAGAAGAAACATGGGGAAGTTACGGCCTTTCAGTAGTGTGGTAACTGTTGATCATTTAACACTTCAAAGCAAGTTCTGAGTAACATCAAATATAGACTTTGCTTATTGTTACACAATAAATGAATGAGTGTCTGTTTCAGAATGTGCTTCTGTCTCAGAAACCACTGAGAAGAGCAGCAGTAATGATTTGTGAAATGAAATTAAGCTTACAGGGAGCTGGACTGAACACCTAATTTCTCCACTACCATTAGCAATTTTGATTTTCCATTGTACAATGTGTGTTCCAAGGGCTGAATTTCATTTACCTGAACATATTTTGGACTCACAGAGTTAAAAATCAAACAACCAAAATAAAGAAGCATCAGTGCATCTTTCATAACATTTTTACTGTTAGAAGGTCCAAGGCTTTGAGGATTTGTCTGAAATCATTATAGCCGATTTTCTCACTACTTTTGCAGTGTGGAAGGAAAGTTCCCTCTGTACCAGCTTTGACTGTGTACAACTCTATCACAAAGGACCTGGTAGACTTCCTGTACCCATTGTTGCATTGACTTTCACGTCCCTTCAGTAGCTTAAGGTACTTTTCTGGCTTCAATAAAATCACTCCTTCCCAATCAATAAAAAAATCCCAGAGAATATGAATCTTTCAAAATCAATTATTACATACAATAATCACACAAGTATGCTAGCGACAGCTGGAGTGTCAAAGCAAATCCCAGCACCAATGATCTCAAAGCCTCCAGAAACTAGCAGAAAATGATGTAGTTTTATTCACTTGTACTTTTGTGTGAGCCAGTGTCAAGGTTAGATGATGAGCGGGTGGATTAACTCCTCAGCCTGTTCCCTCAACTTTCACAAAACAAACTCCACTTAAATGTGAGGATTTTCAGTTTGATCAAAAACTTTCCACTGCTGGCTGCCAATTGAAATGGCAGAGTTCAGACAAGGTGGAAAAGACAAAATATGAGTGCTAACCTCTCACACTAGCTATTTACGTGGTGCAAAGAGAATTCATGAGGCTGCTTTACAGAAGTAAAAATTACAAGGCTAGTTAGAAATGACTGCAACAATGGAAGCTGAAAGCAGCTTGGAAAGCCCACATGTGGCAGGAAGCCCCCTTGGGTGAAGGGCTGGGGTTTTCATCTTCATAACATTTTTGGTCATGTTGGAAAGTTAGCTGGTGAATGCTCTAGGGATGGCACTGATTCCTAAATAATATATTGATGTAACATGATCTAAGAAACCTTCAGTCTTCAAATTCCAAGGCATCAAATAATTGCCATGTAACTGTTCAACCTTTTCAAATACAGACACTTTTATGAATCCTAGATATTTTCAAGCTATGGCTGTATTTTTTAAAGTCTGTCTTAGAGCTCATTTTGAGCTCTATAGTCATAAGTTTGCTTTCCTGCAAAGAAAGTACTAAGAAACTGACAGTAGGAAATGATGACAGGTAAGGGTGACTGGCACAAAAGTATGTGTTTTCACATTTGCCCTCAGTGCTTTTTCAAGCCTAGCCTCAGTTTCTGGTGTTCTTGCTTGCCATTGGATTGGTGCATAACACTGAAAGACCTTGCACACAACCTTGATCTTCCTTGCTTTTGACCATCTCCTGAGTACAGCATAATTCAGGGGACAACCTCAGCAGCCCCGTGTTCCACATGCCATGGCAGCATAATTTCAAATGGATGTCTAAACTGCATTGCTGTTTGATCCCTCTAACTAAGCTCAGATCCAGGAGTGTAACAATCGTCTTACAAACAACTTCTTCCACTCACCAATCCTCTTCCCTCCCCTCTCCAGCCATATTTTTTCCCCTTGTAATACAGATTTCTACTTACATGTTTACAGTCGCAAAAATACGTGGATTACATTTAGCTATTTCAAACTGAACATACAACCCAGAAAGTATGCTGAAAAATCCTAAAATCCTTCCTGGGGAAGGAGTAAGAAGATTTACAGAAACAGCAGCCACTTCTTGGTTATTCATGTATGTTGTTGTCCCAAACTGTAATGGAATAGAAGCAAGTTCAGAAACTGAATAAGAGAAGATTTTAAAAATTAAAAAAAAAAAAGTACATCTATATTGACATTTCAAGCACCAAATTAGAGCTCAAGTTTATCGGCAAGAAACTGGATACACTGATATCAAACAGCAGCTCTAGCCTGTCAGTCAAGAGTTCAGCTGGATCTTGTTTAGAAGCCTGTGCAATTCTTAGGAATCCTTTGGTGATAAAGTGTGCTTGGATGTAGCCCCCATTCCTTGTGTCCTTGGTCTCCAGGGAAAGTGATAAATGTGATAAAAGAAAACTTTCCAGAGTTAAAGACATCTGCCCTCTGATCATTTTTCTAGACAATCAAGCCAGAGAAGCTATAAATCAGATCAGTCTACAGAATAAATATGGATGTAATCAAAACATAAGAGAAAGGCAAACAATTTGAAGAAGTAAGTGATAAAAGGAAATAAAACTTTAGAATGAAGATTACTTTCTTTTTAATCCATATATGGCTGTCTCTGCTATTTTCATTGTTCTTAGGTGTTACATCCTACATTATCAAATTCCTGTTTGCATCTTCCCCATTTTTCCTTCTTGTTTTATGTTTTCCAGGTATTTTTAAAGGCTCTTCCAGTCTTTACATGCAGGAAAGACTGGAAAACTACACTAGAGAAGCCAGAGATATAAGTCTTTAGTCAGCAGGAAGGAAGGTTTTTCTGAAACACTACAAATCCAAATAAAACAAAGATTTTGCTCAGTGTTAGCCATATGCAGTTGTCTTATTACCTCAGGGACTTATTCCCCTACTTGTATTATTTTGTGCAGGGCCCTGCACCCTAAAAAAAAAAAAAAAAAAAAGACAGGCAAATGAGATGAGTGTGTCCACAGAGCTCTTATGATACAGCCATGTTTGTCTCCCTATAATGTTACATCTCCTCTGTGAAAAGTGCTCCTATTCATTTCTTTAGTAGATTTCAGGACCAGAGAATTTCCTAATTAAAAGTTCCCATTTTCATACAAACGTTATTTATAGGAGATATAGATATTGATTTGATGTATTTAATTTCTCCTTCAGAACTATGGAAAGAATAAACCTGAGTTAAAGATGCAGTTCAAGTAAACTCTGAACATGAAAAAATATTGAGGGGGTTCAAATCTCTAAGTCCAAGTGCCTCTCAAAACAAAACTAAAGATCTTTTTGAGAAAGAAGAAAACAAAGATGCATGCAAGACTTCATTTGGCTCAGGTTGGTTTTTAGCTCACAGTTGCAGTTTACAGCCATATTACCATGCAGAGTGACAGACCTATAGACTGGATAAATAAGATTTGCAATTAAGTCCTCATTGAAAAAAAAGCCAAAATTCACCAGAAGGACTCAGCAAAGAATTTCATCCCTTTTTTAACCAGCTCTAATAAATGAGGTGGCAGATGGCCCCAGATCCAACACAAGGTTGCACTGGCTCAGGAGGCTCTGCTTGTTCATGGGTAGCAGCTGAACTCCAGGATTGGGCTGCTCCCTGGGAGACACCATTTGTTTTAATGGGCAATGCTTTGTGTTTGTGTGTGTGTGTGCGTGTCCCTTTCTTTTTTTGTGACACATGCACACAATGGCTTGTAAATGATTCCTCACTAGGTTTCCTTTTTGTACCACTGGCAAAGATTTTGTCCTCCACCAGTTCTTAGGGGGAAAGGCTTGCACAGCTTATCCATAATGACCTTCTTATCTGTGCAGCCAGCAGCAACCCTGGCAATGGTGGAGATTGGGTTTTATAATTAAACTAGTGCTCCCTCTGTTGGCTGGATGTCAGGGCCCAGAAACAAGGATTTGCATGCCAGAAATTGCAATGATTGGAGGGGGGGGGAAAGTAGTGTTCTGACTCTTTGCAAAATATGATTTCTCCTTTTTGAGTGTGCATGGCAAAACTCCTTCCTCTCCCTTTACATTCACATCAGTCACAAATAACGTAGAGACTCTGAAGTTTACCTGGCAAGGAGAAAAAATTCAGAGACAAAACTCAGCAACTAGCTGCAGTACTTTCTTTCAAGTAACTCCACAACTGCCAAAGGATGTGGTTTAATAATACATACAAATAAGGCTAAACAGGAAAAAAAGGAGTGCACCTCATTCAAGTTGTTTAAGACCTGCATATCAAAGCTGTATACCACTTTGTGAAAAATTATCTACAGTCCACTTTGCTCATGTTTGAGGGTTCTCCTGTCTCAGTAGCTTCCCTCTACCATCACAGAAAAGGAATGAACTTTTCACCAAACAATGAAATAACACACCCGGAAACTGATGGGAGTGTTTTGGGTCCCTGTGTTTATCTCACTCTTATTGATGGAAGGGGAGCCAAAAGAGTGTAATGAAGTTTTGCCCTCTGTGTTCTACTATGACACAGTGACAGAGAGCCTCATTATTACCTTGTTCTGTTTACAAGGATGGGATTAGTCTTTTGAAAAAGTGCAATCAACCAGGCTTTCCACAGAATGCTGAATATCTTTACTAAATTACAAATCTTACATTTCAGAACTAATGCTGTTCTCCATTTTAAGAAAGCTGTATGTATCAGCTTTTAAATTAATTACTTACCTGATGCTCTGTTGCAAGATAAATACATCTGTTTTTGTATTATTAGCAAACAATATTATCTTGTATGCAGCCCATTGGGTTGTCAGGGACTGCTTACATTAGATGAGAGTGTTTCTGCTTTTTTGACACAGTGGAATTTAAGATATTTTGAACTTCATAAAATGAATGGGAGGCAAGAAAAACTAAATAAAAATGCCAAGATGTGCTTCAACTAAGCTCAGGAATTCTTTTAATCTTACCTCTTTGTAGGACATTGCCACCTGCAGAGGTGTTTCTTGGCAGGGTTCTCACACTGGCTCTTTTCCAGAGCCTCTGACCTTCCAGCAGGGTGTTGTAGCACCTCGCTGGATCTTGCTGGACATGAGCTAAGTTCCCAACCAAACCCATTCTTAAAGCTTGTTCACCTAGCTCGCTCACTAAAAGGATGTCTTTCCTCTTTAGAGACTCTCAATTTTTTTCCTTAGTCCATAATTTTTTTCTTTTTTTTTACGTGCTTCCAGTCCCTACCCTTTCCCATCACCTTGTTTGGTGTCAATCTCTCTCTCCATTTCCCATTTCTGTTAGCTCAAATCCTGCTGAAATAATTTCTCACATTTCAGGTACCACAGGGAAGATCAATACCAATTAGGAGAGCGTATTTTAATAGAGATGGATTAAAATTTTTCATTCTTATAGGCCAATTTTATTCCCACTGAAGGATAAAATAAGGCAACAGTTTAGAGACAATTCCCTTTTTCTGAAAGGCTATATATCAACTTAGCTGAGAGATTAGCAGGGCATGCTGCATTTGCCTGCAGTGAAAGTATTATTTCTTCCTATCACAACTCTCCCTCTTAGTCACTTTTGGATATAGAATAGCACATTAAACAGACCTTGGTTATGACCTAAATGTAGGAAATAGCTAATACATGGCTTAAAACCCTGAAAACTATTGAGAAATTATTTTAATGAATGCCTATGAGAGCTTTTTGTTATCTTTATTGGACAAATTGTATAATCATAGTACTGTTTTCTTACTTCTGTACAGATGCAGAAGTCACATTCACTTCCTTGGGTTGCAAATCCTTGACATAGAATTTGGTTCATATTTTTGTCAGTATGGTCAGAGAAAGGAAGATACATGGTTGCTAAGCTTTTATGTTTGCATAAGATTTCAGAAAAGAGTAAACTCTGCATTGAAATGCCCAGTCACCTCCTGAGGAAAGGAGCTTGACAGGAAAGATGCTTGTCCTGTTTTTGTTAGGGAAGGCATCTGTGGAGATTCCATCAAAAAAGGACAGGGAGACTTGTTTGTCTTCCACCACCAGGAGGGGCCATAGCTGCAACCAAGGACTCGTCCTTGACTTGTACCACACCCCTGACTTCCTACATCAAAACCAAAAATGACTTAATTTTTCTTTCATGTCCTTGCCAAAACCTCAAACCCAGTGAATTTGCCTGCTCTCCCACCACAAACTCCCTTTAATGGAGAACATAAAGCACACCATGCTATCCCTCTGCTATTAAGTGTGTCTCAGAAAACAGAAAAGAGTCACAGCACAGAATAAGGATGGACGATGCTGTTTACTGCAAATGAAAGTGGGGGGCTGGGCTGGGGGGTTGAGCTTTTCACAGCCTGGTATTAAAAGGTAACTGTTTGCATCTCTGCTGCTGTCAGGAAGAGCTATTCTCTAAAGCAAATGGATTCCTGACAGTGTTTATTCTGGCAGCTTGAGTTTAAAATAATGATCTCAGACGTTAGTTAAGCATTTAACAAACAGCGAATTAAGAATTGCATTCTCAGAGAAATTACTGGAACAGGCCTAATTTCTGGTCTGCCAATCAGACAGAGGAAAAACATTAAAGGAATAAATTGCTTTCTCCCATCCTCCTGCCTGCCTTCAGACAGGCAGACCCACCTTTCAGGAGAATGTGCTTTACTCACGTGTGTTCTCCAAGGCACTGGAGTTTACTGGGCACTGTTTCCCCAGGAAAGGCCATTCTTTGGTGACATGCAGTACCACTTGTAGGGGAAAGTCTGCACATGCAGCCATGTTTGCACTAACCCAGCTGCCCTCTTTCCCTTGCTCCTAAACTGGAGCTGACTCCTTCCTATGGAATTTTGCTTTGGTGCCTTTGCCATCATCACTGCCCACAGCTACACCAGACTAACAGAGCAGAGACTTAGTCCCTTTTTTACTAAAAATTTGCAGCCTCCCTCTTGAAAATCAGTACTTGTCCCTTGCATTGTTTTGCTTGCCTCTTTTATTTAGTTTAAACAGCCCTGGCAGCAATTTAGTCAACTCATTCTCTTTCATCTCTTCTCAGATCAACTCTTCCTTTTGCCTCCCCTTCCTCCTCTCCCAACACCCTACCACAGTACTAGCATGTAGCTCTATCACCAAAACATGTCCATGCCCCAGATCTGAAACTCTGTTCTCCAAAATACTGCTGCTAAATTTCAACTGAAAATGTACAGTGGGCAAGGAAAGAGCCCCGATTGCAGGGTCAGAAGGCTTGAAAGACTCATCACATTTTTGTTCCAGTTATAAAACTAATACCCTGGGAGGGGAGATTGGGAGGGGGGTGCTGGGATGAGGGCAAAAGTTGATGAAGTCTGAGCTATAGAAAAGTGCAGTGTGACTGGTGCTAGACCAGTCCATCTGGTGGTTCAGCCTCTTTATGCCTTGCTGTGAGAGGATTGCACGGCTCTATTCACGTGTGAAAAAAGCAGAAGACAGAGAGTGGCTGCTGCCACCTGAAACGTGGTGCTGTCTGACAGTCCGACTGCCACCCAAACCAGTGGGGCTAAAGGCTGAGAGAGGGGCAGCAAAATCTGAGTGGGGGTGAGAGAACAGTGTACTTTTCTTTGCTGACACACAAGATTGCCAATTGTCAGTGTTAGGCGGACAACTGTTTTTCCCCTGCAAGTGACTATTAACAGTGGTGAGAATTCTCAAATAAAAGGAATATAAATGTTTACTCATGCTTTGGCTGTGCTTGGCAACTCCATGTCTTCAAATTCTTTGTCAGGATTCCTTTGCACATTCTCCCTTTTGCCCCTTGCAGAGAAAGGGGCACAGGGTGTGATTGCCATGCTCTCAGGACCACTGATCACCTTTCACTGCTTAACCCAAGACCTCACCACTGTACAAGACTTGCAGGCTCTTTGATTTGCCATGAAATTCTCCACAAATGTGCAATAATCAAGATATCCAACAGGACTTGCAGAGGTTTCTAACCACAGTCCTCTGACACATAAAGATTGCACAAGGAATATATATGTAAAGTAACCCTGCTCCTACCTGCTGTTCTCTGATTCAGTTTCCTTATCAATTTAAAGCATCAGACTCTTTTAAAGCATTCGGGAGGCATCTTCTCCTCTGTCCTTGGAGCTCCTTCTGTGTCCTTCTCTTCTTGGGCTGTGGAACAAACCTGTCCTTCATTGAATCATAGAATCACAGAATGGTTTGGGTTGGAAGGGATTTTAAAGATCATCTGGTACCAACCCACCTGCAGTTGGCAGGAATATCTTCCTCTAGAGCAGGTTGCACGAAGGCCCACCCAGCCTAGCCTTGAACACTTCCAGGGATGGGGCACCCACAACTTTTGTGGGAAGCTGTTCCAGTGTCTCACCACATTCATGGCTTCACATTGTGCTCCTTTGTTCCCAGGAAGAGTTGTTCAAATCCCTCACCATGTTATGAGGCTGTAAGCAGACTGGCTTTTTAAACCTGGCTGCTATTTTATCAAGAATGCTTAATTTCACAAGTAAATTACCAAAGTGTAAGCTTTCTCTACAGTCAGCCTCCTTCTTTGCCTGTAAAATTTTCCCAGACTGAGCACGAAAACACACTGGAGAAGGTGAACAAGATTCTTACTCAAAGTATGTGTTTCATGATGGCTATATATGAGGCTATATGTATGGTATAAGGCTATATATAATTATACTATTGAGTTTGCAAGGACTTCTGACTAGGAAATAAAACATCAAGTATTACTAGAGCAATAACAGAGTAAGTGATAGTAGAGGATTTGGTTAAAAAATTAAATAGGAAAAAAACCCAGAAAACCAGATGATATTAATTATGTTTCATCACTTTTCAATAGAAAAGACTTATTAAAAATTTTCCAACTACTCATTTGAGTGGTTGCTCAAATTGCTCAGTTGTTTATCAGGATTTGTTTTAATTTCTTTTAAATCACAGAATTCACTTAATTCTTGGAAGAAACACCTTAATTTCTTGGCAAGAATTTTGTTCTTGTCATTTAAAATGTCTGACACTGACGGTCCTGGTCAGTGAGTAATAAGACTAAAATTATTGTGGTAGCACTGAAGATACGGCCTTGTTTATGTATCTCAGTTTTCTTTTTAAATGGTTACATTGTTATCCAAGAGCACTGATGTAATGAGTAGAAAAAACCATCACTTCAGTGACAATAATTTTGGACTTATGTATAACTTTTAATTGCTATTCATTCATCAGTGACCTCCAGGAGTCTGTGTTTTCAAACTATAGAGGGCCGGTAAGATATCAAGGGAAGTAAAAAAAAAAGTGGGTACAACACATTACAGAAACTGAAAGAAATTGAGAGCAAGAGAAGAGAGAGAAATGCAGCTAGAATCCTTGCCCAGTTTTGCACTGATTGTGTGAGAGACCAAGGGGCCCTTTGGATTCTGCCTTCGAGGGGACGAAACAATCATTAACTGCCTTGTAGCTATCTGAAGAATCGACCAGGACAGCACAAAGGGTGTCTTCTTGCATCATGTAAGGAAGGATTTTTGCGTGACAAGGCCACTGAGAAGAGGGACAGAGGAAAAAAGCCACATCTAAATCTCTTACAGACTATACAAACTCTGTCATCATAGGCAGGGATGGACGAGTACATTCAAGCCCTCTGTAAATCAGAAATTAAGGAATCCACAGAGATGAGCCTGTTTCCATTATAGTTCTGTGTACACAGAGGTTTTGCAAGCTCAGGGGCAAGGTGCAAATCAAGGGAAAGAAAGGGGCTTCTGATGTGCATCTTGTCCCCCCATTCCTATCCTTTACACAGTTTGAACCAGCTTTCTCAGGGGGCAATTGCAATCAACAGAAGAATGGTGCACTCTCTTCCATTCCATACTTCTAAAATAGCACATTAGATGATGGGGGATTAAAACTCTGAAGCTTTGCTATGTGTAAATATTCTCCAAAACCTAAAATCCAAGGAAGAACTGAAACATATTTTTCTTTTCCTAGTTTTGTGGCAGTTTTCAAAATACCATATAAATAAATTTAACTTCATAATATGATGATAAGTATGACTGCATGAAGAAATAATAAATTTTACATTTTCAGAAGCTGCTGCAATTTTTTATTGCTGTAGCAAGATTCAGAGTGTCTATTACATGGGGATTAAGGGGAAAATGTTTTTGTTCTTCTTCTTCTGTGTTCTACAGAGAACCCAAACCCTTTGGAACAGTCCTTTTTCAGGTAGCTCAGTTTATTTTCTCTGTCCACATTGGGGCTTGAACACTGAGTTCATCCTGGAGAAAGGAGGGACAATTGACAGGGACCAAATGTTGTTTTCACATCTATGACTTCTCAGAACCACATGAGAGAGAGAAGTATGAAATGCTATATCTAAAATTGAAAAAGTGTGACTCGGGGGGTTCATTTTTAAAAAACAGACATTGAAAAGAAAGCAAAGGGTAAAATTGGCAGAGTAAGAACAGAGGAGCAATGGGTATAGGAACAGAATGTAGAAGATGAAGAGTTGCAGAGAAGTCACTCAATCTCCATCCCAGTTTTCCACATTTCATGACATTTTTTTTGTTAATTAGCTGAACTAAAATCCCAAGCCCCAGATGTGTACATCCTTGGGATTGCTTTGCTCCACAGACACTGCTGTAACTCCTGTCTCCAGAGACATGCTTGAACCCATATTAAATGAGCTAGCTTGGGTAACACTATTTAACTGGGACAGCACAAGCAGCAGAGACAACACAATGGCACAGACAACTAAGCATTTGCACAGATCCTTAGGCAGGATTTGCAGCTCATGCAAAGCCCATGCAAAGCCCTGTCATGAATGCCTTTCCACTAGCTTCAAGCTACTTCTCATGAGCCTCAGTGGGGTGCAGGAAGTCCACCCTCAGGCTCAGCCCTGACACCAGGGCAGAGCAGCATTTGCCTTTCTCTTCTGAGTATACTTGCACAGCTCTGCAACTCAAACTGTAATGCTCTAGACCTCTTGTCCTCACCAGCCATGGCTGGTGAGTTAAGATATTTTATCCCTTACCAATATGAACAGACTGCAGCTATCTCTGGGTTAGACTCTGCTGCAGTCTTAAAACAAAGCTACAGGATTCTTAAGGGAAGGGCACAGAGTAGGAAAAGACTTGTCCTAATGAAATAAATGAAAGAAACCCCATTGATTCAATGAAAACTGTTATGATGGAAAGTCCCACATGATGGACTGCTTCCCTACTGTGTTCATATCTACCTAAAATGGTACAAACTTCCACAGACCTATTTGCTATTGTATGATGTTATATTACCTACAATTATATATATATATATGTAGAGAGAGAGAGCGAGAGAAAGAAAGAAAGACACGACTACATACGTACGTACCTGTTTCATTTTCCTTGACGTGATCAGAAGCAAGTAGTGGACTGATGAGCAGCTGGTTCTTGATTAAACCGGGATACCTGTGTGATATTTACAGGAAGGGAAAATATTGCACAGAATGTGCCAGAATTCTGACCTTTGTGTTGTGTAGCCTCTCCTGGGTCTTATGGGATACCTGGGAAAGAAGTGTGTCAGGAAAGCCTTCTGTCACCTTTGTCTGGCTGCCATACCTTCATTTGCTCATCCCCAGCAAGAGCTGCAGTTCATGTGTTTGCCTGCCCTGGGAGGGACCACAGATTCTTACTCTACCTGGAGGTGAACATGACTGTCTCAGACTGCTCGAGTCAAACAACCCAGTAATTCAACCACCCCTATGGCCTACAAAGGACCCAGTGAACACATCTCATTTTCCTTTATAAAATTCTTCCCTTACACATTCCTTCCCACCAAGTTCAAAGACCAATTCCTGCTTAATGAAAAAAACTTCCAAAATCAAGAGTGATCTATCTAAGAAACACATTGACTAAGTTTCTCATTCACTACTAAAACTGCATAATGGAAAAACCATAGTTTTAAAGCGATATACATTTAAGACATAAGACTGTATGCTCAACCATTGGCTGTAGGACCTGCTTCTGAAAGCAATCAGACTCAGCTGTACTGCATTTAAATTTAACCTTTTTAATACAATTTATGTCAGGGACAGTGCCAGTAAATGGGGCAATCAAGGCTCATGTACAGGGAGGAAGACAAACGAGAAAGAAAGCAAACAGGGAGAGGTTCACACAAGTGGGTTTTTTTCCCCCGCATCAGAAAAAAATAGGGTTCTGTCATCATGGGAAAAGCTACCCCCCTCACAGTATGTATCTTAAGACAGCATTTGCTCCTTTTCATTTCCACATGTCCTGTGCATTTCTTCACTCCTATTACAGTTCAGCTTTCTGTTTAATTTTTCTTATTTTGGCACTTCAGAGCCAGTTTGCAACATATGGTCTATTAGGTGTAGACCTGCAACTGCTTATATAACTCAAGGCTTGCTGGAGTACAAAGACCTTGGTATACAGCAGATGTACGAATGAACACACGGTCGAACATGCTGCGGATACAAAAGGATAATGATACTGCTCAGAATCAGATTTATTCTGCTTCTCCTGTGGAGTACACCTGTCTTCTGCTGGCTATACATGTGGCTCCAGCCAGCAAGGCTTCATCATCCAAAACTAAGCTTAGATCTTCTTTCCCTCATTACTGCACTGTGATTTCCCCTCCTACACCTCATTTGCATAGGGCAACTACGTGTTCATCTAAGCATTTCATTAGCGTATTTGAGACAAACCCCCAGTAGGCTTGAAAGTGATACACACAGATGCAAACAAATAAACCTAGATGAGGAAACAAAAGTGTACCTGTAGGTTCACAACAGGTTTTAAACAAATTCCCAGAAAGGAGATGAAGAGTCAGATACCCTTAGCTGTAAGAAAATGAGTCATGTTTGTTAACTCCTTCTGGCCCTTCACTATCCCCTTTAAAGAGTGCTGTGTTACTGATGCCATGAAGGGAGCTTCCTCAAAGGAGCCTCAACTGAGATCTGCTGCCAGGTGGAGGTTATTCCAGAGGTCAGATATTAAGTCCTGTTCCTTCACTCTGTGTGGATAGTGCAAAGGTGATGGAGCTAACATCCAGTTGGCAATTAACCGAGGAGTCTTCATGTGGGGTGATTCTGGTATAAAGAAGTTTACACCATCTGCTTTTCCCTCTGGCACAGGTGTTTTGGAATGCATGAGGCAGTCATACCAACATACCAATGAGTTGGTATGTTGGGCTCCAGCAGTTTGGAGGGGGATCTTTAGAGGACTGAAACTTATAGAAAGACAGACCAGTGAAGAAATGAAAATATATCATGAAACAGAATGTCCAGGCAAGTAGTTGCAAAGCTCTCTTGAATATTTATTAGAATGAAAATTACTTGTTTCACAGACTGAGGAACCAAGGGACCTTTCACCCATTCATCCAGTTCCACAGCTTCAGGTTCTCTAACATGTCCCCCATAGACCTCTCATCCCAAATATCCCTCCACACAACATGTGGGCCTGCTTCTGCACCACTCCCATCCATCCCTCATTGGGGTCTCACCTTCCGTGTTTGGGGTGCTCTGACGTCTCTGAGACTGCAGTCGCTGTGTCAAAACTGGTTCACAGGTTCTCAGGGAGCAAGAGCTGCCAGATAATGAAAACACAGGAGCATGATTTCCTTGGGACTTCTCACCTGCATGAAATCAGGAACTTTTCTCCTTTTCTGCAGTTACCTTGCAGATAATGTGACAGAAAGCAGCCTCTGAGGCAGTAGTGGGTCTTTTACTAGCAAATCTTTCCTATTTAGCATCCTCAATGGCTTTGCCACCAGCAGTTTAATCACCTTAGAAAGCCATGGCTCCCTCTGACAGTAAAGGATACTACCTAGAATTACCTCATCTGCTTCTTCCTGTGGCTATATTGTCAGACATTATCAGCAAATATTTGCTTGTTATAAACTGTCATTGGGGGAAAAAACATGCCAGTCTTCCTGCCTCTCAGGTAACTAATGCTTTGTTGTTTTTATCCGGTGAAGACCATCTTGCTCGAATTGTTCTTTCTGTGTATATTGCTCATCCAGACAGGCTGACAAGTGACAAGGTGCACCCACAAGCACAAGTAATTCTGAGTATATAAAGGAGCAAAACCTTGGTGTTTCAAATGGCATGAGTTTGTTTTCTCGTTGTCCCCATCTGCTTCTTCCTAACCTCCATCTCATGGCTGATACAGAGAGTAGGGGATGATGAGCATTTCTGACAATGGAAAGCCATATTGCTCCTAAAAGGAAAGAAATTCTGCTGTATTTGTCAGAAAACAAGGGATTTTGGACCAGCAAAGTTCCATGCATTTCAATTACACTATCCCAAGTTCAGTATAAAATGGTAAAAAGGTTCTACCTAATGCTTTAAGCTTCAAGTGAAAATTCACTTTGAAAATATTAAGAAAGCTTCTATAGTTTTGAGAAAACATTAGATTTGAAAACACCCACGTTTCTCATTTTCTATTTCCTTACTCTTTTGTATTGCACTATGGAAAAGCTGAAGGCTTTATTTTATTTGATTTAGGGTAAAGAGAAAGGTAGGAGTTCCAACTGAAATGCAGACAGTACCTGTCAACTTTCCTGCTTCTCTCCTGAAAAGCACAGAGGGATCACAGTCTGAGACTGCCATGCAAAGTTGTAATACAATGTTAAACATACATTACTAGAAAACAAGATTTTCAGTACAGTAATGTGTCTAATGAGAGGTTTAAGCATAATTGCAAACTAGAGTAATAATAAATCATGCAAGAAGCACCAGTTTTTAATTAACAGCCCATTATTTTGGGTAAAGTGCAGCTGTTTCATACCTTAGGTGTATATAATTAAGTGTATCATAAACTATGGTTACATTTTTCTAATAGTTGAGCTCTGTAAAGGCTAAGTGCTAGATGAGGTGCTATTTTGCTTTTCCTGTTCCAATTTCAGGGTTTTTTTTAAAGCTGCACATTAAGTAGGCTCACTCTGAAACAATAGATACTTATTTAATGTTCATATATATGAGACATGAACAAGGGAGAATTTGAAGTCTTTCTAACAACCAGTATTACCACAAATCATGCAGAAAAGTGCCTGTTACACCCTCTTCTTCTAAATGCTGGCTGTGCTTTAGAAAAGCATCTTCAGCTGCATTCCAACCTCAAAGTCATTTGCTGAAAGACAAATTGTTTTGTTTCAGTCCTTAACAACCAGGAACTAAAAATTTATTTGAAAGTGTTTTGTGCTGGCTTAAATACTGACGGTGTTTTCTCAAAAACATGAAAATGCATGTTGTGCCTTTCTCCCTTATAGGCTTAGCTTTCTCATGCTGTAATTCACAGCAACATATAAGCCTTTATTTCTTTTCCTGTACAGGGAGTCGTGTAACTCAGAGTGTTTTCCTGTTGTGACTGAGAAGATGAGGAATTATAAAAGACTAACACTACAATTTAACGCTTGAGAGAAACAGTGTATATCATTACTCCTCTGTAGCCAAGCACACTAATTAATATTTATTGCACTTGTCAAACCAGTAGCCATGGTCAATCCATTGCTGCAGCAGTTCAATGGGAGGCTGGGCACCATATTTCTCCTTGGCAGGCATGTTTAGGTCATCAACAAAGACAAAAGCCCTTTTCCCTGGTGGAGCACTGTAAACCCTCTTCTTTCTCCTGCAAAATTAAACCATTAATTTTATTCATGTTAATTTTCATCTTACTTTGAAAAAGCAGCAAGAGAAAGAGAGAGAGATTGGAAAAAGAAAAGAAAAGAAGAAAAGAAAGAAGGAAAATCACACACTTTCTGGGGAGCCTGCCTGACATTATTATTAGAACCAGTTCTTTTGGAATCCATGACCTTTTATTTTTATCTGATGTGCCGTAAAGGTCACAGAAACATGGGGAGGACATAGTTATAAATCCACATGGAGTTTAATCAAAGGTGGCATGTTGTTCTGAAGTAAACAAGCTAATAAAACTATTCCAGTTTAAACAAAGAAAAAAAAAAGGAAAAGAAAAACCCTTTGTTAAAGACTGTCAACAGAACTCTGATGAACTTGAATGTATCAATGGAATTAATTAGGCAAGAAGGATTATAATAAGTGAATTCTGGTGTTGCATCTACAGTAGCCTCTTTGGCACCCCGAGTAAAATGCTTTTATTTCGAGCCCTGCACCTCATTCCAAAGCATGTTGTGGTGCACAGTGTGCTGCTGCGGAGATGTATTCACTCCAGCTAATTACAAGACAGAGAGAACTTGAACTAAAGGCAACCATGGAGCAGACTGCCTCAGTTCTACCAGCCTGTGCCCTGATTGCATCACAAAAGCTGGGGACACTGTGAAGTAACAACATAAATGGAAAAGAGCTATGACACCCTGCATTTCTGCATGTAGTATGACAACAAATTTTAATTACAGGCTTTGAAAAAATTCTCCCCTTTTTCTTTCCCCCCCGCAAAAATATCAGGTTGGGGTGTCAGAAAAAGGACAGTGCTCCATTGTGGGTACTATATAAGCTAAGGAGTCAAAAGTAAGGTATTGGTTCTACTTCTCAAGCTTAACTGGTTCTCCTGGGTCCCTGGGAACTGTCTAATATACAGGAGGGTCTAGGAATAGGACAGGAGGCAAGGTTGAAACATCACCTACCAAGGGTGAAAGTGGTGAAACAACCTGAACTTACTGGCTAGAAGATAAGTAAAGAATTTGCTTCTCTTGAAGAATATGTAGATCACCTTGGCAAAGCCCAGTCCTTGTGAACACTGAATCAGATGCTAAGACTTATAGAATACATTATAAAATGGTCAGTGAATGCATGTTTTAATGTTATAGATACATACTAACAGCTTCATGCTTCTCCCTGTGAAAGTCTGGGCTGGGTTTTCCAGTACAATACTCAGAGACATAGATAAATGCTTTGAATATCTCACTGGCTGTCTAAATAACTCTTTGAAATAAGAACTGGCTGTCAAACCTACTAAGGTACATTTGAAAATCACTTTAGCAGTTACATGACTCAACAGATGTCTAAATACCTTAGGAAATACAATCCTTTATGGTTAGATATACAAGGACAGATGTATACATATTTTGTCTCTTATACTAAGGTTTGTTACTCAGATGGGTCTGGATCCACTGGGAAGATTTAGGTCATGCCACACACAGCTTTTAGGCACTTTGCCTTCTTAAGGAAACCACAGTTCAAAGCTGGGTGCTTGAGGCTTCTCCATATAGTGAGAAAAACAAGTTCCAAGCCACCACCTGCCAATGCTTCTATACAAAGACCTTATACACCAGGAGACTTTAGCTATCAGAGCAATGCAAAATCACCTTAAGGAAAGTTAGGCACCCCTCCACACTTGTAATAGCTGGTTGCTTAACCCAAGAAAAAGGAACTGTGTCAACCCCAGGAAAATGCCCTGGTTAGGGCAGCTCTCCTGAGAAATGGCATAAGTTCCTGCCCAAGTGGATGGGTAGCCTGAACCTGGGGGCCCAGCTCCCAGCAAGGAAGCCCAGGTAGCCAGGAGCCAGAGTCAGAGCAGGGGAGGCAGGATACAGACACTGGGGATTGAGATGAGTGCTAAGTGCTGGTGTGTGTTTTATGAGTCTAACCTATATTTCTTGGCTCTTTAATTCCTTCACAGGGTTTATTACATGAGGCTGGTGAAATGTATCAAGAAGTACACTGTGGTATGACTGTGGAAAGAAACCCATTTTCCCCGTGCAAATAATAATAGAACTAATTCTAGGGTCTTTTGTCAGCTGTCTCGCCTCTCCCTTAAATGCTCTTGGATGGTTGTAGAGCCATAAAACAGGTTCAAAATAATATTTGAAATTAATACAGTTTTATTTAGATGACCATTTATTTTATAGCCCTAGTTCAAATGTCAGAGAGATTTAACAGAAGATAAACTTTGTGTTTGCTAGAATAATTCTAGCAGCTCAAAGCCATGTTTTGAGGGCCTACTGTTAACAGTATTTTCCATTTTCCTTGACAAATAGACTGTAAGTTAGCCATCAGTTAATTATTGACAGATAGAGGTGATATATCAGATAATATCTGGTATCAGAGAATTACAGGAATTAGATGCAAAAAAGACTTCTTATGCCATTCATGTCCCTACCAATATGGAGCCGTTTTATAATCTACATATCTATACAGTTTATTTTACATGACCTAAGAAATGCTGCTTTCATTGTTTCTCCTGGAGTCTATTCATTAACAGAAGCTGTTTTCTAATATGCAGCTTAAACATTCATTACTTTATTATGCTTCACAATGAACTGAACTCAGTGCTTTCAGCATATAGTCATAATTTTTACCTATCAGCTGGAAGTGTACTCTACTCTAGGAAAGCGTCAGAATTATCATACAGCTACTGCCTGATAAAACATTACTCGAATCCTGTAATGTTTTCAAATCTTGAGCTATTAATAATTTAACATAATTAATTCAAAACACTTCACTCAATGTGAACCAGAGAGAGACGATGGGGAAATGGTGCATATTCCATCTTTCAAGGGTGGAATTAAATATGGGAAACAAGGAAAAGATAAAGAGCTGCCAACACTTACTTGGAGTGTAATTCGCCTGTTTTGAACTTACTATAAATTTCACGTTTCTAAGACTTTCAACTAACTTCACAGGCATAAATGAAAAAATCCTTTCCCCTATCACAAGCAAACAATTTAACATGGTTATAGCTGTTTGTCAGGCATAAGAAGAAAAGAAACAAATTAACAAATGGGTGAGATTTCTCTACAAAGGGGAGTAACAATTAAGTAACAAATGAACATTCTTGTAGAAAATCCTTTAAAATGCAATACATGGAGATTCCTTCCTATTTTTGTTAAAGCTTATCAACAAAGCGTATTGTATTGCTAACACTTTTGCTTGATTAAACCTTCTTTAAAAGCACTGTCTTGTTGCTCTTTTCACGATAGTCTTGTTTTTTAAAATTTTATTTATTTTAATCAAGGCTGGACCCAACCTTTGTTTTCCTGGCTGGAAATTCTTGCTGTTAGAAAGAACTGCAGGTGCTAAATTATGGCACAATACATCGCAGCTGCAGAAGTGCACCTGGAAAAAATTAGACTAGTAATGAAAATTTCACCTGAGAAGTGCCAAATTGGAAGTCTCAGAGATTGAATGCTTCCATTAAGCCACCACTCAGGAACAAACCAAGTAATAAATATTGAAACTTCCTTCTTTACTTTGACCATGAAGACTTATTTCAGATGTGTTTTCCTCTCTATTTGGGAAAGAAGGGAAGAACTCAGAGAGAGCATGTTCATCTCTCATCTCCATTAAATCCCTAGCCAACCTCTACTGCCAATAGAGGTACCAATTAGTACTAATTGTAGTAGACACTAATAGTGTAGACACCTGTCACTATCTATTGAGCTGGGACTGTCAGTAAATTCACAAAGGCCACCAAAAAAAACATCTGGAATAATAATGATGATCATTTTGGTACCGACCCAGTCTGAAATGAAATTGTTGATTCTGAGGTAAAAAGCTTACCAATGCTTTTTGAAGGTGCCATAATCTAATAAAAGTAATGCACATATATATATATATATATATAGTTTTTATTACAGAAACACACAAAAAATGATACAGAACTTGTTACCATAGCAACAGTGCTTTCTGCACTGCACGGACCAACGCTCTTCACTATTTTGGAGCATTACAATGGATTCATGCTTTATAAAAAGCCCCCCCGCCTCCGGACAGCGGCAGGACCTGTGTGGGTAGAATGATGAACCCCAGTCTGCCCTGATCCCCTCCACAGCTGACACGTGCATCACTCATGCCCCACACAGGGCAATGTTCAGGTTCTCCTATTTCATGTGCAATAATGTGGTAATTTTGTATGTAATATGTCACAAGGTAATGAAAGGCAGCCACCTTTCATTTTGACAAAAAGCATGCGGAGTCTGTCAGCTCCAGCACAACAAGGGCAGCTCAAGGGCCAAGCCTGAGCATCGTTTCCAGGCCACCTACTGATGATGTGATGTAAGTCATTCCAGTAAATGCTCCCTTCCCTCAAAGTGGCTGTGGGAAGGACAAAAACTCCCATGATGTGAATCACACTAAACCAGCCAGACACAGGACATGTGCTGCTTGGTCTGGGGAAGGGAACCAGCACCTGTTGGTCTTGGGGGAATTTCTAATTCCCACAGTTATTCTGGAAGCACTCCAGGCACACACTGCAAACAATGCAAACACTACAAGTAATAACAAGCCCATAAAACTCTGAATGTTAGCGATTACATGTAAGCATGATAGAGAAAAATTAAATCCATTAAAAATCCCTGCCAAGCTGTGATTAGCTATTATTATTTTTTAATTCATTGTAATATACACTGTGCATAAGAGAAAAGCTAACAAACATAAATAAGAGGGATGTTAAAAAACACATTAATTTTCATTTTAACTTAGGCCTCTTGCCTGAAATAAATGGAAGTGGTAACTCATGTAGATGAGTAAGATATGTTCTAAAATCTTCTGGATGAGGGAGCCCTGCAGAAATATCAACAGGATGTCATTTGTGAGCGGCTTGTCTCTGGCAATGAAGGGAGTTGTCTGCAGAATTCAGAGCAGGTCATTTTTCCTCCATGTGGAACAGCTGGACAGCCATGGATTCTCAAGCAGTTTCTTTGCATCAAAGGAAAAAGGGAGATTGGGAGTTCAGAGGATTCCTGCAAGCTGTGTTCTGCTTGAAGTAAAACATCAAAGAAATCCACAGGAATATATATGGAGAAGTCTTTGGGAAAGCCTTTTCCCAAAGACAGACATGTTTCATTTTTCAGTTCACAGAGAACATTTTTGAAGTTCTGCAGGTTGGGAAATCCACCATAAAGCTTCTGTCTATATTCTAATCTCTCATAAGGTTGCATCTCAGGGCCAGCAACACATATCAGCTCCAGTAGTGCCTGATGGGCCCAGCTATACTCATAAGGATGGTCACTTTTCTTCATCTCTCTCAGAGGAAACACAGGAAAGGGTTTTCATTAATCACTAACTCTCCAGACTGGCCTTGTATCTGGAGTTCCTTTGCTCACCAGGGGGCTGTGCAGACAGGCCTGAAAGGGTGCTGGTTTGCTCCTTGCCTTTCAGTACAGCATTTCACATCCCCCAAGCAGGCACAAAGTGGTAGCTTTAACAGTGCAACCTGCCTATAAGCTCTGAGAGAAGAAGTTGCTGCATGCAGCTAAGTTTCCACTCAGGGGCCTGAGTGTACACCCTGAAAAGACCTGCCTGTGAAAGAAGCTTCTTGGCAAAAACATCCCTCTTCTTTTTAAGAATTAATTAAATTGGTCACCAAGGGATGGTAAAAGAACTCAGCGCAGAACTTCAAAACAGAAGCTGTACCCAAGCTATGGAAATCACTCCACCCATATTTGCTTCAGCAGGTGGGTAAATGCAATCTGCTCTTGGAGAGAGGCAGCACAAGAAAAGCTCCACAGAAAGAGATGAAGTTGTTTCTCCAGCCCCTGAAGAGCATTCTTCCTCATCTCGTGTTCCAGGCCAGAGTATTTTGACTGACACAGAAGAGGGTACACTGCAACCCTTGCCTTTCCCTCACTGCCCTTCAGGAGTGAGGATTTGGACAAGTTAAGAACCAAGCAGACAGAGGCAAAAAAGTACAGGATGTTTTTCCTCGCTTGTTGAAAGAGGGGAACGCCAATCTTTGTCACAAGGGGTGAAAGAAATCTCATTTTTGAGATCACACTGTGCACTGTCTGTTAGACTCCTTATTTGACTGTTTAATTCAGTGCATGACTTCAGTCATGTAGTCAGATGTCTGGTGTTCATTTTCAGTCAGTTGACAAACTGCCTGAAAGTTTGAGTCTTTTGATCAAATACTTAATGAAATAATCACTGGCTGAATCATGCTGACATATCCAGGTTGGGTTCTCCTTTAGCTGATTTTTTTGTAGACTAGAAAGTTGCCTTGTGCTGAATGTAGCTTAAATGTCTCTTTGATCAGGCAGTTTGGCACTGTTTGCTATGCTGAAGGTACCTTGTGTAGCTCTGTCTGAACAGCCTCCTGCTGCCTCCACTCTGCCCGAAAACCATGAGCAACTCACTCCTCCTCCCTTCTCTGGGGCCACCACCTCCCTCCTCCCTGTTCTCAGCTGATGACCATGCAGATGGATTTGTATTTGACTTTCTTCATCTTACTCCAGTACTGTGCCCCTAAGAGAGCCCTGCACCCTGTCCAGCCTCACCCTTGGTCCTCACCCGTGAGTATCTGCACTGGAGATGTTTTGTGAGGGCTCCCTAGTGCCATGACTATCCACAGCCTTTTTTTAATAGTTAGGAAGCATTTTTCAAATTGTTTCCACCATCTAACTTTCACTGCACCCACCTCAAGATGAGAGCCACCTACAGCATGTGGGCCAAGTTGAGTGCTGTATTATTCCATCATTGACATTTACAACACTAGAGTGTGTTTATTACTACATAAAATACAATATCCTTGGTGCTGGGGCTTCTAGCTTAGTAGCAGATGTGCAGCAATTAAAACATTAACAAAATACAGTGACCTTTATTGCAAAAATAGTTTCTCTGTTCTTTGCTTTTACAAGTCTCTGTGATCAACTGGAAACCTTAAAATTAAGTTTGCAGCGCCCATAATAGAGCGTGATTTTGTTCCCAGGAGTGCTTGTAGATGCATACGTTCACTCTGAGTGAATGTTTCTGTAATATTCACTACCTGCTTCCGTTGAGGAGGTTAAAGTAACTCTGGGAAATGATCCTGATCTCTAAGAAATAATCCTGAGTGATCTTGGCCAAGCATAATCAGAGAAGAAACCTCATCTAGGCTATAAAACTACCTAAACTGGATTGTTGGTGTTTCTTATTTAAAAAAAAGAAGGCTATTACTTTAATATTGTTTTGGAAGATCACCTCTCAGGTCCTTCAGCAACTTTTGGCTCAGAAACAGTTATGAAAAGAGCATAAAAAGCACTTTAAAAATATTTAACAGATTTTTCTAGGTGTATATTATATTTTTCAGAATCTGTACGATCTCACTCATTTTTGTAGCTAATCCACTGCAATCCATCAACTAAAAACATGGGCTTTTCCAATAATTTTTATGAACTGGAAAGTCAAAATGTTAGTAATCAAAAACTGACCATCCCTATGTTGCACTTTACATTATAGCACTTTGCTGGAATCTGCTATACTCTTGCATATGCACTTTGATAAATTGAAAAGAGTCCCATTCTGAGAATTTTTCTCTTTTGAGGAAAAAGTCCCATTTTAGTGCAGGCTAAAACAGGGCAGCTTTCTCAGAGAGTTTATGATGACCTTGTCAGGATTGGGACACATCATTTTTGGATGTCTAGTTATACCAAATCTTCTGTCTGGGCTACTAGACATTTTAGTTTTTTATGACAGACTTTGAAAACACATCTTTTAGAAGAATACAAATATAAAATAAAAACACATGGACCAAGTAGTTTTATCTTGACAGCTCAGAAATTAAAATGATCATGACTTGTGAGCCCCACAGCCAACACCCTTACGGCGTTTTCTCGTCCTTTGTATTGTTGGTAGGATATATTTCTCCATTCACTAGAGCCTTCCAGTTGTCATAAGAGCATTTATCAAACTCCAGTATGCATAAAAATACATTCTTTATGTACTTGAACTATGTATGTCACAGCTGAGTCAAATTCTTAGTTTTGTTTGCTCAGGGAAGCTACAATTATTACAGTAAGTTTTAGCACCAAAAATATAATCTTTGGTATTCGTAAAGATTCATGCTTGCACTGAACATTTTCAGTACTTTCTTTACTTTTTAAAAAATTATTTATTTATTTTTGCATTGATTGGGGTGTTATACTGCCCACAGATCTCATTTCTGGTGCTTGCAAATATGAGGTTTGAGGTTTTGTCTAGGCTGTCTGGCAAGCAAGGCTCTCCATATTGAAAGGTGCAGAATACGCTATGAGCTCCCTTTTATCATGCCAATTAATGTTTGACTTGTTTGTCTGCCATGTGATGAATTAAAAATGCATGATTTAGATGCTGGTGAGCTAGCCATTTTCTAGATATAATCCCCTGGATGCTGCCATTCTTCCAGTTGATCTTTTTGCCCTGTGTGGGTTGGCAAGTACCATATATAGCCTACTGCTCAGATCTTTCCCTAACAGATGGCTCTCTTTACTAGTTGGGACTCAATCTGGTGATTCCCTTTAATATGCTTTAGACTGAAGAATATCCAGGGACAGGGAGCTGATTCACTCTCCTAAAGCAAAAACATCTAAGAAGATAAAGTTAAGCAGACATGCTTTCTGGACTATGCACTGTTCTATATATGCCATAAATCAGATTTTTTGTCAACATCAATTAAAATGTAGTTTCCCCAGTAATAAACATTACATAGAGAAACAAATCAGCTTTCATTTATTCTGTCATAAATGGAAGAAGAGCATTTCATGTTATTTTGTGGATGATCTCTGTGGAGCAAACTGAGCACAATTACATATTTGATTTTAATTAAAACTCAGGATACCCTTCGAGTTTTGTTAGGAAGATGTCCTGGGTATGATTAGCTGAGACCTGTGCTGAGAAGTTAATTTGACACACAACATATTTTTCATGAGGTAACTGTCACAGGAAGTTGTTTGTAATAGCTATCTTTCCCAAGCCTGTGGGGGCAACAAAAAGTAATGGCTTATCCTGAAGCAGCAACTTCTCTAGTATGCAGCACATCTGCATAACAGTCCCAGTGGTGCTCACAGTAATGTCATTAAGCTGAGAGAAAAAAAAGAAAGAACCAAAAGATGCAGATACTGATAAAGGTGTTTCATTACCCACTGTACACAGAACAACAGTAGAACTCAGTCATAAAATAGTTTCAGGTCACAATAAAATCAAAACCCATGGAAAATACCTGGGAATGACAAAGGAGTTGGAGTTTATGAGCATCGGGCTGGGTGGAATTGCCAGGTTGGAGAGTTAAGCACAAAAGAGCACTAAGAAATCCTGTTTGGTGCGAGGGAGGGAAGCTATTATACACAAAGCTGGTAATGAGAATGCAGTGTCGTTAACTGTTTTCTTTTACAATATTTGACACCAGGATGGCTTGATGCTATGTTGTTTTCTCTTCAAGCTACAGTTTTCCTTTGCAAGAGTGTGAGAGCAGAATTCTAATGTAGGTATACACTGGGAAAAAAGGGCCTCACTGCTCTGCTTTGTCTTTTTCAATCTCTTACACTTTAACTGGAAGGTCATTTCATTTATTACACACAGAAAAGGGCAGGAGCCAGGCTTAAAACTTGCCGCGTACTCGTATATCAAACTGGCACTTATTTTGTTCTCCCCTATCTGGCTTAGCTTCCTGCCCTCATCACTGCTATACTGCATGGTCTGGCGAGAGAGGTGAAAATAACCCCACTGCATGCACTCCTCCTTCCCACCCTTCTAAAGGAGTTACCTGAACTTGGGGTATGGGTGGCAGAATTGTTTGGTTGTTCCACAGGGCATCTTCTAACCTCAACAGCTATTCCTCTGCATGAGAAAGCTACAAAGAAGGTGTGCTCCATGCAGAAGGTTCACAAAGCAATTTCATCTATTCACAGCTGGCTTATTAAGGGAATCTAGCAAATGACAGTATCATTGAAGCATTATGTTTTCTGCCCTTTTCCTTTTGAACATAGCTTTGAAAATGTAACCAATATAAGCTGATAGAAACCAATTGCTGGGGTTGATAGGTTGTCACTTATATTTCTTGAAAACTAGAAGTTATTCAGTCCCCTCTACCAGGTTCCAAATTGTGCTATGAGCAACAACAGCTTCAAGAATATTTTCCATGTCTGTCCAGGGCTAAATGTAGTGCCATGTCTGCATTGCCTTCCCCAGTTTGTGGGCTGACACCTCTTCTCCCAGCTCAACCTGGCTGCAGCACAGCTACCACACTGCTGAGTAGCCAGTGGAAATATACTGTACCAGGCTCTGGTACAGTGGGGTCAAGGTGTGGAAGTGCAGAGAAGAGAAGTGAAGGAAAAAACACTCTTAACTAATGTTCTGCCTTTTTCATATGAACTCTCTCTTTGGCTGAGGTCGAATCACTTAGGTCTCCTCCCTCATTCTCCTGGATTATTTACTGACAATGCATTTGCTCCAGAGTTGGTATATTGTGTGCAGCAACATTTTGCTAAACAGGACTCAGACATACAGATAGAGCCAACTCACCTCCTGCAAGAGCCTGAGTTACAAACAGAAAAAGCAGCTAAAAGATTGGAAGGAAAGCCAGAGATGTGGTATGGTGCCCCAGGGTCAAAATACCAATTTTGGAGCAAAATAGTTAACAGCATCCCTGGCTGGCTGTGACAGGGTCCCTCCCAGCAGGATACTGTGGTGAGCAGCACAGGTGGGTAAGACCCATTATCCTCTGCTGAGGATGTCTGTAACATTTATAGACAACCATGACCAAATATACAAAATACATCACTGCATAGGGAGTTAACATCACCCTTTTAATTTTAACAAGAAGCCTTGAAGCCTTTTAAAGCTACAGACTGAAGAAAAAGCAGTTGGCCAGTATTCCTGCAGTAGAATATGACCTCTCCTCTGTGATTACTACCCATTTTTATAAAAAAAAAGATTTAGTTGTGTTTGGAGCATGTCCTGACATACTGGCTCTCCCATCAGCCCTTTTCCTGGCCAGAAGCTGGGGCTGGCTGTACATTTCTGATGGGCTGGAATTAGATGTTCTTGCAGATGGACACCCATTTTCAGTAGTGCCTCACCCCCGCAAAAATCACATTCTAGGGGACCTTGTTGCGCTGCCATAGAAAGGGGGGAAGAGAAGAATAAAAAACTATTTAATTATCACAGAAAGTTTGTGGCTCCAGAGATATGCACTGTACACATGTGAGGATACACAATTAAGCTGTGAATTACACACAGTTTGGCCTGTACAATATTGCTAGCTGTCTTACAGATTGGTTTCACTCCAGTCCAAATTCTCAGCCTAAAAGGTTAAATATATAATACTCCATATTGTCAGTAATCCATTTTTCCTGCTTTCAGCAGTAGGAAGAAGGTGAACATACAGCTAATTAAAATACATTTGTTGAAAAGGTCATGCAGAGCTACAGTTCAACTGAATAGAAGGATTATGATCCTCTTCACCCAGGCTGGTGACAAACATACTGAAGATGGAGCCTAAGATACGATTAATCTGTTTTGCTGTCACAGAATGGAAAATGGCTCAAACTTAAGTGTGCTCTGGTCCTGAAAAAATCCCAATCCTTAGAGTTCCCAACATGCTCTGGTACAGTCATAATAGGCTATGACCATGCTTTTCACAAGAGATTTAAGGAGTCAGTTGCTCCAAGTCTATTTAAATGCAGTTAGAGCATCTCATTCATGGTGCTGCAAAAATACCAGTTTACTTTACAGAAGTAATTTGCACAGCACAGTGCAGCCACATTTTAGTGGCTACTACCTCCTGGCAAATACTGAAGTAATTAAAATCCATTCTCAGTTTGAAACCACTGATCATCCCCTTCATCCTGGGAGAAAACTTACAACAAACAAAGTTGTGCATGCCTACATCTTCTGTGGAGTCTGATCTCAGTTCAGGAGTCTGATATTTGACTTTATCAAAGACAGGAACTGTTTTATGTTTAGATTTCAACAGCCAATAGAGGAATCTAAAGGTATCTCCTCTGCATGAATACATAAAAAAAGAAGTTGTGAACACAGCATTTTTCATGCTACTCACTGTTCTGAGTCAGACACCTCCATGAAGCCATAGACCGGAGAAGATTTTTATGCCAAGGATAGTTGAACATTAAAGAGAAAAAGATTACATTCATCAGCCTCTCACATTACCCAGAAGAGGTTTGAAAAGCCACATACTTATGCTGCTTGTGATCATTATTCACCCTGGGGCTTTTTGTTCCACTGAGCTCCTGATCCAAGTCAAATTTTATCATGGGGACTCCTGCAGAAACAGAAGGAGCTCAGTGGTTCACCCAGCCTCTACACACGTGTGACCTATGAGGAGATGCTGTCAGACTGTACAACCCCTGTATTCCTGAATGGTCATCATGTACCAGGGAAAAAGATGCAGCTGTCGTTCATACTGGAGTGAATCCAGTACACCAGCAGAAACAGGAACAAAGTGAGAACATGGTACCTACTTGATTGTGCTCAGAGGTAAACAAACAGGTAAACAGTGAGAACAGCCACAGGTAGTGTGATTACTGAAAATGAAAGGCAGCCCAAGACAAAATCTATTTATAGTTCTTCAGGTTGAAGGAGGTTTAAATTTCTTATAAAACTACAAAGACTGACAGAATTATTTAGGAGTAGTTTAATTCATGAAAATACAGATGGTCAGTGACCAGGATTAAAAGTTAGGTTCAAAATACTATGGACCAAAAGCTAGATGCCACATTGTTGAACTCTTAACTACCTTCTCCTTCTGAGATTCAAGATTTCTTATGCAACCTAAAAGGTTGCTGGTACAGGTGATCTTGTACGTCATTGTCATACAGAACAACAAAACATGTAAACATGCCCAGCTATCCCAAAAATTTGAAGCAGCCTTGTGAAAGAGGGTAAATTAGCATGAGCTGCAGTGCTTCTGCTCTGCAGTGGTTAAGCAGCAGATCCATTTCCAACACGGCATGGTAGAGACTCAGATGGCCGTGAAGTGCCCTGTGCAGCTACACCCTACTGGCATGACACACAGTGCCACTTCCCCAGCTGACAGAGCATCCAGCAGCACCACAAATCCGTGTGTCACACATGCATTCTCATATGCAAAATGGGCTCACAAATAGCCAGCATGCTGGGCAGGAAGCTGCCTAGAGCTAATCAACACATGCAGCTAATGACAACAATAAGTCTTAAGTCCGGTCCCTCAGGCAGAAGTTGCCACCCGAACTCTCCCGTGAAGATTGACATCTGTACTTTCTCTCTTCACAAGTCCTAAGCAGGATTTCAATTCCTCTGCTGAGGTAATCCTTATTATTTGTTGTCCTCACTCCTCACACCAAGGCAAAACCATGAAGCATTAGGCTAGCATGGAAAAGGATGCTAAGCAGCTCCTATGTTGAAAGTGTGTAACTGTATTAAAATAGTGCAAGATACGTATGGGGATCAGGAAGAAGGGGTTGATGAAATATACTTAATTATATGATAAATCTCATTGCTTAAGGAAAAAATGTTCAGCTGTGAGAAGAGAGGCCTGGGTTTCAGTATGGTTTAATCCCCCAACCCAGAATAAGAATTAATGTGAGGTCTTATCCCATGTGAGTCTCTGAACCAGTACAGACTTTAGCTTTATACGCAGTCTATTACACCATCTCTGAACTTGTTCAGTGCACATTAGCACAGCTCCAGAGGTATCATTGTCCTTGCCCCAGAGCAATCCTGGCCTGAAAGTCAGAGGATTTTGGAGGGCCCTTCAGGCAGAGCAGAGTTAAGCAGTGATCAGTTGACCACTTGGGAGATGAACACAGAAGCCACAAGCAAAGATCATGCACAAGAGAAGCAGGAGGCAGTGGGTGCTCTCAGAGCTGTTCTGAAGGAGGACACAGCTGGACTGGCCTCCCCACAGAGCCCAGTCTGGCTGCCCAGGGCCTCCCAAGGCTGGTCAGGCTCCCCTGTCGATGATTTCTCAGAGGGAAGGTTTCCTCTGGCTTTAATCTCAGGTGGAGACGGGTTGCTCTTCTCTTTCAAAACTGAGGGAAGCTGACAGGGAACAAACTGAGTCTTTAGGCATTTTCAGAGTCATAAGAATAAAATTATTAACTAAACTAAAAGTAGAGTAAAAGGAGAAATTCTGTGAGAAATGTTACAAAAAGCTCTTTTCTTTTTCAGATTCTCTATTGTCTGACAGAATATGAGTTCTGACTTGAGATTTCTGAGACCACAGCTGGGATTTGTGATTCTCTTCTCTCTCATAGAGACTTCAGTGTCTAATAAGGATTAAGCTCATGCTGCAGGCTTTATCACAGTGGGCACTCTAATTACAGTCTTACTCCTCTACACAGCTGTTTATTTTCATCAAACTTGTGGAATTTAGTATATTTAAGACTATCTTTCCACTTTGAAATATGGTCAAAACTAAATAATAAGTTCAAAAGATACTCGAAGAGAATCTGTAGGTAAAACAAATGTATTCTAGATTATATCAGTCATATTTTCCTAAGAAACTAGGTAAAAATCTGCAGTACCAGTGAAACTAAGGTACTTTCAAAGGTAAGGTGTAAGGAATGGAAGTCTTCAAAGGTATCTTTTGGAGTGAGATGCTCAAGTCTGATTAAGTCCCACCAGAAGATCTAAATCTGGGAGATTTTTCTTCATTACAAAACAAAACTAACAAGCACTCCAGAGGACAGGACTCATTTGTTTTCTTACCCTGTTGAATAGATATCCTCTTTCGACCCACATGACCCTGCATAATGTTAGCTGTACTAATTGTAAACAAAAGTCACACTGTCAGGATAAAAGGGAGATGAATTAGCAACAATAGAGTTCATTAAAGCTTGTTAAACTTTAAGAGGATAGGTGTGATATAATTAGAAGAAAGGCTAAGAGCTATGTGGATAAAATTTTTCAGAGGAATACATTTCACTTCAAATGACAAAATATAATTAAAAGTGAGCTGTTAAATCAGCTGTCAAAAGCCCAGTTACAGCTGTCTTTCTTTTTGCTTTGCATTTTAAATACTATGATGTTCTTTAGCCAGCTTTCCCAGCCTGTCTGACCTACTGTGCTCTGCTCTGGTTTTAGCTGCAGGCTCCATCAAGCTAGTTCTTATTGCTCCAAGGGAGACTGTACCCCTTGTGTATTTTCCACTCTTTTCCTCCTTATTTTCCTACCCCATGTACTTAGCTGCCTTGTCATCCTAGTAACAACATCTGCTGCAGCTTTTCTTTTACTCACTGACCTCTACTTTCCTTCCATAGCAAACCTGATACTCGTTCTGACAGCCAGCCACAGAATCAAGCCTTTGCAAGCGACTCTCCTGTCTGTAAACCAAATATCCAGGGATCTGCAGTTTTCTGTTCAGTCCCTGAGAGATCCCTCTATGTCACATGTCACAGCCTACCATCCTGGACTTCTTCTATTTTAACTCTTTGCTGCACAGTCCTTATCTCCTTCTCTGCAACTTTGTAGTGATAATATTTTATCAACTATCAGTTCTTCTTCATCTTCCCATTAGAGATGCCTGAACTTCTGCTAACAGTGCTTTTGTGGTTTGAATATCTTCTCTCTTCCACTGGGCACAGTAGTCTCGTGGTTGTGCTTCAGGTTGTCACAGCCAGAGCAGTGCTCTGTTCCCTGGACAACCTCTGCTATCATTGCAGTGCCAGGCTTGTCCATCAGCCCATATGGAGAGAAACCTGGGAAGTATAAACTTAAAGCTGCAACATCTGCACCCACAGTATGCACTCACCAAGAGGATTTTGCTTGTCTCCCTTTGCATTATTGCATGCTATCTCATCTCTCAGTTTAATACAGCTTCTGCTGGTACTGCCTATCTCAACTAGACAGTGAGCTCCTTGAATCACAAGCCTTTATGTGTAAGCTATCTAAGCAGCACACACACACTCAAGGTGTCTCTTCCTTCAAACATAAGCACGTTATATTGCTCTCATAGTCAAAATAGGTGCTTCCCAGGGAGGGAGGAGAGATGGGACTAAACAGCAGCATAAGGTAATTTCCCCACCATATCATTACTTCTAAGTGCTCTGTCATACTTCTGAGGTCTGGTTTGTAACTGCAGATTGGGTGCTTACACACACATCTGCCTCTGTCTGAATGTGCACACAGAGAGCTGCCAGTGACTATTGCCAGGGTCTGAGGGCACCCCCAGCACCCCCTGTCCTTGCCTGAACCCCTGGGGTTCCCCCCACCCTGCTTACATCCCAGCACTCCATTTGAGTGGCAATCCCTGTCTGTCCTGCTCCTGACTGGGGAGATGGGATGGGCCCTGGCTTTCCCCTGGAGAGCTCTTAGCCCCCTCAGCAGTTGTACCCAATGGTCCAGCATTTTCCACAGGCTTTCACAGAGAAAATACTGGGAATGGTTGAATCTGCGTTGCAAGGGCTGCACCTGGGTCACCTCCATGTCTGTGACCACACTGAAATTAATGTAATCTGTCAGAATTTCATGCAGTATGCAGAATTGTGGTATTTATGTTTGTGGAGGGCTTTTTACAGGAGGTTAGTACAAAGAAACCACCCACCCTGTATCTTTCAGTACCTCATATTTGCCTGGTTTCCAGGCTTGTCACACTGCCTCCTGGTCATGGCTGCACCAGTCCATGCTCCCCAAGTGTGACATTCTCCCCTCCTTGCACTGCTGTTGCAGACACTTCCCATGTTTGGCTAGAATGCTGAGCGCTGATGCATTTGCTGCAAACAGTAATCATGGAGGAATCACTTGATAAGCAACATATTGTGAAACTGCTGTTGTATTAAACCCCTCTGTTCCCACAGCTGTCAGTAAGCTATTTTTTTTTTTTTTGTACAGGAGTCACCTATTACAAACACCTCAAGCTGTATGGGCAACATTTGAAGGATGCCCCATTGGCCAGCAGCAAAAATATTGTCTCTGGAAATAAAGCAAATGTCAGCCATTCCACTAGCATACAGTTTCTGGGAAAGGTGCAATTTTTCCTCATACCAAAGCAACAAGCTCTTTATTCTTCTATTGTCTTGGAGTAACCAGCCCCCACCTAAGCACTGGGAGCTACCTGAGCACCTCGGGTCCTCAGGGCTCTGAAGCTCTGATCAGCCTACCTCTTTTGCATGACAATGACATTGGTTTATCTCCTCAGCTCGAAGGAGCTGCTTGTAGTGGACTTAGGGCTCAGTCACACTGGCAGGGTTCACACGAGTGTCTGTGCCAGAACTTGTGTGAGCCACACTGTGGTCAGCCCTCCCCAGAGATGTTCCTCTCGACTCTGCTGTGAGACCCAGTGCTGGGAATGAGACCCCCTAGGCATGGCCTTAGCCTCTGCCTCCAACATGACGACCTCAGCCAGCTCAGCACCTCCCGATGACATCTGTTCAAACCTTATCATCCCACAGAACTGGCTGCTTTCACCAGCTACAGAGCATGGGCACAGTTGGCTCTAAGGCTAAATGGGATGGGGAAATGAGAGAGAATCCTGAAAAAGGCAAAAGAATCAACAACAAATATTTCAGCTATGAGTTTGTATGCTTGTATCCTGTCCCAGTCATCTCTTACTTATTAGTAACAACTCCTCAGTAACAACTCTGACTTTAGAAAAGGGAAGTAGTCTAATTATGTGCATATTAAATGTCTAACACCCTGTGCATGCTATATATAAATAATTCATAATGTTCCTAATAATATGACAATACTATTCACAATTTTCACAATTGTCATTTTCATCCTAGTCAAATAAGCAGAGAGAAGCCTTATCCATACTAAACAAAAAACATCTTGAAATATGTATATATATAAACAGAAGCCAAAAGGAGCAAAAGCATCCTTCTTTCTAACACATCTGAATCCCTGACCCATAAGCTGTAAACACATCACCTTCAGGTTCAGGATTACAGTATGAAGCAGGTAGGACCAAAACTCTGCCTAAATATGAAGATTTAAGGTGTCCCCAGAAGTTACCCATTCCATTTACAGAAGAAAAGTAGTGTACCAGCTGAGGTAAGTGTTTTAGTTCAGTGATATTTATACTGTCAACTTAGGCCACCTTCCAGATGAGGTATGTAGAATAGTAATAACAAAGATTATTACTGCAGGTTAATTGCATAACTACAAGGTTGTACAAGTTGTTTCAATAACACTGCTGCAAACACAGATCTGCTTGTCCACTATCACCACATTTTAGTATGGTTTCTTGTGGTGAGAATTACGATCAGTGAATTTCTAGGTGAATGAAATACAAAATTGTGATTAAATGTAATACATTGAAATGTCTCTGCTGGCATCTCTGTTCTGCAAGGAAATTAGGGTGATTCTTTAGTCTTTGCTTGTGGAAGGGATTCTAAAACATATTTTGGGAACAGCATATGTGATAAATATTGAAAATAGGAAGAGATTTGCTCCAAATAAAACAACCTTAAAAATAATTAGTAGGGAAGAAACTGTGTCATCCTTTTAAAGGTTCTGAACTGTGACCTTTGGCATGGGAACATTCAATCTTTGGGGACTTAATACAGAATTTTTCCTTTGCGTTCTTTAAGGCAGACCTTGGTGTATTAAAACAAACCCACCCTACAACACCAGGCCAAGGAAACACTTGAATACTGTGTATTCTATTGTCATGTACATGGTGTAGTATAGGGTTAATTTTCTCACAAGAGCAGGGAGTTTATGATCGTTTCTAGCTTATTGAAAAAATACCTCATGTTAAGAGGCTTATCATTAAGTCTAGCAACAAATCAGACTTAACTCAGTCACAATTAAAATGGAACTATTGACTATAAATAATACATAAGGTATTAAGTTATTTTTAATTCTTAATTTTTTTAGAAAAAAGAGAGTTTAATTTTGTATGAAGCCCTGTAATTTTCTTTGTACTGTTTTAATGAAAATATTATTGTTTATTCTATTTTCTGATTGGAAATGTGTAAAAGGAACATACACATCCTGATTTTTTAAGGGTTTTTCTTTCTGTCTGATGGGAAGAACGTGAATGGCATTTTCCCTCTGGTTTTTTGTTTTGTTTTTGCTTTACTTTGGTAGACATAAGCCACTTAAAAACAAAAACATAAACAATTGTTGCAGCCCAAGGATACAGACCAAAGACTAACAAAAAATTATTCTGAAAGTTTTATATTTCAAAGGATTATGTGCTACATTGCAAGTACGGTTGACACAGTATATTCTCCTTAAATATTGCATTTTCATCCTAAAAGTCAAAAAGGTGCAAGTCCTCTGCAAGATATTGATGAAAAACTCCACTAAATTGTTTGTGCCACCTTCAATTCCCTGAACAGTGGCCCTTTAATATTTTTTTTAATAGGAATCATAGACCCAGCCTGCAGCATACTAATGAGTCTAAGCCTACCAATTACATTTCCCTCTCCATTTCAGATTAAATGACTGTCTGTCTATGCAGTCGTGCATCCCACCCCCTCCCCACACCACGGTGTCCTGGTTTTCAAAAATAGAAATAATAACAACAATAATGTACTGTATCTTTCCAGTTACCTACAACTCTATATGCTTTGTTAGCCTAATGATAAAGAAAATGCCTGAATCTCAATGTTATGGTAGCTGCTTCATGAGGATAATCAACTTGCCATGCATCCCTGATGCTTTGCAAAGCAGAACAGAGAGATAGGCTTTAAGGAGTTAGAAACAGCAAAGTGCATAGAGAAAACAAAAATAACCCACAGATGAAAGAGTAAAAGAAATTTGATGGGTAAAAACAGTACAACTGCTTGGAATTTTCCACTTCGCTCTTTTCCTCTGGAGACTTTTTTCCCATGATGTGCCCTTTCCATTATCTTCCGTTAGAAGAAGGAGCATTACAGCTTTCTGCCAACACTTTTGTCCATATTCCTGGATCAGAAGGCCTCTGGGATATCAGCTTCTTGTACTCTGTTTAGTCTAGATGCCAGAAAACCAGTGGTTTGGGTGCTCAGCTTCCAGCAACGTGTGGAAGGTTGTTCTCAATCTCTCTGTTTGCCTGTCAGATGCAGGTGGACACCCAGGCATGCAGAAAAATTACATCTCCTTTGAGCTCACACCCTGCACATCAGCAAAACCAAGGAGGTCAAACCAGACCCATGCCTCTTGTGATCTGGCCTCTACTTCTGTATGTCTGGCCCCATCTTGGACACCAATGATGTACTTGGTACTTTATTAGTTGTGCTGAAAACACAACCACCCCAGCCTCAGACCTCTGAAGTAACACAGGCTTGCTGCCAACAGAAAAGTGCTCCCCAGATCAAGGCTCAGCCTCTTGGGTTTTACAGGAGATTGGGAAATAAGAGAAGGAGAGTGAGGCTACAATGACAGGCTGCTTTTATTAGAGACAGAGACGGGGCTTATATAGAGTAGATGTAGGGATACTTTAACAAAGTCTTGTAAGACATGTTTATAATATTCCAGAATTGGAAATTCTCATGCATCCAGGAATATCATGGGCAGGGTTAGGGCAGGACTGCAAATAGAAGGTTTCATAAGATAAGAGGCAAACTAGAGCCTCTCAGTATGTTTGTCTTCACACACACATTCCACTGCCTTCACACACATTCAGTCCCTGATCTGCAGGAAGAGGAAAGCAGGTTCCAAGGGCTATTTCCCACAGCTTTTCCCCATAGGTAGTAGCCTAGTTTATTCCCTCCACGCTGGCAGGATGTTCTGTGCTGGAGGAATAAGTACTTAGTCCAATGGAATTGTAGCAGCCTTCCTGCTCTAGAATGTTAGATGAAACAGTTTGGGGAGAATTGGTACACCCATCTTCATAGTGGAGAGGGTCACTATTGCCCTCTGAAGCCTCCCAACACCCACTTAACTTACACTTATGGGGTAGTGGGAAAAATTAGTTTTAGATTGATATCCTCACCTGACCATGGGTAGTTGAGGTCTGTGTCTACATTTTGCTGACAAAGACCCTGTGCAGCTTGGGTCCAGAGAAACACACTAAGCAAAGAAATATCCCTGTTGCTTGGTGAGATGCTTATCTATTGCTGTGCACAGAAGGAGGACAGAGCTGGGGCTATCATAAAAACTTTTCCTTGCCTCTATGTGCCATGGCCTTGCATTGCCCTGTTCATTGTTAATTAATTAATTTCTCCTGAGCATAACATCCATTTCCCTTCCTTACTTTTTCCTCTGCCTCACCACAGGTGGACTCCTCTTCCATGCCAAAGTCTTTTGTTCTGTTTCCAAAGCTAGAAGAAAACCACCTCTCTCCAGCCTGATAGCTCATGTGTGAAGAGAAAAATGGGACACTGACAACAGGTTGGCATGATGCCTGAAGAGTGGATGCAGCAGCCCTCAAATTGGCTAAAGTTAATGAAGGAGAATGGCTGACCTATACTTTAAAGCCATTCCTTGATTGCTTTGTGATGATGAAGAAAGGTAATAAACTTGCTGCCTAAACCATGTTTTTCTCACATTCTCCTGAGCCTCTGAAACACTGGAAGATTGGATGGGAAGGATGATTCTCTTTGCCAGGTCTTTTCCAGGGCTGATAATATGTTCCCTAACCTCTTGCTGACTGTTGTACAAATGTGCTGGCTAGTCAGAAAGAGCCAGGTACCCAATTTCATCCCCATTTAATTCTCATGTGACCAGTCCTTTTAGAACATTCTTGGCCATCTTCTGGAATAGATTTGCACAAAGACTTCGATTGCCTTCTCTGCAGAGACTCCATAATGAGGGCAGAATTCACCCAACCAACAGACAGGAGGGTGCATGATTACACACAGGAGGGTGCATTGGAGTGGCAAAACTTCACATGTGGGAGCCATAGGTAAGTTTTAGAGAAATCACTCCTAGGTTACAAGTCACTAAATGACTCCCACTGGTTTTGAATCAGGCACAAAGACTGCAAGAGAACTAATGGAGTTAACCTACTCTGCAGTTGTTAATTTTGCCTAGTAAGTAAAACCAGAAAAAAAATCCCACTGCAAAAGATAAAATTTACAAGTGTTTTGTATGTCCCTTTTGAGTTCAACCATATAAATTACTGAACTGATACAACTACAGGTGCAGAAAGATCTCAGAGGGGAAGGAGAGATATGGAGGCTTGGTGGTTTGAACTGGGAGTTTTCTAGGGCAGATCCATGGCTGCTGGAGGAATACTGTTCCATTGGAGAAGAGTGCCTTTGACAGTTCTCCATTTATCATGTTCATCTTCCCCTACCTCCAGGGTGCCAAATGTCATATCATGCAGTTTCATACTTATAGAGAGGCAGGATCACGGGACCTTCAAAAGAATATGCAAAAGAAAAAAAGGATTATTCTTTTCAAAAGTAATAATTGGAGGTGCTCACCTAACAGCCCTTATTCTGATATGATTGAACACTCTTGTTGAAAAGAGAATCCTCAGGGGCAACTTCACTTGGATTACAGGTGCAAAGAGATATAATGGCCAGTTGCAATTTGTCTTTGACTTCAATAGGACGAGGATTTCACCCAGAAAACCTGTCTAATTAACATTTACCATCCTCAAATACTTTTTACCTTTCATTCCATTCAAATCTACTACTGTCAACTTCCAGTCAGGAGTATAGAACCAGCTGAAGCCCTTCAACATGCTTAACTCTGCAGAAACAATTTTATTCTCAGGTAAAGTCTTACTCAACTGCATCAATAACCTATCTGGAAGAAGAGTCATTTGCTAAGAAAGGTTAATTGACAGTCAGGAAGTCTGACTGATGTGGAAAGGTACAAAACCTAAATATCACAAGGTTTGCCAAGTACCAAGTATTAGTATGAGAATACATGAACCACCCACAAGTACCAGAAACCCTTGAACCCCAAGGATGGAAAGGAGATGATTAAAGTGGTGTCATAGGTAAGAGCAGGAGCAGCAGAAGGATCATATTTTCAGAAATGACACATTCACAGCTAAATATAAAGCCAAGCTTTGCTAATATATAGAAGAACAGCTTTTCACAGTAAGCCATTAAGCCCTGTCTACTGAGATCTTAAACCTAGACTCAGAAAGTGCCTTAAAAGCCAGGGACAAAGCTGCCACAGCTTCCAATATGGAAAACATGACCATATATATCTTTCTTTTGGTCCATAATTTCTATAATTCCGTGAGCTTTCATATTCAGAAAATAAAATTAATTTCTGTTCATTCAATGCTGCCACTGTCATTTGCCTTGTGAAAGTAGAAACATCTCCCCAAAAAGTTTCAGCTGCCCTTTATTGCAGTCTTTTGTCACTGTCATGTCTTTGTCTTCAGGCTATCTGCACCACAAAAAAAAATTCTTCAGAAACTAAGATTAATAACAGTTTCATTGAAAGGGGTGAAAATGCAGTAGGATGCATGATTTTCAGCCTCTAGCTGTTAATGTGGCATCTTACACACATTGGCATTCTTTGCCATTGGAAAATAGGAATGCCATTTCTGCTGATAGCAGAAATGTGGCATGTTCACAATACTGCTCTGAGAAGACAAGTAGCTGCTGACCAGTTGCTATGAATAAACAAAGAAACCCTGACTCAGAATGCAGCAGTGCTTTCTGAAAAAGCCTTTTTTTTTTTTTTTGCAGTTTATCTAACTTACTTTTTTTCCCCTGGTTTATCAACTTACCTTTTTGTTTCCTCAGCACTCCTGAAATAGACTGTGCCATTTTAAAAATGAATTAAGGTTGAAATTAGGTAGAAAGCTAAAAGAAACACTGGGAATGGAAAGGAATTTTTAATTAAAACAGGAATGACTGAAGTTAGATATATTATTGTGGAAGAAAACTGCACTGACTGTAGGAAGTGACTAGCCCTTATTATGAACTCAGAGAAAAATCAGAATTTCAACAGGACTCAGTAGGATCAGAAAGGTGATACAAAAGAAAGCTGGGCAACCAACTGTGAAGAAATTCCCGGAATATTTTCTTCTGCCCTCTCTTACCCCCTTAGTGACAACAAATTTTTGTCCTACCTATTTACTCATTCTTGAGTATTGCATGCTAAGTAGTTAGTCCAAATTTCATGGAGTGAAATTTGTTCCACTGGGAAATAATTGCTTGGCTGGGGGTGAGGAGGTGGAATGTTTTATTACACATCTTAGAAAATGAGATGTGTTTGGGTCATTAAGCCATTCTTTTCTGTCTGGATAAAATCAGATCAGAGGGCACTGGAAACATGACAGCAACAGTAGCAAAGATAGATGGACATATACAGAGATAGGATGGATAGACAGATATGACAGATGCTGATAACAGGGTGTTAATATATGGGGTAGAAGACATTGCAAAAACCACAATCTTTCTCTGGCCAGATGTGGAAACTGTTTATAGAATTTTACTTTTGCTGTTAAGAATTCTGTAAAAACACTAAAGCGATCTGGTGTATATGATTTATAATAACTATAAAGAAGTTACCAGCCTGTAAATGGAAAAATGGAAAGGCTCTGAGGAGCAGAAAATCATGGGACAACAGAAATAATTTGAAAAATAGTGTCCTCAAGTAATATAGACACTTTCTCACAGGTATCTCCAGAGAAGAACCTTCTCACTGAAATACACAGCAATCTTGTGTCTAGTCCCTGTAACCGATTACATCATCTGCTATATTTAGAATACCTCCAGAGTAACCATGGAAACTGCTTTTGCTTAAACTCACATTATTCCATTCAACATTAGTTGACAGTAGAGTAATACTTTCAGAAGCTCACAAAACAATTAATGTATCACTGTTATTATATGCCTATATATAGCAATGTGTTTTTTTCTCAAGTATGCATTATGCACACCCAGAGATGTCAGATTTCTGACAAAGACTACAAAGACCCACATTCATGGCAATGGAGTGCACATACTAGACTCCAGGAGAATTCATAGTACATCTCTGTACTTTGCTTTAGGCCAGTTGCCTGTGGAAAGGATTGATGCTGTCACAATGCACACCCATACCTCTGTGTCTATCTTTGGTATGCCAACCATTGAACCCAGTTTCAACCAAATTAAATATGGAAAAAAATAAAAAAGGGAGGTTTTTAATCTTCCACAAGGTTTGCAAAAATAAGCAGCTATGCAGAAGAAGGCCTTACCAGTGATGCCACTGAAATATTAATAAAAGCAATACTTTTTACACCTAGAAGAATTTTAAAAAAAGAGTCTCTGTAATTTCTACAGATCAGAGAACTACTTATAATATTGATGATCAGATTAGAAAAAAAATAAAACTATACCTATGCACTGCATTGCAGAAATAAAAAAAAGACTTTCTATTGTTTCTCTATGAAAATAACCCTTTGCAGAAGGCATCAAGAAATCCCAAACAGGTACCAGAACTTCAAAAAAATACCAAAACTCCCAAAGAGAGAATTAAAATAAAAACCCCCAAAACTTAGAAACAGAAGCCCCAGACTCAGACTTTCAAACTGGACTCGGGGAGATGTAAGCAAATGGTTTAAACTCATACAAGAATGCAGTGCAGAAATGTTACTATAAGGTTCCAGATACATCTGTGTTCCTCGCCATAAGGTTCCAGATACATCTGTGTTCCTCGCCATCTTTAGAACTGAGCTGAAAATGGGAAGGAGGCAACCAGATTTGCAGACTACAGCTGACTGCATATAATTTCAGAAGGATCTACTACTATTATGTGTCTGAGTGATAAAATGGAAAATTACATACTATGGTAATAAATATGAAGCAGAGTATGTGTGTGTAAAATAATCCAAACTATACATATGCAGGGATCAGCTCTAATTTAGCAGCGGTTACTCAGAAGGAAATACTGGATTTGTAGGTTCCTCAACACAATGATGAACAAGAAAGGCAAATCAGATATTCAGTGTCATCAGCAAAGTTAGTGGAGCAACAGGGAAAAGACCTTATGTCACTTACACACACTTTTATGACTCTGTGTGATTTTAGTCACCACAGAAGTGATGTGAGAGAACTGGCTAACACAAGGAGGAAGAAGAAAACAGAGAGCCAGGCTGTGGCATCCTTTCAAGAAGAAAAGAATATATGAGAATTCCTCAGCCTGGAAGAGAGTCAGCTGGAGGGTGGTAAGATTAAAGCCTACAGATACATGAATTGTATGGAGAAGATGAAGGGGGAGTGACCTCTTTTGTGCTGGGGAGAGGATGAAATAGGAAGAAGGGAAATGACCTTGACCTCAACTTCCACTTCGGTTGAGAGTCCTGCCAGCTGCGCATCTTTTACCTCTCTCCTAAACCCGGTATCCTGTCTGTGAGTGATGCTAGTCAAGAATGCATCATCCCATAAAGAGACTGCAGGAAAGCAAAGGGATTACATTACAGAAACATGGAAGAGAATTTTCTACCAACTACCTATCAAAATGAGAATAACATTTACCAGAGACATTGTTTTTAATCCATTAGGGCTTCTTGGGTAGATTTCTTTCTCTAGCAGTATCCTAATTCTTCAGTGGCATTGTGGCAAGACCAGCTAAATGTTTGACTGAGTGGCATAGCACATGCTTTGAGAAGACTACTAGTTTTCAGCATTTTCCTCCATTTTCTCAATAACTGCTGACAAAACTTGCTATTGGCTACAGCTGTAACTACTAAACTCAGTCATGGGACCAGACCTGTAGAACAAAAGGATTTGGTGTTCAGTTTGGGGAAGTGAAGTTACTGCAGCATAGCTCTAGTCAAGTACCATGGTGTGAAGGCAGCAAGCCCTCTGCAGCCCTCCCTGTACTCCCAGAAGGGCAGGCAGCCTTCCCAGCCCTGCTCCAAGTCTGTCCTGGCACCTTCCTTTGTGCAGTGAGGCTGTAAAACAGATTGCTGAAATGATATGAAATAAAAATAACACAGCAGAAAAATCTATGCAAAATAATGCTCTGCTGCAAATGATGGCCAACAGTTTTCCAGCTGCTGGGTGGGTTTAGTCCACATGATTTCTATGGGAAAGCAGTCAAATGGATTTTTAGTGCAGTAGCTGAGCTAAGGAGGATAAAATAAAATAATAGTGACAGTCAGTTCCTCCAGCAGCAGAATGTTCCCAAAATGGCCAGAAAGAGATGTCTAAAAGTCAATCCTGCCATGCTGAGTATTGGGGTCCATTACATAGCATGGATCAGGGAATGAATCCTTTCTGCAGTGAAGAATTCTTCATCCCTTGATGGTGGCAGAGCACCAGTTACAGTTTGCAAAAGCTTCTGTATTGAACATGTGAAAGCCATAAGTACTTCCCATTGAACGAAAACTATCACTCACTTGTAGGAGATTGACTTTTAAGGAAAACTACTTTTTTGACTTTTATGCTTTTAAAAAACTTTTCTCAAAGTACCAATTCCTTTTCAACCTTAAGAGTCTCAAAGATTTTAACCTGAAAAGCATAACCTTCCAAAATATTTTGCAAATGTTTCATGGTATGTCTGCTTGTACCAGTGGAATTCTTTAACAGAAAAATATTATTGCTACTAACATCCAGAAACTAATTAGGAGGGAAAAGTACATTTCAAACTGCAAATATTCCTTTTTATATTCCCAGTGCATTACAAATGGAATGAAAAGTTGATTTTCAACCCCTACCCCCTCCTGCAATGTTAAAAATATGACTGGAAAATAATGAATCACCAACCTGAAACCTTGTTTACAAATACAAGTTGTAACCTAAGGCAATAGTTTCGAACACAGGTGGAGACACCCTGAAACTAGGGGCTGGAATGCCCTCTAGTAGAGGGGAGACACCCTGAACTAATGTGTTGTCTGCCTGTTGATGTTTTTTAGCTTCTTATTCCATCTAATGGGGCAGAGATTATTTCAGATTAATTTGCTAAGCAAAGTCATTAGGCTCCTTCAAGTAATTTGCAACTCACTTTAATCCTTCAGTGTAACATAGACAGCTCCATAGCCCCACATAATATGAACCAGCTGAATGGATTCCAATTTATCAAGAAACTATAAATTGCAAAATATCAAACTGAAATGGCACTAACAAATCCAGTGATCATTGTCCCATACATTTTAGATTGTTATTTAAGATCTCCTGGGAGATCAATTCTGTATAACCTATTTCTCAGGATTCCTGTCTGCTATATGAACTCTTTGTGACTGTTTTCATTTGTATATTATGACTTGTTTACGACACTGAAGAACAAGTGGTGAGAACAGCATGGTCACAGTGGAAAGGGAAATTATGTGGAAATCATCAGGAAAAGGTGTAATTTTGTTTCCTGTCTCTGTATGCATATACTGGAGGATTATAATTAGTATATTCCACTGGCTACCCATTTACATCCCTCACACACTGTGTCTGCACCTAGATGTACCCTCTTTGTGACAAATAGAGCCTGTAATACTCAGTGACTCCTTAACAATAACCACAGAACTCAGACCCAAGATTTAACTTTAAATGTAGAAGTTCAGAGAAGATCTGTCAGCAGAACTTTAAATCTGTGGATTCCTTCACAGATTATATGGCTGCCAGGCAAGCAACACTAGACTTGATGGGAGCCAGTGCAGGAGCTGATTTTGACCTCTACTGCATCCCTGCCTGTTCCTGCTGATGCATGCAACTTTCAGGAACCAGGAGACTGAATCCCTCCAGGAGAGATTTCCTGCTCAGCTGCTGCAGAGGAGATGGTTCAAACAGGCTACTTTGGGGCAGTACCCACTGGGCAGGAGGTTTGTGATTACACCTCCTCTACTTTCCCAGCTGCTCATCTAGCACTTCCAGGGAATAAGCCAAGCCTCACCAGGAAGGCACTGCAAAGAGTAAGCAAAAGATAAAGTCAGTTGTTCTCCCTCTTTTCTGTAGTAGCAGCTTCTGATAATGAGGCTTGGAAAGCAGTTGTGGCCAAAAATGTCAGGGGGGCGGCCATGGGACCACCACTGGCAAAATTCATCCCCTTCTTTCAGATACATCTTGAAGCCAGGCTCCCTCACCCTGTGTCTCACTCCTGTATCTTGTGTGTTCATATCCCTGTGCAATCTGCAATGTTGCTGGCACCTCTGACAGCAAAGGGAATCGTGTCCCTGGGGAGGCTGCTGAATGCAAGCTGTTTTCAACATTATATCACGGATTTCCCAAAAGGCTTATGCTATCAGTACAATTGCTCCCATTCTAGGAAGGACATAACTGCAGCTGAGAGCTTACCAGTTTTCTCAGATATATTTAATGTGAATTATACTTTTAGCTCAGGAATACATTTAAGTATATACTTAAGTCCCTTTACACTGCTCTACAGGACTACACTATTAAAGACTTATTTTAAAGCCCACTTTAAATCCAGTTGATTAAAGTCCATGCCAATATGTTTTTTTGAGTAAGAAAACTTCACCAAATTGGAGTCTTGTGTATAAAATGGATGACTAAAAATAAAATGCTGTTCACTGTAGGCATCCAACAGAGCAAGAAATATATCAAGGGCTTTTATGCTTAGTGTCAGGCATGATCAGATTCATTTTGGGTCTGTCCTCTGAGCAGAGAAAGCACCAGCAGTCTCAAACTGTAACACATAAAATAAGAGAAATAAACACAACTGTTTCATGTGATAATGAGAATGCAATGTATTTTCCTATGCTTTGCTTTGCTTTCCTAGCCCTATTTGTTTTCCACAAAGCATTAAAGAATAATAAAATCATTTGTCCAATAATGGAGAGTTTCATTTCCCATTGTTTGCAATGCCTCAGCATATCCTGCATCATTCCTACAAGGAAGTGAGTTTTGCAATCAATATGTCCCTATAATATGTCCTTTTGTGACAAGGTGCTTTAAAAGATTATGCTCTACCACCATTTCCCATGCAACTCAGTTGCTCCCTTTTTCTTCTCTCCCTGTAGAATAATTTTCAGGATACAGTTAAAATGAGTTATTTGTAAAGCCATCACTCCATTGCATCCACACTGATATACAGATCTCTCACAGGAAAATATTGTACAGTGCATTGAAATAAAAGCCATAATGAGAGGAGTTAATTTGTGGGATGTGTTGCAGTTGTTAAAAAGAAACCATTAAATCCTTTCCATTTTGTATCACAAGACAGTATGTACCTTCACAGTATTATAATTCAAATAACTACTGAATTATAAGAGTTAGCTTCAAGTTCTGATTCTTAACCTAGTTATCTGTGTCAAAATTTTATAATGCTTTATAATTAAAGGACAGTATTGCTTTGACCTCGTGCAGAGAGGCTAGTGTTTTTGAACTTTTGCCCAACATTAAGATTGTCTTGCTCACAGCACTTCACCGATGACACATGCACACCCAGATGTGAATACACACATTGCCTAACTCAAACTGCAACAGAAATGCCCTGTCTGCTGGTAAAACATGACCTGTAGAGGGTGAAAGTTTGCAATTATTTAATGGCATGTTCTCATGCACATTAATTTGAAGAAGTTGTGGGCTTGGCTACAGAGGGAGCTGTAAGGAGTGAACCAGTCACAAACTGAGATTTGGTGAAGCCATCAGGGTTAATAGTCAGAGGCTTGAGGACAAGACTGTCTGCAGAGCACAAAGGTGAGGAGACCTTGGCTTCAAGACCCAACTAAATCAAAGCATTTCCAGCAGCACAGTCTCTGCTGCCATCTGGACTTGGTACTGATGCAGCCTGGACCTACCAAAGGCCCAGCACCGTTTTCTGCAGCTTGGGGGTATTTTTTGCTGTATGTTTATGCAGAAAAGACTAACAGCATTCACTGCACTTGAGCCAGCTCTGGCTGGGCTCTAATAAGAACAAGAAGCAACCTACTTGAACTCTGTGTTATTCCTCTTCTGCCTTGCTGAGAGGAAAGTATATGGTATTGATATAGCTTCCCATCTAAGCAATGATTTACTTTCTCCTTGCTTAGCATATCGATTTAGACAGGATCAAAGTACAAGATGACACGGATGAAAACTAATCAACTTATAATTTGCACAGGATACCATGCCAGTATTGTGCATCATTAATAAATATGACAAGAATCAGGCAACACTGCTTGCTGATCATTCATACTACATAGGAAATTGACTGAGAATGTCATTAAAAAAATTGTATTTGCCCAGAATCTAGAGTACTTTTTCCTGTTTTTCATTCCAGAAGTTGTCCAAATCTTTAAAAACATAGCAGAAAAGTTGCTTTGATTTTTTTAAAATGTCAGCTATCCCTAAGTGTTTTTTTCTAGATTCTGAAAAGTATTGACAGGCTTTCTCATTTGCAACTCTCAGAAAGTTTCACAAATAATCTTTTTTGTCTGATTTTAAGTCAATAAATATGAGACTGTATGCAGAGGAAACAGGATGAAAAGTGAATTGACTGAAAAACCATCAAATAAATAAAGCTATTTTATTTATTTATTTAAAGCTTTTAAAACACCTACTAAATTAGAACAAAATTTTTTGAGATGCTGGAAATTATCTCTGCATCCCCTCAACAATAAAAAATATTTTGCAGAGGACAGCCTGAAGAGCTTATCTTTTACCTCTAACTGTACATATGAGTGCCTTTGAAACAGCTGTGGGCAAAAGGCCACCCTAGCAAGCCTCTGAGTTTTCTGGTGAAAACAGCCAGTAAATTAACACCTATGGAAAATAGAGGATGTTGTCAAAGCACAGCCCAAGGGCATAATCAGGATGCTGAGTGTCTGAGACTGCTGTTTGGTGGCACCAGCCTTCTACCTTTGTGTTGCCATCCCACCACAGTGGTCACTCACGGGCTGAGGCTGGGAGGAATCTCCTGCTTTTCATTAAGCCTCTTGCCCTTGTGCCATGCTGCCAAGTCCTGTGCCACCCTGGGCAATTCCTGTGCACAGCTGAGCTTCTCTGACTGCCAGCCAGGCCCGTGCTGCTTTCTGCACTACCTGGAGCTTTGTAGCGCATCTCTCCTGGATGACTTGGTGTGATCAAAGGCAGCTGCTGACATGCTCAAGAGTTCCACTGCAGACATGGGGGTGCATTTCATAGTCAAAGTGAAATTTGGGGATTCTGTTGACCGTGTCTTTTTCATTAAATTAACAAATATCATCAAGGGGAAAACAACTCAGAGAAATGATAGGGGTTTTAAAAGCTAATATCACACATTCTGGTTTTTTTGTAAAAAGGTTTTGGCTTAGGCAGATCAATTAGCAAGAGGAACAGGCTAAATTAATCTCTAAGTGAAAACATCATGGAAAGGGCTGGATGCTTGATAATTTCAGGCCATGACCAATAATAATTGAGAATAATGCTTGTCTCATAATAATAAGCATAATAATACTAAAGGATAACAATGCCATTTTAGCTGGAAAAAGTGGAAGGAAAAAAGTCTGGCCTGCTTTTTGATATTAAGAATGCAGTCTTTGACTTTGTTAAGATAAAGTTGAAGATGGAATGAATTATTCACATAAATGTTGCCGTAGTAACAAGCCAGCAAATAAAATAATTAAAGCAGTGCCTTGGTTTTAAGGGGGAAATGACAAATTTCAGCCTCTGAGAATCCAACCATTTGTACACTCTGAGGCTACTCTGACTTATGCCTACACCTGCAAAATCAGTCCTGCATGATCCTGAATCCTCACCATATGACCATTTCTAGCATTCAGAGGCATGCAGGAGCATTGCCTCAGAGAGCTCCGTGCTGCATGAGATGAGTATTTCAGAGTCACTTAGAATTTAGTTCTTCAATGAGTAAAGTCTTTATTTTCTTTTTTCCTTTTTTTTAAAAAATTTTCTTTTCTCTTTTCTCTTTTCTCTTTTCTCTTTTCTCTTTTCTCTTTTCTCTTTTCTCTTTTCTCTTCTCTTTTCTCTTTTCTCTTTCTTTTATTTTCTTCTTTTCCTTTCCTTTCCTTTCCTTTCCTTTCCTTTCCNATTTTCTTCTTTTCCTTTCCTTTCCTTTCCTTTCCCTTTTCTTGATAGAGTTATTCAAAATGTTTTATTAAAAGGAAACTTAGGCCAAAATCCAGTGCACAGGATCAGGAAATAGCAGCACAAAAATGATAGCAAGAAGATTTTAAAGTAACACATTTTTGTGGAAATGGATGCAGACAGAGAACTTTGTATGTCCAAGGCACTCAAATCAATTAGGGAAAACCAACAAAAGGAATTGAGTAGGGATTTTGTATTGCCTGGTGAAAATCAGAGCCCTGTGCTTAAAACATGAATTTGGTGCCTGAGGCAGATTCAGCACCCAAAGCTGTCCCAGCTGGCACGGTGAGACAGGACTGGCTCGCTAAAGGCAGCAGACAAGAAGGGAGCAGCCCAAGCCTCCCAGCATGAGGGATAACAAGATGTCAAAAGGGTGATTGCTGGGAAAAGGGTCCTTGTGCCAGGCACCTAGCCAGGGAACACTCTGGGTGAGGTAGCAGGCAGTGCCTGACCTTGTATGCTCGTGAGGGACACACATCACTGGGGGATGAGCCATTGACTCACCTGATCAGCTGTGGTGCTCAGGACACTCACCTGGGAACAGGGAATCCGATACTTCAGGGAGCACAGGCATAAATCAGAGCACTGGGAGCTGCCTGGCGGTGTCAGACGTTCCTGATGGCTTTCAGAGCCCTCTCTGACCCGCTTTGTGAGGGAATGGATGTGCACACAACTGCTCCTCACAGCTGTTGGTGCCTACATACATAAATAAACATTTTCTGCTCTATATTCAGTGTTTAAAATGAAGTACATCTGGAGAGGATCAATACAGGTGACAAGCAGTTTGCCACAGGGAATGCTCTTCAGTTAGAAGGGCTAACCCATGGGGTGAGACTTGTTCTCCTCCAAACTCTTGTTTTAATCATAGGTATTTTGGCTTATTTTGCAAGACCATTTCTACTCAGCTTTTTCTCACGTCATTAAAACTCAACTCAGCATCAGTATTTGGCTCTGTAAATGAACCTGAGGCTAGGCTAGGAGCAATAGTAGCTTATACTATTGGAGAACCTGGCATATATTCTTTCATATTCTCTCCTTTTCTTTTTTTACCCCCTTCTGACTTTTTTTTCTAGAAGTATTCCTTTATTTTAAGCAACTGTATGTAATATCAGAGAAGGCAGAGTGCAATGTGTTATCTTTGTGGCACATTGCTTGTTGTAATCAATTGAGAAAATCTCAAAAACTGGAGAGTTTAAGGAAGGGTCAGATTCATGTCAGGAAAAATTTAAATACTTCTGATTTCTAAAAAGTTTTTAAAAATATGTGTAGTTTGGCCAAAAAACTTATTATGGATACGTGCTTTCAAACAGTGTCAGAATATCCTCTGTGCCTGGTGTTTTTCTCTTCATTATCATGTAAGCTGGGCTTTATAGACTACCTTGCATCAGATCATTTCAAAGCAACATCTGTTGGTTTCAAGGTTAAGTTTGCTGTTACAATAAAGTACTGCTAAAATGTTAGCTCTCCGTAGAAATACCTTGGCTGAGGTCCACTTTATGCACAAATGATTGTCTCATAATACTGCATTGAAACTAGAACATATAAGCTAAATTACAAGGATATTTGTTTGCAGCAATCACTTTTGTTTACAATAGCTTCAGCTTGAGAGCACTGGGAGACCCTGGCTTTACACTGTTTTTGAGGATGTGTTCATGAATCACATGAAATGTGTTGATCCTCACATTCACACTTCCCCACTCAAGATGCCAAGAGGTGCCTCCACTGGAGTGACTGCCAATGCAAAGGACAGGCAGGGCTGGATGCAGTCAGGCCATAGCCGTTGTTTGTAGGGGATCCCCATCACTGTGCCACCCTGAAAATGGTGTTGATGGATTATCATGGATCCATTCCAGGGACAAAACCTCAGTGCAGGCATGACTGACTCAGTGGGTAAGTAAACAAAAGTAGTTTTGTTACATTTATGGTGGTTATTTTCTTTCTGCTAAATGTAATAAACTAGAGACTGGGCAGACTCCTGGCAATTTTTCTTGTTACCAATGTACCTGGCTTTTTACACATAAACCTGCCATTTATTGCACCTAAGCTGTTTATTAGATCAGCTTGTGTAGGTAGTGATGCCTGTGAATTAGGCAGCTACATAGGCATTTTCACATCTGCCGTGGGGTTTGGGTCGATAGACTGAACCCCAACCTCTGAGTGGGGAAGATGAATGTTTGTACCAAACAGCTCCAGCAGGATCACAGGTCTCAAAAATTCTCCTTAGCAAACAGAAGTTTCATTAGAGGTTAGAAATATAAATTGGTGAAGTGACAGATTCTGTGATATGATGGAAGCTCAATTATAAGTGGATAACATAATATAACAAGTGCAGATGAAATCCTATTAAGGTCTGAAAATCCAATATCTCATCTTCCTGACTTTTAATTGATCTTTACACATATTGTCATTACAGTCAAATATTTGAAATGATTCCTGTACACATAAACAAATGTAAGCACATTAACTCTGTTAATAATTTTAACAAGTAATTTGTATTTCCCATTAGAGTATCTTACAATTTGCTTTACTATAATTAAAGATATCATCAGTGATAAGCTTTAATGTGTTATTTAAACTCCGCTTGTTTATAAGATTTGCTTTTATCATTAACTGCAGGTTGATAAGATCCACATCTTAATGAAGACACTCATTAAGAAATTAGATTTTATGTCTAAAGCAAATAGGATGTTCAGGTAGACAAGGACTGCTGATTTTTTTCATAAATCCTAAATATAGACCTTTCTTCCTAAGGTAGATCTGTGGCTAGTCAAGCAAGTTCATTACACCATGGCTTTTGGTCTGTTTTGGCAGAGAAGCAATACCTCTGGTAAACAGCATATCCCTCACTTGACATAAAATTACACATCTGTGGTGTCAGAGTACTGACAGGCAAAAGAAATTCTGCACATGAAGACATTTATGGGCTCTTGCTCTGGAGCAAGGTCAGGCCACTTTGCTTTTGACTGGGATCAAAAGCCCTAAAGAATGGAAGTGTTTTTGCCTGTATTTCCCAAAGCCCAGAAAGCAGAGGTTTTCAGGGACCAAGCTAGAGTAAAAAAATGGGATACATGCAATGTGGGACACTGATTAAATCCCTTGTAAATATTGTGCTTCTTATGCACTTCCAAATTGGGTACAAAACACCCCTCCTTTATTCTTGACTAACACAATGGGAATAAACAGGCTGTTTGCCTCTGCCCCTGCTCTGTCTTGTATAATTGTTCTGTCTCTCTGAACAGCAGTGCTCTGAAACTGCTGTTCAGAGACAATTGCTTTTATGTTATTTGCCAAGAAGAGAAAGAGAAGTAATATGTATGTTTCCAGCTTGAGGTTTGAACTATTTGCTTGTGGTAAAAATGTGACTTTTGGGAGACTTTCTTTAGATATACCCAACATTGCCACTTTGTAAACAAAAACAACTTTTGTCATCAGCTATGACTAATCCATTGCTTTAGTTCAGTAAGTAGAATATATGTTCAAATCATAATCAAAGAGCTGAAATTACCCTGCAAGGCTGAAAAACAGACAGGTGGTTTAGCATTTTTTTTTGTTCCTAAGGTTATAAGACTTTTAGATAGAGGTAAATAAATGTCCTCGTGAATAAATTAGAAGAGTAGGTGGAAGTGAAAGTAATTTTCCTTACTTTATTTTTCACTTGTTTAGAGGGCTTTTTTTGTCCTTGGTTTTATTTTAAGGAATGAAGCACTTATTCCCTAAGAACCTGCTGCTTTGCTGTTCTTATTTTTTTATAGAGAGGAGATGATCTGGACCTTAATTAAAATTAGAATCACTTCTTCCCATGGAATGAGATAAAATATTTTGCTAGCAAGAACTAGCATTTAGTAAAAACTTTCTCTTGCTATTATTTTCATAGAACTTTCATGATTCTTCAGGGAGATGAAAAGAGTCTACAAAGACATAACTGGCAAGTAATAGACTGATGGTCTTCCATTCCACACAGCAGTCAGAACAGCAAAATCATGTGTATCCTCCTTCTCCTCTGTATCCTTATCCTCCCTCTGTAACTTACATTTTCTAAATTATTGAGAGCAGTGGGATTCAACTAGAACGTTAACTGAGAACTGTTTAACTATTTATGTTACTATAATTTTGTATTGATTTTATGTAAACTTTTAACCAAACACAGATTGCATTGCTTAAAGAAGGCTTTTGGGAGTTCCTAATAAATTGCCTTTCTGATCTTTAATGGAGCATTAGTAATTATTGGATACAATGTGATTTAAAGTCATTTAGAAACCACATAACAGTAGCTTGATACAGTACATTTCTGTTTCACTAACAAGTTGTGTTAGATGCAATTTATATCTGACAAGAAATATTAGGAAAAACACTGGCAAAAATTTATCTTGATTGAAAAATTCTGTGTGATCTTCATGATATCTCATATGCTAGATAGTATTGTCATCTCTAAAAATTACTATAGTGATTTATGCATATCTACAGAAACAAATAGCAGAAGTAGCACAACAGAAGGTTAACTTGCACCTGAATTCAACAAAATCTTAGCCATGGAAAAATAACCAGGTCCAGAAGAGGTAAGAAAATGAATGAAAACATGCTCCTGCTTGCAGCAGTCAAATTATAACAATTTGCCCACAGAAAGATGAAAACAGAGAGATAACTGTTTATTCTTATGATAGACTTTCTGGTGATGACCAGATCTTTAGACTTTGCCTTCAGTTGTTGGTTAACAGCCAAGAAACCCAAAGAACATGCACCACTGGCTGACAAGGGTCTTTGGCTGACTAGAAGCTGCTGTGATGCAACAACTGGACAAAATTTATTGTAGTGGGACATATGAATGGCCTGACAAGTCTTCTGTGTCTTATCTACTTTCCAGACCTGATAACATCTCTGATACTTGCTTTAGATACAAAACACTTCAGAATTTTTTCCATAGTCCTCCTGTTAGTTATCTGGCACAGCTTGTTTAAGTAGGCTGACTGTGCAGTGAATTGAGGATGTCCTGAGTAGAGAATTCACTTCTCTGTATTGCTATTGCTTGNAACCCCCGGAGTTCCAGCAGCCTAAGGTAAGGACTTTTCATTAGGCACCCTATAGCCATGGCCAATGGCCCCATCACATCAGAATTGCACACACACCTAAGAGAAAACTTCCTATCCCTTGTCCTCAGCATGCTAAGGATGTTTTAGCTGTCAGTTTGTGCCTCTGTCCCTATCACAGATCACTATATCCACAGCCTGCTCACAATGTTCACTGTTCCTGTTCTTTCTTGCTTCTTTCTTCACTGCTCATCCCCACATGGCCCTGAAGCCCCCACCTATGCCCCACCCAGATCCTGATCCCCCATGTGTCTGCCTCCCACTCCTGCCTTTTGGGCATCCAGTTCCCACCAGTACACATATTTCTCCATTCAGTATCTGAATCACCTCTTCAGTCTCCTTTCCCCATTACCTGCTTCCACTTTGGCTGTTACTGCCACTCAATTCTCTTTCATATTTTCACTCTATCCACAGCAAACACTGCTCAGGTCTGCAATAAATTTCAGCTAACCCATTTCTTGTTCTTCCCATCAATCTACCCTGATGCCTTTTATCAGTTTTGTCCCCAGGGAATTATTTGCCCTTTACTTGGCCCCTATAAAACTGTTGAAGCAACTGTATTCTGATCATGTCTACCCATCTATCTTCAGCATTTATGGTCCTCAGGTCATTACAGAGCATAGGTACCGCTACCTTTCCTGAGATCACCAGTTACCCTTGGAGCCACTTCTTTAAAACTCAACCCATTAATTAGATATTCTTGCAAGTAGTCTCACCCCTTTCTTAGTAGCTCATATATACATTTCAATACCTTTGCCAACCTATGAACAAAGAAAAAGCCCACAGGACTTATATTTGTAGTACTTTCTGCCAGGGAGAGCTGAAAAGGCTTCCATGAGTAATAACACTCCCCTCCATCCTTGCAGATTGCCAGATGCCATGGCCTGGGCCATGGCCCAGAGAAGTTCATCTGTTAACTTGAGTGGTCGATGAATAGGGTTTGTTGCCTCATTTCTTTATTTGTAAAACCAGACAAGAGCAACACAACTAAGCAAACACTTTTAAGATTTAGGAGAGGGATTCTTTTTATTTGCTCATTTCATGGTATACCATGACTCACAGAGATCATGGGTGTGGCTCTAGAAAGCAGAAAACCCACAAATATTCTGTACTGCACTCACTGGTGGAAAGGAATGCAAATGTTCACAGCCAGCAAGCAGCTAGCTTACCTCATCCATTACCTCAGTCGGTGTATTCTCATGTGTACAGGAACCTTCTTGGGTAGATCTAAAATGAGACAGTGATTGATTATGGAAGGAAGTGTTATGTAACTTAAAACATTATCTCCATTTCCACAACCCTAATCACAAAGTTCCAAATGCATTCAAGTGGCAAACCAATTTAAAAACAATTTGACTCCCAAGACAATCACAACAGGGAAACACTTTAAACTGAGCAGGTATTACAATGCAATTAGCACAATTAACCCTTTGTCACAGCAGCAAATCAAGAAATTTCACCTCTCACTGTTTCTTTAAAATGTCTGCAATTGGAAAAGTGACTTCCAGCATGGAGGAGTTAACACTATGGCAATCTTTGCCTTACAGATTTTTAACAGTCACCAGGTGGCAAAATCTATTTATACACCATATGTTTGTAATAGGAGCTCAATTTGTAAGATACAACATTTAATTTCTCGAATGAATATACTGAACAGAATAGCATGGCAACTGAAGCTGCAATATCATGATAAAATGTATTAAAATTGGTGTTAATGTAATAATCAGCTGTGTTTTGTTCCATATGGCAATTTATGCTAACAGTTAAGCTAAACCCCATCTGCTTCTTCAAAAGCTGAATATAATAAAGGAAGAAGGGTCACGATCATGAACTTCTGCCTCCATGTGTACCATGTGTATTTAGTAATGAATGTATAGCTCATTGGTTCTCTATATGATGCATTTCAAAGAAAAAGGCAAGGGTTTTTCCTCCATATTATAAGTAGCTGTTTCCCAGAAAAACTATCTCCCTATTTCCTAACTTATTAAAAGAGCCTTATGGAAGTGCACAGATGGCAGCAGAATGGTCAACGGCAGTGCAAAGAGCAGACCCAAATTTTTCCTGCACCGAAGACCCTGTCATCTCAAGATATACCTGATTCTGCTGCTGTGACAAGACAAATGGTATATTCCACACATCTAACAGGTGTGCTGTGCTACCGTTCTGCTTGTACTGAAATGCGCTGACAGTACAGCAATGGGGAACATTTGTCTTTATAACAACTGACAAGATGCATGATTACAACTGTAAGGGTATCAGGGATAAAAAAAAAGGCAGGCCCTCTCTGTGAGCTTAGTTATTAGTTACATGCTGAAATGCTGACCAAATCTAGGAGAACAGGAATTACTTGTAAAATTGCCCTCAAAGAATATTATCTTCCACCCTGCTTCCAATAAACAAATCAAACAGATCTAACCTGATCTAGATTTTTATTCATTTTGGTGAGAATTTCTGTCAGTTTGGACTTAGCCAAGTTCAAGCTATTAATGTCCATCTGAAATTCATCACATCTGTGGCTTTATTTTTGCAACCCTTAAAAAAAATCTAATACTGTGATGGATTTTTTCAGCACAAATAGCTCAGAAGTGTTGCTACCTGTGAATTTGCCCAATGTGGGCAAAATATATATGTATACTGTATTTATTTTAGAAGACAAACCTCTCCTGGGATACCTTTGAAGGAAATATAATTATTAAGCCACATGTTCAAACAGAGGATTCTTACCTGGGCATCTACGTTACATCTTTTCTACCTTACACCTTTTACTGCACTGAGATATGTAAAGAAAGGGTCTAGGTGGTCAGCTTTGTCACACACATGAGAAACAGCCTATCAAACATTTCTTATATCAGTCTGTTAAATAGTACAGAATTCCTGAATTTTCCTTCCTAAAGTGTGTGCACTCCCAACTTGCCTGGAAGTTAACCTGGAGTGTAATTTCTATGAACACATGGATCTGTAGATATAATTCTGCCACTGATGAACAGATGTGTTGTCCTCTGCAACACACAACAAATTTACTATGTAAACAGCTCTAGGTTTCCCATTTGGAGCCAGGAGATGACATATAGAAAGGTAAGAGTTTGTGTAACTTGGGACACCCCTTCAGAGAACAAAAATAAAGAGGATTAGAAACATAGTTTACTCCTACCAACAATAATTTAAACTTCATGAATTGCCTCCCAGGGCACAGTAAAGGCAAATGTGGGTTTTCCTCTACCTATAAAAGTGTGGTTTCAGTTAAACCACACTTTTCTACCTGTGAGGAAATGACACATACAGCGTCACTAACTAGTGTACAAACAGGAGATCCTCCTCTTCCTCCAAAGATGTGGAGTATGAAAACATCAAAGGTCTCCTGCAAGATCTTCCCCAATTCCCACTAAGTGAGTGAATGTGTTCTCTGGACAGTGAAGACAATCACTCTGAACCAGTTCAGCTGCCCTGACTTTACACAGCAGCAAACTGGACACAGGAGCACCAGCAGCCGCAGTTCAAGGTAGAGAAAAATGTGACATAACATGGATGTCATTTTCAAGGTGTTTTCCTCCAGAAGGTGCTGAAAAAAGGGATAAATGAAAAAGAATATTCTGTCTTTTAAAAAAGCTCTAGGTCCCAGCACTGCTCAGAACCCCACTCACACAAATTTGCTGGGTCTTCCGACATGGCTTGCTTTTCTGTTACCTGTCCTATCTACAAGCTTCTTGACTAGATATTTTGTCCTTGTGTCTGCCTGTGAAACCTATCAGTAAATTGTTTAAGCAGGCAAACATGCAACTAATAAATAATAATCAATTTAGAAGGCAGGTCTTTAGATAAGTGGTAGAGTCTTTCTATTACAGGCAGTTATTACCTCAGGAGAGATGCTGTGACCTCTTTACATATTCAGTCCTGAGCTGCTCTGTTTTATTTATGATAAAGTAAAACAAAAATGAATTTAGAAGGAAATTATATCACTTCTGTGCCATTAAAATTGAGATACAAACCACAGAAGCCAAGATATGCAAAGACACGACTGTCATTTTTCCTGACACCATGCAGTCTGACATAGTGTCAGACTTAACTTTGAATTTCCTGGCTTTGGTGGGTTCTTGTTCTAACCCCAAGATATCATTTAAATGCAGTTTGTTGTTTCTGAATATAACTGTAACTCTTATATTATCAATAATAATAGGGTACCTTCTGCTCCTCAGGGGCAAACTCTCAAACAAATGGCTTGTGAATCAATAAATATGTTGTGTGCTGCAGCTGAATTTATTTATTCATGAGATGCTTATCTCTCTGTAAATTCCTTAGGAAAAATCCTTAATCCCACCATACTGAATTGACTATTTATCAGTTTTAAATTGGACCTTATTAATTTTGTTCCATGCTGGAAAACGTCTCTCACAATCCATCTTCGGACAGAATTGAATTTCTTTCTGTCTCCCTTTTCTCTCTCAGGGACAAAACCCAGTGGTTAAGAATGGGAAATAATAGATGGCAGCAATCTCCCATATAAAAATCTGCCCTGTCTGAGCGTCCTGCAAACTCTCTTTGCAATGTACTTGCAGAAGCCTGTATGCCATGGCATAAGCACAGTCACATTTGGCTTCTCACTTATCAATGACAGGCTGAGCTGTTTCTTCTTTTGTTTTATTGCTGGCTCTTTGGCAGCTGCTGTAAGTAGAGATCAGCTCCATCACAACCAAGCACAATTATATTTATAGGCTACAGAGGTACTCACAAACCCATAAGCATAACACTGAATTAAATGCTGAGGTTGTGATGTAGGTTTTACCTACTGACTGTGGCAGGAGATGTCTTCTCAAGATCTAGGAGCTAAGAAAACCATGTTCTGCTGTGGGCTCATTTGAATAATCTCACCACTCATTAAATACAGCTGCAAGGCAAGGAATGACAGGGTTCAAAGGCAGACCAGGGGAATATATTAGTAACAAAGTTATTGTCAGAGCCTTTAGGTATGTTTCCCGATATTTCTCAATGTAATTCCATAAATTACAATGGGAACAATTGTGTCATTTGCAAACACTTGAAAAGGTTAGCTGAAGATTCTGTGCTGATAGACTTAGTAGTCTATTTTTAGAAACACTGTTGCTAGAGAATTTCAAAATTGGAGGGATTTGGTTTGGGCATTCATGGACTATTTCACATTATGTGATTAGTGAGTGGGAGGTCCTAGACTGTGTTCTTTTCTAAAAAATGGTTGTTGGTATGATTTAAAATGCATTGCCTAATTCTAGTATCTTTTAAAGGCTGCAGACTGCAGGAAAAAGACAGCATTCAGCTATTCACACAAGGTTATGTTTTGCATGGGTTTTTACATACTATTACCATCTAGCTACCTTTCTGGCCAAATGGCATCCACTGGCTCATCAGAAATGCACCATTCTCGGCCTTTTTGGCAAACGTTCCCCAAAACACCTGTTAGGAGAGGCAGCGAGCACAGCAGTGGGGCACTCTTCTTGATTCAGCTCCTGTGATCAGAGGGTGCCAAAATGCTTCAGGGCTATCAAAGTGTTGACGTATCCAGTGCAATTTTCATCTTTGCTAAATAAAATAAACTTTCCAATATGGCTCAGGAGATTGGAGTAGTGTCTTTTTTCTTCTCTGCAAATAAGAACTGCTGCCATCCTTTAATATTTATCAAACCGAATCCAGAGGGAAATATTCAGCTGCTCATTTTCCAGAATACATGTTTTTTCTCACCCCCAAAAAAGCTCCTGGATTCTATGAGGCAAAGAAATTCAAATGCATTTGATTTGGGAGAAGGGGGATATTACAAGTGCTTGGAGGCCTATGTGGCAAGTGGCCATATTTCAGATCTGCCACTGTAATCAGAAGCAGAGTGACTGGAAGGTGTTTTCCATTAAATACCTCTCTGGAGCTAAATCCAGGGACTGGGGCATTGTTTGTGAAAACACTGTCATTTTTAAAGGAAATGTACTTGTTTACACATCATAAAAAATTTAAGAGGTACTTCTCCTTTAGGGACAAGTGTGGATGACTAGAGCTAAAGAAAGTTATTTTCTGGCTCCTTCAAGTGAGAGGGAACACCAAAAAAGAAAAAGACTTTTAAGTGCTGCTTATGGAGTGTTTCACTTTTCACTTTTGTAAAACAGGTAAGGGAAATGCTTTGTATGGAAGAGATACAAGAGCTCCCAATTAGACCTTGGCTTACACAGCACTCAGGCACCCACTTATCTTAGCCTGTGAGTAGTAATGCTGGCTCCCAAAGGACATGCTTACAGCTGAGCATTGTCCTCAGCCTGGACAGAGAAGAGGAGCTGGCACAGTGCAGCGTGCCACGCCGTGCCTTGCTGTATCTTCTGTGCCCCCGACTCCCCTCCTTTTCTAGGCCAGAGAGCAGAGGACCTCTCCATGCAGCAGAGATTATTCTGCAGCAGAGATCAGTGGGCACACAAATGAAGTTTGATTGTACTCACTGTTGCTTTAAGTCTTGTTTTGGTCCTGCAGATGCTTTGCTTAACCCTGCAAAAGTCATTCACAGGCAAATTCACAGGCGAAAGTCCTTTGTTAACAGCAAGCCAACACCAGCTACTTTTAGCCTTTCTGTGTGGGAACAAATGCCACAAAAAAGAAGTAAAGAGAATATGCTTTTATTTTTATTTCATAAGGAAATTAAAAGCACTAGAAGCTATGGGCCTATCTCACTGCACAATTTAATTAGACTATTTTTCAGTGGTTTGTTTAGTTCTCTTATTCATATTTAATGTGGCTGCAAACAGCAAGCAAGGAGTTTGGTTCGCCAGCGTAATGATGCATTATCCTAGCCACTAAACTCCCAAGACTTTGTGATCCTGGCATTTATGGTCAGGTCAGCTCCTATTATTCAGTTTCTGGAGTCACATGTGAAGAATATTAGCATTTGTTCTTCCAGCAAGGGGAGGGAGAGCACACGACCAGCACGCCGATGGATGCTGTTGCTAGGCAGGAGCCAGGGTCCTGTGGTAGGGTCACGCTTGCTCCCCTGCACTCTTGTACCCAGTGTCATCGCAAATTACTGGACATGGATTGAAGAAAGCAGAAACCTATGTTCTGGAAGGACATAGGAAAAAGAGCAGATGGAAGAAATACGGTGTTAAGAGTAAATCTTTGCTACTACTCAGCGCGAGGGGCCATGCTCGTCCTTGGCTTTTAGCATGGCTTGTTCTGCTGAGAGGACAAACGGCACAAAAGGACAGACAGAGCTGGCTATGCCAGTGGCCCTGAACTGCTCCTTACCCTCTTCAGCCACTTGGAGAAAATACTGAAACTGAAACATGCACCCAATGAATATTGGGTTTCCAATAAAAGAGAGCTGCAGGTGGTGAGATTTGGAAATCCTTGCCCTAGTCATCCCACACCCCTATTAAACGTGTCTGCTGCTCTGGAGTTTTTCCAAGCCCCGAGAGCTCTTCAGACACTGTGCTCTAGGGTAATAATTTCACTATCTGAGACAGAGAGAGCAGAGTTGCCTGGGGCATCTGCCAATAACACAGGAACGTGACAAGCAGAATTTACGTTTTGTTTTTTTGGGCCTTTCTTTTTTGTGACATGTTTTTAAGTCAAGCTTTGATAATCTAGTGGTAGTACTGATCAACTTAATTTTCTCAACTTGGTTACATATTGCAGTTTCTAGACTACATTTCTGTGAGCATATGTTACAAATGTTGGATTTCATTTGACAGAAATGGATATTTTTAGGAATTTTTTTGAGAATGTATAACAAAAAGACAAACTGACAATGCTGTGGCACCTTTGTCTGAGTTTTAAAAAGCTGAAAGACCTATTGAGAGGTCTCAAATATTAATTCCCACTTCTAGCTAATGTAAAGAAATAGGAATAGGATAATAAGAAGAAATTCTAGAAATATGAATAGGATAATAATAAGAAAAATAACTACCCACTTTTTATGCAGAAAAGTTTCAAAATCTTTGTCACAGGAAAGAAATAACTCTGAGAAAAAAATAATATTCTAATCAAGTCTGAGATGTTATTGCCATCATATCATACAGCAATGGTATAAAGGGTTATGAATGATGAATGAAAGCAATAAAATTAGATAATCTAAACCAGCTCACCATATACAGGGCTTTCCAGCCAAAGCTGGTGTTGACATACTGTACAGTTTTAACTGAAAAGAAGGCAAGCAGTTGAAGTCTACTGATGGTCTTGTGCTCTGAGAATTTTTTTGCATATCTGAAAAGGAACTATCCTGGCTTTGAATCAGTACATAAAAATAGAATGGGGGAAAAAAATCCACGGAGGAAACTTAAGCTGAACCTGAATGCTATTTTAAGCGGAGGAAGACAAAAGTCTCTGAATGGAAGAAAAAACTTCTGAAGAGGGCTGATGAATATCTTCCTGGTGCTTAAGAGCAGAATTCATAAAACAGTCCCATGAAGTCAGTAATTCCATAAAATGACTATGGTGTACTTTAAAAACAGAGCTACAAACAAAAAGCAAAGTGTATTACAAGTTCTGGGGTTGGAATATGTGTGGCAATCCATTGGTTGATGCTGGCTTAAGGTGTGCCTGGTGTGGGTTACAGGCAAGAAAGCTGTAACCTGTGTGGATTTTGTTTCCTGCACTATCTCCCTAAGAAAGAGTAGTGTTGAAAACACAGCCTTGCCCCAGTAACAAAGAACAGAAAAATGAAAGCCATTGACCATATAGAATTTTATCTTGTGACTAGACTCCCCAGTCAGACCTAGGAAAATGCACAACAGAACTGCTGGATATGACTGCACCAGGATTACATCTACAGTGTTTCATTAAAATTGGTATGGCTTGTGTGGAGAGAACCATTGAGCAGAAAAGAGAGCTTAATTCAGACCTTATGGCTGCTTTAATATGAAAGTGAAGAGAAAATTCTCAAGAGGTGCTCAGAAATTTGTAAGGACTCTGCCTGAGAGTCAGAAAAACAATCACAATTATTCATCCCTTTCTGTCTGTATGCAGACTTTCTGAAATACATGTTATTGAAACAAGATCTTGACATCTCTGTACATAATCAGTTTCAAGTCCAGGGCAAAAGACTGGCATTTCACAGAGTTCCTTAGTCCATACCACTGTGAGCATACATTATAACAGTAATTATAGTGAAAACAATGACAAGAAATGCAGGAAATGCAACAGACTACAACTTGTACACAGCATATGTATAAAAGGATTACTTCACTTCATGGCTTTACAGTGTCTGTGGAGCAAGCCTTTGTGACTCTTTGGCAGTATGAGCAGTGCTGAGTGAGATGATTTACGTTACACAGCTGAAATGACAGAAGTCTAGAGATGGGGTCTACAGTAAGCCAGGCTGGACTGCAGCCAGGACACTCCGTTAAGTAACACTACTGGAAGCTCATGAAAAGCAATCCTGGGATCTTTAATGACTGCAGAGGAGCAAGCTAACTGCTTTGCAACTCATCTGAAAAGCAGTTCATCAGCACAGTGGAGACATTCAGTCTTACAGCCAAGGCACTCTTGGGCATTTGGGAGATCTGGGTTTGACTCCTCACTCTGCAGAACAGAGGAGAAATAAATCCAGCTTTCTAGGACTCCACTTCTGCCATGACACACACTGCTGCAACCAGCCTCCATGCCTTCCAGTCTTTGCCTGCTTTGTCAAAAAAGCAGATTGGATGTGATGAGCTCTGTTTGTACACATCTATCCCTATGTGACCCTTTCTTCAGTGGGAGTTGTTCCTGCTCTGGGGAACCACCTTCTTAGGCTAGGGCAATGTGGTGGCACTTTGCATCATGTCCTGTGGGTGAGGGAAACAGTAGAGAGTGACAGGTACCTCAGGTGGTAACCACAGGGATGACCCTGACAAAGAAAGGGTTCTCCTGGTGGATGCTGCTGGCCTGCAACAATGGCTGTTCCAACAAAGAGGGCCCCAGTGCCAGGCACACCTCAGTAGAGGACCTGGGCTCCACAGCCATTGCTGAGGCTTAAAAGGAAGAGAAACTCAACACTTCAATGCAAACATGAGAGGGACAAATATCACTATGAAAGAGAGCAGGGCTGAGGCCAAAAACAGGTTACATTTGATGGGTTTGATCTGGAAGCACGGGCAAAAGAAAAAGTAGCCAGATGGTTGAACAAGGGCTTATGAAGAATAAGTCAGAAATACTGAGGGACTTGCTGCTAGACATATTAATCTGGATTTAAATAATATGTATTTCAAAGGAGGCATAATAAAATCCCCAGACACATTACTATAAATCATCTAATTTTAACCCCCTAAAATATTCATATTTCTAAAGTGGTCTGATAGTTAAGTCTAGAGATAGGGCATTCAAAGATTTAATTTAATTAGCTGTAGAATTATAGGCATTTAGTCTAAATCAAGAAAGACAGCTATAGTGGTTGCCTTAGAATAACATGTAGGATTTTAAGCTCATTCAGACTGAAATTTTCTAATCACAAACTGCCAGTAAGCTTTTGAAATAGGGGTTACTATATGATCTGGAAAACAGAAGAAAATACTTCAGAATTATTCATATTAAATAATAAACTCAACAGATTAGGGAAAAGAAAATATAAAAAAGTAGGCACTCTTAGGAGAACAAAAACACTAAAGAGGATGGTTTGAAGGATGAAGAACTGTCCCACATTTTTTCTTTATTAGTAGAAATGCAGTCAACCAAACTTACAATAGATCTGGATTAGTATGCTGAGATGAAACAGACAGAGGAAATACTTTTATCAGAGTTCTAATAATTAATATCTTTAACATAAAGGAAAAGAGATTGGGTTAATTCTAACAGCTGTTTGAAACCTTTGAATAAGGAAACTCTCAATCATCTACAGAAAACATATTCATAAGGTAAAACTGTCTGTAGTAAGTTGTTAGAGTAATACAATGAATTAAATAAATTGTTATTTCTCTTTTGCAATAAGAATAGCTGACAAATATATCAATAATTCTCTCAATTTTTATGAGCAGATGAAATATTTAAGCTAGACATTGAACATGGGAGTCTGTACCTTCTCATTTGTGTGAAATGGTCAATCTAAAATAAAATTAGTCTATGCAGAAAAACACGAGCTAAAGAAACTAAAAATACAGTGTAAAACCAAACACCGCAGTTCTGAAAATAAACATTAAGTAATGGAAAGTGCATGTGTTCAGACAGCAGTGTGTGACAAGTTGCCAGATGGAAACCCTTGAGGGCATAAAGGAAGTGTCTTGGGATCTCGCTTCTTCCTTGTGCCCAGGTGTATGGATGTGAGCTGATAAGAGTGAAGTCAGCCTTTAAAAGCCCTATTAATATCCCTCTAGTAGTTTTCCCTGTTCTCCTGTGGTGGTTTTGGCTGGGGTAGAGTTAATTTTCTTCACAGTAGCCGGTGTGGGGCTGTTTTAGATTTGTGCTGAAACCAGTGTTGATAATAGAGAGATGTTTTAGTTACTGCTGAGCAGCTCTTTCAGAGCCAAGGTCTTTTCTGCTTCTTGCAACAACCCAGAGAGGAGGCTGGGGGTGTTCAAGAATTTGAGAGGGGGCACAGCCAGAACAGCTGACCACACTGACTAAAGGGACATTCAAGACTGTATGCTGCTATGCTCAGTAAATTTGGGAGAAGGAGGAAGGAGGGGTGATGGTGTTGGTTAGAGCCTGGTGCTAATAATACCAAGGTTGTGGATATGATCCCTGCATGGGTCATTCACTTAAGAGCAGGATTCAGTGGTCTTTGAGAGTCCCTTCCAACTCAGAATATTCTCTGATTCTGTCTTCCTAAGTGATGGAGCCCTACTTTCTTGGAGATGGTTGAAGACCTGTCTGCCCACGGGAAGAGGCAAAAGAATTTCTTGTTATGTTTTTCTTGCACATCCAGTTTTATTTTACCTATTAACCTGTCTTTCTCTCAACCCATGCTTTTTTGCTACACCCTTCCTACTCTTTCCCCCATCTCACTGCAGTAGGGGAGGGAGTGAGTGGCTATGTGGGTCACGGTTGAGGATGAGGTTAAACCATCACACTTCCTTGGAATTCTCCCTTCTGGTAAGCATTAAAAGGAAATTTATGCATAGCATCAGAAAAATGACCAAAAAAAAAAAAAAGGGAACAAATGGATGGAATCTGGAGTAAGAAATATTTCAGAAAACTAGTCTTGGAGCAAGAAGTATTTCAGAAAACTGTCTAGGAGAGAAGAGGTTAATTCTATGGGGCAGCAGCTATGGGACTCTATGGGATAAATGATCTATGGCCAGGAAGTTGTAGGCATACTTCCTTATACATTTTTACATATAGGCAGGGTACCTGTTGTCTCTAGTGGAAAGCTCATTGAAGCCAGTGGTTGTATGTCCAGAATCCCTCTCAAGTGAATGGAGTGAATAAGCACTCCAAGGGTAACTTCTTTTTATCATAATGTAGGTGGCTGGAAAAGAGGCCAGATCATTCACAGTAAAAACTGCGTGTTTGATTCACGTGGATGAAAGAGATTTGTCTGATACAGTCTATATGGATTTCCAAAAGTCATTCAGCAAGGTTCTTCCACAAAATCTCCTAAAGTATCTAAATGGGTGTAGAATAAAATAGTTGTTGCATGAATAAACAACTGAATAAACGACTGGAAGAAAGGGTAAGTGTAAATGGCCAATTTTCACAGTGGAGGGAGGTCACCAGTGGAGTCCTACAGGGACCATGCTGGAACTCATGCTGTTTAACATATTCTTAAAATGCTGTGAAGCAGTAGCTGTGGAAGGGTGGGCAGTGAAGTAGAAAAGCTTACTGAGAATACTGGGTTGCTCAGGGTCAGAAAGTTGAAGACCAGCAGTGGAAAAAGGTACAAGGACCACTTAAAGCTGAATGACTGAGCATCATAACTTAATGTGGAGAAAGATACAATGAGGAAAAGCTTCTGGTACAAAACTGGGCTATCTTGTCTGACATTACCCTATAGGACCAAGACCCAAGGCTTCTAGTGGATAAGTAGAGAACGCCTTGAAAATCTTAGCAAGGAGGAGTTATGATCAAAAAACCAAATTTCCAGCATAAAGAACTATAAGGTAAAGAACACAAATCAAACCAGAAAATAACATGAGGCTTTGAAAAACAATGACTGAGAGAGGCAGAACATTATGAAATTGTGAAGGGCAGGGTTAGACCATTCCAGAAAGATTTTACAGTCTGTTCCTGTACAAGAACAAGAAAGCATCAATAGTCATTCAGACTATTCATTCAGACTATGTTCATAAAAACAAAATTAAAGCAACTTGTTCTTCACACTGCTTATATTTCAGTGGAATTTCTTGCTTCAGATTGCTGGGAGTTTACGTAAGTGCTTACAGAGGTTCGAAAAACAACCTGTCCAATGAAGCGAACACCTTTCTTTCTAGGGTAATTAATTGCAAAATAAATAAATTATAAAACCATCCCAAAATCCTGAATGTATTGGTTTATGAAACCACTGACCTGCAACTTGTAGAATGCTTGGAGGATATTTTAGTAGTATCATAGATAGCCAACAGCTTTTCAAACTCATCCTTTGGCATCTGCTGTCATTGCCAGCAATGAGATACTGGGCTGGATAGATCTTTCTCTCAACTCTGTCTGGTTGCTCTTATATTATATACTGAGAATAAAAGGACATTCTTGACAAAACTTTGTCTTTTGTACCACAGTGACTTCCATGCTCAGTGTTAGAATTATAAAAGTACATCTCAAATGTGAAATAGAAAACAGAGTAATTTCAAAGAAGGACGAAATGCAGAATGGAAGAAAATGAAGCCAAAGAAAAGTATTTGAAAGAACAAGCACACACACACACACACACACTGCTGTAATGGTTACCAGACCTGCAAAACACAGGAGTTGGAAAATTGAGAAGCTAAGATTGACAATGCAGTGAGTCCTTTAAAAGAAATAATAAGCTCACACTGGGCTGTACAGAAACTAGTTCCCTTGACTACCAGAGACTTTTAGAATGGAAATAAACCCAGAGGTGACTGAGAGAAAGAGAAAGAGCAAGTGCAGAAAGAGAGGAAAACAGAGACTCCAATTAAAATGAGCCAAGAGGCTGAAAAGATTCATGAGGACACCTCAGATGACGTTATGCAGAAGACTGGGCAACAAGTAGACTTCATTGGGTCAACATGAATGCACAGAGAGGAAAAATGATCCGAAATCATTGCCATGGTGCAAAGTACCAGAGACAGAAACCCTGTAAGGCTGTGACCATTTGTGATGCACCCAGCAGAGCTTGACAGCAAGTGGCAACTGATGTATTTAAACGTGGAGGAAACCACCACCTGCTGATAATTGATTATTACAGTTGTTCTTTTGAAGCTAACAAAAGTAAGCAACACATTATCCAGCACTCTAGTGAATCACACTGAGGCAGTAGTCATCAAACACTGTATTTGTGATGAGTTCATTTGAGACAATGGGTCACCATACACACTGGAGGAATTTTTAAGGTTTTTAAAGTACCAGGGTTTCAGATGCAGCTGGTAGTCCTTATTGTTGATAATTTTATGGGCTGGTCAACATTATTAATAGCCAAAAATATATTAATTCAGAGAAGATCTTCCTTGAGGTTTACTGTCATGCCCCTGTGGAATCAAATGCTTTACTGGCTGAGATGCTAATAAGCTGAAAGCTCTACTCATAAGTCCCATGGCATGCTCCTTCTACAACCCAGAGCTGCAGATAGCAGCCAAGTAGCACAGATGGGAGCAGAGTGGGGAAGGAGAGAGCAAGCCCAGTATGATCATTCAAGAAACTACAACACAGCTCTAGGTAACTCAGAGATAATGGCATGGCTGGTGTTATCCTTGTGTGGAAACAGCATTTGTGGAAAAATTCACTTTCTTTGCAATACAGGTAGAAAATGGAGAGAAACGAGATTAACCTCAGATGTTAGAAGACAGCCCTGGCCATGCAACTACTCTTCTGCTCTGATATAAATCTTATTCTTGATCCTCAAACAGCACCTGAAAAAGTCAACAGCTACAATCTCACCATGGCTTTAAAGCCACCCACTACGCAGAAGGGAAATGAGTCATACCTGAACATCAAGTGATGAAAGTGAACTATACTATGCCACTCAAAAAGTTCAAGCCCAAAGATCTGACATTTTATGTTGTGATTACACAGAAATATTGGTAAGAGCATTTCCAGTTTTATGTCATTTTCATGCATCATTAGATAACTGGTGCAACATTATTTAGAGAAAACCTCTTAAAATTATTCCAGAAGATTGTTTTCTGCTCACTCGATCAGCATGGGTGCTGACTTCAGATGCTCAGAGAAAAGGATGTTTTTGAAAGCCAGAATAAAAAAAACTGTTTAAGTTTACATGTGTGGAGTGTCATTCAAGTGAGCAGTCCAAATAAGACAAAATATAGGTCAAATAATAAATATGAAAATAAATATGAAAAGTTATACTCAGATCAGAAATTCACAACTGTGATGTGGAAGGGTTGGGGAAGATTTGTGTTGCTGAGCTGTATCTCTCTCATCTCACAGAGGGAGAGGAAATCCTGTGACCCCGAAGCAATGCCATAGATTTTAACTCACACATATGTTGCCTCAGCTAAGAATTCATTTAAATTAAGAGTGTTAAGTGTTACAAAGCAATGCATTCAGGTAGGAAGGTGATTACAGTACTCTGTAAAATGGTTTACTTGAAGAATAGACCCCTTACATTGCAGGATCAGGTTCTTTTCCATACCCTTAACACTGTCTCTGGGAGCAATCTGGCTGATAAACCATTTGGTATATGAGCTGAATGGCGCTTTTGATTCCCCTGTCTCAGCTAAATATCCACTGAACACAGTAGAAGCTTAGACATCCAGAGCAGAGGAAGACACTCATGTAGCCATCTAAACTTAGGTATCTTAAACTGTCATGCATTATGACTTCTCTTCTCCTTTGTGGCTGCTCTTACCCTTGCCCTTGTTTAGCATAGTTAAAATGAGTAATTTTAAGTCATTTAAATTAGTGGAAATCAACTACTCATTTCTTTGTTTGCACAACCTATTTCCAGTCCCCTTTCATCTGTCCAACTGGGAAAGCTAGGGATACTTTCTTTTTTATGTTTGCCAGATTCTAGCATAATAGGAGCCAGGAAGCAACTGGCTTTTTGAACTGTATCACAGTAAAATTTTATATTATTGATCTTAAAGTTCTGGTTACATGTTAGATCATATATAATGCCAAAACAGCAGAACTTGCCTCTGCTTGTCTATGTGTATAATTGCAGTGTGACATTTTCACCTTTACAAATATCAGACTGGAGAATATGAAGCTGATGATGTGTATATATATATATATATATATATATAAAAACACTTATACATGTAAATTAATTAATTGTGACTGTGTTTATAAAATTTCTGTTCTTTTTAATTACTTAAGTTCGTCATCCATATTTTGCATAAACAGGTATACTTACATTAATTTTTTGAGAACTGTATGGTAATTTAATTTTAATTAGCTGCAATATGTTTTCTTGTTGTTATTATCTTTTCCTAATAACCTGTTGTTCTCAAAGCTTTCTTTAGCCCTCAGGAACTTCTTCAGTTTTCTATTCAAATATTGATGAAACTTAACCCTGGTTAGTTTTCACATCTGACAAGATCATAACTTGATGTGTACTATTATCCATTAAAAATCACTTAAGGCAATTGCTGTTACCATTGTAACATGATAAACCTGACAATAGACTGTTAGTTCAAAAGAAAGAACCCAGTAATTTAATTTCTTTTCTATTCCTCAAAACATCTGCAGTGACGTAAAAGAAATGTCAAGTTAAAAATAACAATTCATGGGTCATGGTATCAACTGTGATTTCATTACATTATGTCTCTGAGCAGACTAAAGCTGCTCTGGCATTCAGACTTCAGGTGAGCTTGTAAATGAAGAAAAGCTTAATCTATTTCAGTTTAAGATTATCAATTATTCAAATACCTACAAAGAGTCTTCATTTTCCCCACACTGCTAAAATGAGAACACAATGTAGTCTGCACAGTGGGAGGCAGGTAAGCCCTGGTGAGCTCTGTTTGCAGCCTGAGCCTGCAGCCTCTGCATTAAGCCAGGGTGGGATGCTGGGAGCCCGTGGCTGATGTAGTGCTGAGGATGGCTCACCAGCCAGCTGGGGAAGCTGGACATCACTCAGTGTCAGCATCCTGCCGAGGTGGCTTCCTGCATTTTGTCTGGGAGCTGTGTTGCACCTGCAGACAAGCCTGACCTGTGCCTGCCAGCGCTCTCCTAGGATGGTGTGCCTTGGTTCTGGGAGAAATGCTGCTTGAAAGAAAGATCTTCCAGGTCCCTTCTAAACACCTGTCCTCCTATGCTAAAAGTCGATTATTACGAAGCATGTTGTTACTTTTATAGTAAGTAATATACAATTATTACTTTATCACTTAGAAAAATGAATTTATGAATACAAATTGAATGAGCTGGCAATCTGACAAAAACCCAGCAGAGGAAAGTATATGTTACACCTTACCCCTTCAATGCATTTATGGCAGTTACATTGCAGTAAGTATCCTGACTGACAGGGCCTGGTAAGCTCACTTTCTGTTCTGAGATACCTGCACCAAGAAAGAAGAAGTTTTATCCTTATTTCAGAACTACATTGCTTTAAATTAGCAAACCTTTGGAGCTGACCTTACTTTTAGGGAACGAAAATTGCCAAGTCCTAAGTGAAAGAGACAAAGATGAAATCTAGAAGAGCTGATATTTCCAGACATCCCTTCCTTTAAGCTATCTCCAGGAAAAATGAAGCTTAAATGCAGGAGTGATGTAGGCACTTTAGAAATCCCCATACAAAAAGGAACAGATGCTCAGAGAGATGGACAATTATAGGCACCCATTTCAGAATGTATCCACCAAGTGTCACAGCCCAGAATTTGGGAAAAATGGATCTCATGTTTAAGAATGACACAGATAATAAAAATTTAAAACATTCGCAAGCAGAAAAAATCCACAGACCAAGAACAATTTCACCAGGGTTATTTTCTTTCCTGAAAGCATCATGTCTGCAGCTAGTTCTTGGGTGCATGCACAAATTAAGTTTACAGATTTCATAAAGCAATTTATTCTGCTTGAATGTAATAGCAGTAATTTTTCATGTAAGTCAGCAAAATACAATCCATAAAGGAAAAAGTACTGCCATTATTTTAAACTCTTTTGTTCTTATTCAATCCAAATATGAACTGAAGCTAAATAATTTACTGTGTAAATTTCATTTTTAATTTTATGCCATTGAAAAAGAAGAGAGAGAATGAGAGAGAGAGAGAGAGGGGGAATCTTCAAAGCTCTAAATCCTTGTATACTAATGTCTCAACAGTAAAATAATCTAAGGAGCATGCTTCAGCAAAAATGATTGCTAGGATCTATAATAGGATTGTTTTAACTCAATAGTGTTTTATAAATTTTTGATTCACTCTGAGTTTTTGACAGCTTGCCAAGTTCCAGTTTTTATCTGATCATCTTTGCATTAATAATACATTACAATAAATTTTGCTGAAAAGTGGCCACTTTTTTCTCACTGAATACTTTACTTTTGCCAGCAAAATATTGACTCGAGTTTATAATCAATTCCTGTTTGGCTTGATCATGCTTAGCACGAAACTAAAATATTTGCTGCTAGACAGATGCCAATACTAATGCCATCATTGTCGTACTCTAACGAATTCCATCAGCTGCTAAATGATCTGCCTTGCAGGTTGCCATACGTATCAGACTGGAGCCCAAACCTTCAGACACACCAGGATGTGAGTAGTTGTACTTACATGAAGCTCCCATTCCCTTCCTTCAGAAACACTTCCTCCCAGCAACAGCATCTATATCTGTACAGACATCCTCTGAGTCACCTGTGGCTTGCTCACTGACTAGATTTAATCAAGCCAAAAATATGGAATAAAGAAAAAAAGGCAAAAAATTACTTTAGTCACCTTCCCCCATCTTCTGAGGCATGAATGAAAATTGACTTTCAAGAAAAGAAACAAACCAACCACTACAAAAGGAACTTATTTCTCAAGAGATTTTTCAGGAAAAAGAATTAAGCTTGTTGCAATTTTGATATCTCTATATTCCATCACAATTATAATATTTATATACAGATTAATTGTACTTGATTAGTATCGGGAAACAGAATAGTCTGAGAAATACTACTGTTTAACCTAACTCAGTCAACTTACTTCATGAAGACATAGCACAAATTACCCCTTCCCCTGCTTTGGCGTGCCATTTGGAAAACCCCATCCTGTTCTGGCACATCAGTCCCAGACCCAGAGTTTGCCCTGCCAGAGGAACTGAGCCAGAAGTCCTGCAATTTTCTCTTTCTGCATTCAGCGTTGAAAGCACAGCTCTTGGAAAGGTCCAGGGCTGGCACTCAGCCAAATTCTGCGCTGTTGGCAAGAGACTGCTTTGCCACATGGCCCAGCCAGAGAAGGCGAGCATGCACACCCGTAGAAACCCGGTGATGTGCTGGTGATGGATAGCAGCTATTGTCTGAACAGGAGAAACCTTGCCATGCTCTCAGCTACTCCCGTTGTGAGTAATGGTAGGGACTTCTCTCAAGCCCCAAGATGACAACTGCAGAGAGTGAGAACATACCTGGAGAATACAGATTTTGGAGCCTGTCCTAAACAAAGCTGCACTGAGGTCTATCTGTCTGAAAGGCAAAACAAGCATGCAGAAGTGGCACAGGCGCAGAGCCAGTGCCAAACACCCTACCTGACCCTCACAACACTATCTTTCCTGACATACATCTCTCTCTGACATGGCAGAATGCTCTGATACTTTGTCACCTTGTGGGGGTCTGCCACTGACATAATGTGTTGTTCATCTCATGGCCAACTTAGATATTTGAAAAGAGTGAGGAAATTAAACACTGGCATGTGCAGACACTGCAAACCAACAGATTTTGTACGTCAAGACATGCCTTAGAATTTCATAAAGTCACTCCTGATGTCCAGCCATTATTTGTAATTAACTACTACCTTCAGGCTGACCAGTTAAAAAAAATACATGAAAATATGAGTTTACATTTAAACACAATTACACATTATATTTATTGCTTAATATAGTAAATTTCTCCTCTCCCCCAGGCAACAGGCAATTGCTCTGAGAAATAAAATATATGTGAGCCACTAAATTATGCAGGCCCTTTTAAGCACTGCATACATCTATAGTGTCCCAGTGGCAGTGACACTGCAAATTGTAACATAGCAATATGGCCTTTATGAAAGTCATTTTGCTACATCTGGTCATTACACAAGACTTTCAGAAATATGTTTCATTTTTCCAAAACTTAAATTCCCTTCAGAAAAGCATGTGAAATTTTGTCTATGAAAAAGCCAGGGTTGGGAGTCCTGTGGCAGGTAAGAAAACCAAGTGCCTCAAGTCTTAGCTCTACTGATCTCGGAGAATAAACTCCCTTTATATAGTTTCATCTCACTTGGGGCAAACAAAGAAGACAAAAAATGTGAGTTTGCTGCAGCTGCTACCTCCTGCCTGAAAGTGACTGTCAATCAGCTTGAAAAGAAAGGAAGATGCATCCCTCTCGTAGCAAGGCACAAAGAATATAGTGGGAACTCACTAAATCAAGATAGTGAAAAGCATCACTTGAAATTAAAATTGGAATCATCTGGGCAATTACTTTCTTCCATGCCTGTGATTAATCAATACTTCTATAATGAATCAATTAATGGTTGATAGCTACTATATCTGTTATGAAGGCCAAACAGCAGAAAAAAAACTCAATTGAAATAAATAAGCCTACACATATACATCAGTGAAAAAAATTGTTCTGAAATGCTGAAAAACAAGTGTTTGTTATTTTTAATGTATGTTTTCCATTTGCCAGGGTTGGGCTTTCCAGTCCTCAGGGCTGGGTGAAGGTGGCAAATGGATGGTGCTGCAGAGAATGCTGAACACATGAGTGACACATGGGACTGACTTAAAAATTGCCTTTTGTCTCACAAAACAATAAAAAGATGACAGTTTCAGATTCATTCACATTGCTCTCTTTTTGCAAATCCACAACAGGAACTCCATCACTGATACAGCACACAGCACTCTCCATTCCAATGCAGGCAAGCATAACCCACATGGCAGCAAAGCAAGTCTGGAAGCAAGAAATGCCATCTTGATTTCCCTTCCAACAGTGGAATTTGTATTTTTCAGATTTGAGGGAATCAGTAAATTCACTGAGACAATGGATAGGAAAGAAAAAAATAAACCTCTCTCTCACTGTCATGTGCATACAAAACGAGAATTATCAACCCAATGCAATCAAGCATATGGAACACAATTTTATTGTTTATACAGTGAAGCTAAAAAGGTCATTTAGCCCTGGCTTTCCAAACTCTGATTTGCCACATTTTTTTCCAATGGGATGGATTAGCTGGTTTTGGTTTTACTTCCTATTGAAACATCAAAAGATCTCACTGGTGTTCCTTTATCTGTGAACCCTCATCAGACTTGAGCTGAGTTAGAAGGCTGGTACTTTGCATGTTCTTGCAAAAAGAAAACCTTCTGATTTTGACACAGTGAAGAAAAATGACCAGAAATAGCAAAAATGCATCAGATATTAGCTGGAAATACATGATCAGGAATTGCTAACAGGAACAACACTGCTAATAATTTCAATCTTTGTCAAAGGAGTAAGGCACTTTCTGTTTTGAGGGTTGTTTTTATTTCACCCTGTTAAAACAATCATTCTTCCATTAATGTACACTGGTCATGACATTGTTGGTTTGTTTATGTGATTTCCTAACACTGCGGATGTCTGTGACGCTTTGTCCAAGCATCCTGACACCTCATTTTCTCTGACAGCAGTCATTCCTATCACAAATGCCAGTGGAGAATGTTACACAATGGAACAAAGTGAAATTTGGTGCTTTTCTAACCATGCATCATTGTTACAGTGATTGAAGGTCAAGCAACAGGACTATACAGGATTTTGTATAGCTGCAGCAACACTAACAGAGAGTGGTTGATGCCCAGGAAATCACCTTTTATTGTTTCCTTTTGTGTTACACAGATCCAGGCATTTTTCTGTACACTGACTTGACCTGTGGTGAAGTATGTGTCATCTGAAAATCGATACCATGGTCTTTTTGCCTTTCTCTGTCTCACAGGTCAAGCAAAAGGAAGGTGTATTTGCTTGTTTCTTTTTTTAAAACTTTTTTGAGAGTGTTCATCTGAAATGATCCGGTGAGTAACAAAGAAACTCAAGAGGAAGCTGGTTTCATTAAAAGGAAAAGTATGCAGAAAGATAATGAGTTTTTCTTGTATTCAATGAGGAGCTGACTCACACAATAGAGGAGGGGATCAAAACCCAGGTACTTATAAGAATGTGACAAGTTCCCCTCTTTGGCCTGAGTCAACATGGGCATTTCATTACATTAGTGCATCTCATGGTGTTTTGTTTGAAACAATACTCTCAAATGCCAAGATGATCCCCACTTGGCTCTAAATCACACCTCCTCCAGCTTCTGAGTCAGACAGCAGCCCCTGTGCACATAGAGGCAGCAGACAGAAACCGAAGTGGTTTTGAGCCACATAAATTTGTATCTTTAGCTGCAGATGTTGGGCAAAGTCTCAGTTTTCTAATTGAGCCAAAACAGTTTGTCTTCTGCTAGTGCCAAGCTACTCAAATGTAGGTCCTTAGCTTCCCACATCCACTCCATCTTGAGGAAAGAGAAGGTTGTGAAATGTGTGATCCCCACTTTTGGTCAGAGGTGCGGGAAAAGAGATGATTCTTTAGAGAAGCTGCAGAAGCTCTGTCCTTTCTGCTCTGTATTTCTTGCTTAACTTCCTCGTTCTCACAGTTTCCTGCCGCTGGCACCAGCAGTTCCACTTTAAATGGAGCTTTAACATAGATATTCCACCCTGTCTGCCATTCTTCCTTGGACTAACATTTGCATGGCAGATGGTACAAATGGCCCAGCAAATATTTACTGGATCAGTGTTAGAAAGGCAAAGCAAAGCAAAACAAAACAAAAACACCCCAGCTGCCAGACTGATGACTTTCTGGCACTGCATTATGTGCCACCAGTCAACAGGATGGGGAAAACACCACAGGAAGATAATTGATGTTGAACTTACTGGATTTTTCAGAGTACTTTCTGAATCTTTCTGTTTGGAGCAACCCCAGAGGGCAAGTACAAGGACAAAAACTTTTTCCTTTCCTTCTCAGAGTCTGCCTTTTTCTTGTTGCTTAGGTAAAAAAAAAAAAAAAGTATTGTGACAGATTAATATATTCCCCTTTCAAATAAAAAACAGTCATATCTGGTATCAGGACTGTATTAATTACAGAGAATAGATTGAGCTCCTTGCAAATGGAGTCTCTGAAACTTTCATGGCAAAGTCTGGGACAAATATCTTATAGATTTAAATAATGATTGAAGCAGAGGAAGGTGATCAATGTTAAGAATAACTTATGGCTTTTGGAGGCACTTACTTGTTAAGGCTTATCATAGGAAGAGCAGAACAGTCAAGTACCTGTGCAATGAAGTTGCTTTTTAATTTTCATGTTCCTGTCAATCACTATTCCTTTATTTTGCCATTTCTTTGCTAGCTGAACTAACTGTGTGTGAAAATCTTTGACGGTGAAGGACAATGAAATGCCAGGAAGTCTTATGGAGCAAAATCCTTTTTCTTCACCATAGTGATTCTCTATAATATAATTAACAGTGCAGAAGCAGTTCAAATTTGATTATTATTCAAATGGATGTTATTTTCTAAGCAGGTTACATAACTCATAATTTAAAAACATTCTGTTAATATTCCAAGCAGAAAATAAAGGAAAACTGAAAAGAAGGAAGGCAAAGATACATGGGCCACCATTCTGAAAAGCATTTCAGCAGATGGTCCAAAGGAAAATTTGTATAGAATGGGGCACAACAGAAGGAGATGGAGCTCATCTAAAATTCTTGTTCCAACTGGAAGTTTGAACCACCTGAAAATCAAGTTACGTTTATCCTACAGTTAATTTTTAATTGAAATTACTAAGTCTAATAAAATTTTAATAATGCTTTTTGTGTGTATATTTGTTTAAAGGAAAACAAATTTTCCTTCTCCCATCAATCCCTCAGGAAAGATTTAATTTCCTTTTAAGCCTAGGAGCAGGATAGATAGAAGGAGAAGGTACACACAACAAATATGAGTAAAGAGAAGAAAGAAAATTCTGTCTCCTGCAATTGTGTTTTGCCCATTTATCTTGCACTGTAAACTGTGAACTAAATGAGAATATGCCATGAACTGGAAAAGGGAAAAACAATACAGTCCTGATTAATGTAGTTCACCCAAAGTTCCCTTCTTGATCTTATGGCATTTCAGAAGACAGTGTTCATTAGTTACCAAAGCTAAAAAAATGTCACCGTATCCTCAGTGCCAAAAGAGAAGTGAAGAATTCTTCCACTGGAAAACCAAAGCAACTACAAAATCTTTGCACAAAGGCTACAGAGAGTAGGGCTGGTCTGGGGTCCTCTCCCCAGGATTTCTTTCATGACTTTCAAACAAATCTTGCTTTCCAAACTTGTGTGTCCGACTGCTAAACCTGACAGTATCAGAGTTCCCATCTGAACTCAAAACAGCAGCATCAGATATAGGCAGTTTCATATAGTCTAGAAAAAGAATATATTCTTATACGGGCTTTGAACCTTATGCCATGAACTTCTACTTATTAAAAAAGGTGTTTACCTGGTCCAGGACGTCCAAAGGTTCCCATCTTGCATGCCAGTAATTCTTCAGTTAATCTCAACTTGGCTGCTGAATTTATTAAGTTAAAGAAACTAACCAAACAAAAAACCTATCCAGCTGGGGTTTTTTTAATATATATATGAAAAAAAAATATATATCAATGCTTAACTAATTTGTCAATGTTTTAATCATTATCCAGCTGCACAATAAAGAGATTCTTTCTGCTGTCATTTCTACCATTTTGTGTCAGTGATTCCTAGAGAGGCTAATCTCTCTGAAGCACCTGCAAACTGCCACCTTGTTAAGCCAAAAAACCCACCAAAGGATATTGGATTTCACTGGCCCGGGATAGACTATCACCAGGTTTTTATTTTAACTCTCTACATTTATGGGGTAAGCAGATGAGGTTAAGCAACGAGAGGGAAGACTCATTTTTTTGTATCCATGTTCATTTTCTTTCTAGAAAAAGGTGACATAAAACTGCACATTACTAGAAACAGATACACGAAGCCCAGGGTTTAAAATAAGCATATTTTATAAGGTTTGGATTTTGTAAACAAATCTGTTCATAATATAATTAAGGAAGAAGCCATGAAGACAGTGACCAGCTCCTCAGCTGGAGGAGCTGGACAAAGCTGTGGTGAAGCCCAGCGAAGGGCTGCTCAGGGAAGGTTTGAGCATTTTTTAAAAGTTACAGCTTCTGTAACTGAAGTGGCACTTATGACTCTTTTCCCATCTAGGGTGAGTGCTGTTGCTCGGTAGAGAGAGCTTATTGCTCTGTCAAAAGCACCAAAATTTTCCATCTGGAATTGCTATCTCAGATTGCACTGCTTTTTAAAATTTTAAGCCACAACATTCACTAAATAAGATGTGGAAAACATCTTGTAAAAGAAGGTTTCTCTTAAAAGGGGGAAGAGAAAGCAATTCAAATGAATGTTAAAACCAAGGATAAGTGGAAATGTTGCAGGTCTCTACCTATAAGTGTGGGTCAGTGAACCTTGCTCTTCCTAGGGTATTGTAAAGATTCATTAAAGTTTGTAATGTGTTCAGATAGAGTGAGAACTGCAGAACAGTCAAGTAGGAAATGAATAATTCTGTCTTTAGAATCACGCCTGAGCAGTGTGCAGTAAATAAGGCCTGAGGCCAAACGCCAAGCAATGAGGATAAAAGAACATATTGAATAGCTGCTCATTAAGTGAGCACCATCCATCCTGTGCCCTGCTGAAGCAGGTGTCCTGGGGAAAAGTAATAGTATGCAACCTCGTAATTAAAGCCGTATCATAATGCATATTCACCAGGAGGCAAATTTAAGGATGTCTTGAGAAATTCAGTCTGACATTGCTTAACTTTTGCACACTTAACTTTTGAATGCTGGACTTTGCATTTTTTATATTATTTTTGCCATATATGTATATATATACATGTATATAATACACTTATACATAAATATAAGTGTGCATGCGTGTATATAAAATATAAATTATTATTTTCTCCTGTTTTCTGTTTTTCAGGAGATGGAGATATATGATAAGAGATTGCAGAATGTAGTCTTTCTGGCCACATATCCAAACCAGAATAAGAATGACTTCAAGCCAATGGACTGAAACTAAAGTCACTGCATGTGTCTGAAGGCCCCAGAGCAGTGCTGAAAGGAGAGGAGGGGTAGATCTGACAATCTGTAAATGAGATAAAATATGTCTGAGAGCCAGGGATCATTAGCCTGTGGCCTGTATGTAAAAGGTAGTGATGCACATCAGGGATAAATCTTGATACTTTCCTTGCTTGCAATCTGATTATGCTTCATTATAAATTTTAAGTAATAAATTTTTTATTAAATAAATTCTATGTTCTTTGATAACTTGTTCTTGAACCTACTATTCATTCTACTGCCCTTTCCCCTTCCCCTTCCCCTTCTTCCTTCCTTCTTCTTATCACATGAATACTTAACTTACCCCAAAGAAATTGTAAATAATTTTCCATGTTTATTCTCTCAGTCCTTAAACACCCTTTCTAATTTTCTACCCTAAGGGGACCTTATTCATTACCAGCACTTTTTTGCTTGATATATTGATAGTATTTCTATGTCTGTCCATATCTAGCATGTGAAAATGAGTGTAGATATCCATTTACATTAACATACATATGCAGGTCTTTATAAGCACACTTTTTTTTAGAGGTATAAACTGTAAATTAAAAGAATGGTAACGTCACAAAGTCAAGGTCACAACAGTAAATGAATCCGTAAAGTTATTTGGACTTAAATAAACATAATTTCTTCCTCTCTGTTTGTATTTCCCTGTCAGTGCAACTACTTTTGCTGCTAATGAAATGGATATTTATTCCCTTGTTGGCCCCCAGATGTACCAACACAGAGTGTTCCAGCACCTCTGTCCGCACACACAGATAGGAATGAAGAGCCCAGGCAGGTTGTTTTCCTGCCCTGCTGGAAGAGAGGTGACCTGCCCACAAGACCTGTTTCTACCAGGAACATGGTCCTTGTGCAACAACCACCCTGAAAGTATGAGAAGCACCAAGGAAATAGATTTTCAACCAAAAACTAAATTCAGCATCCTCAGCCTTCACCCTATGGGCCTATGCTCTTTTCTGCACATCTGATTTCACAGACAAAACTAATTACTTTCTCACTGCTCACAAGATTTGTCTTGGTGCTCAACTTAAAATGGAAATACTTGCAACTTGCTCAGTAAAGAGAGCTGCCTAGCAACTTCCTGGCAAGGCACAAAGTCAGGTTTATCCTGAACTACCCTCAACCCACCTTGGGCTTGTTTCTGACTACTTTTCTAAGCTCAAACCCTAGATAAGGAACCCTGATGTAGTAATATATTTCATATACACCACATATTTTATAGATTACATGTTTCAGAAATATTTTGAATCATTGCTTTTTAAATGCATTTTTCATCACCTACTTATTCAAAAAGCAAGAGATGTTTTAATACTCCAAATGCTATTTTATAGGCCTTGAGAGAAAACTTTTTTATACATAATAATTCAGCAAATTCAACTTCTAATATCTAATTGTGGTGTTCATCCAACCCCTTTGAGAGTCTCCCTTTTTCTTACAAAACATTGCTTGAGGTTAAATCTCAAGAGCTTTTGACTTTCAGCCTCTAAAACAGTTATAGTCTCTAACAAAATATTGCACAGGCTGAGGCTCAGGGCTAGCACAGTGCAAGAGTAAAAACTTATGAGTTGGAAGAAAGGAGGAAGGAAACACTGTTGTGCTTTTATTGCTTCAGACAAATATCTATGAACAGCAGAATTAATGAACTCGAGTTTCCAACATATTTGTGTCTTCTGCTTGGTCTGCCTTGTGGCTAAAAAAGTGCAAGCTGCAAGCAAAGCTTTACATGCAGATGGGGAGGTCACAGATGCTCCTCCAGAAATCTTGGTCCTCTCCTTCTCCTTTTTGCATAAAACTTGAAGGATTTTAAGATCTTTCCAACATTTGGGCTTGGAAATTAAACCTATACAGAGGGAGAAAAGGTGGAATCCTGTTTCCATACAAAGATCACAGGTCAAGCTGTACCACACATAGGCAGGAAAGTGTGAATCTATCTGTGAATGTGTTGTCTGACCTTTTCACCTCTATGGCAGATGTGATTGACATGGACCAAGTGGCTCCCAAGCCTTAGACACAGAAGCAAAAAGACAGCACCAGAGAAACCTTGTTTCTGAAGAAGCCCAGGGTCAAGATACTATTAGCCTAGAGAACCATTGGGATGCATTTAAAGTGTTGGGAAATAGATGGGTTTATGATCTAGATACAAATCACAAAGCCAATGCCTCTCCCACAGTCTCCTTCAACTGCTGGTCACAGCAGCAGTTGTAAAATCATGAGATTTTAAGACTGAGAGTAAGAAAGAAGCTGAAAGAAACCAATAAGATATTGCATCACCAGCCTTCCTGAGCACTGTGGAGAGCACACAGACTTAACACGGGACAGAGGAGAGCATGAGGGCAGCTTGAGCAGAGCAAACCCAAGGCATGAAGGCAAGAGGAATGAGCAGCTGAGTGGCTCCCTATGCCACTACACAGGGGAGGGATGAGCACATGCTTTACTGGCATCACTGAGAGCCCAATTCACTGAGCAGCTGCTGCTGAAGGGCCAAAAGGGGAAGAATTAGAGGGTCTGCAACTGAGGGACTTCCTTGCCTCTTCCCTGGCTTTATGAATCTTGCAGACAGGAAAGAAAGGAGCATCCTGATAGAGTTGAAGATGTTCCTGTTCACTGCAGGACAGTTAGACTACCTGACCTTTAAAGGTCCCTGTCAACCCAAACTATTCTAAGGTTCTGTGAAGACAGTGTTCAAACATGAGGGAGGAAAACAGTGCCTAAGTATGTGGCTGGGTTGGTTGTTTGGCATCCCAACTTCTCCTGCCTCTATTTAGAGCAGTAAGAGGAATTCTTCAGCAAAGCTGTTGAGAAGAAGATTTTATTGCAGTTTGCTTCACCTGGTGCCAGGCATACCAGTGTGATGCTCTCTTCACAGACCAGCCAAAATTGCTGCTGGCAGCTCTGGGAAGCCCCAGAGACAACAACAACAACAACAAAAAAAAACAATAGCAAGGGTGGGGGTGAAGCGGCACAGACCACAAAACATTGCTGCATTTATCTTTTCTAGAGAATAGAATTCTAACTCGAAGGGGTAACAAGAGGCCAAAGGTCACCCTGGCTGTGCAGATCCTCAGATACACCTGTGCTCTGAAGGTACCTACATTGCTGGTCTGCCACATCCAGAGAGCACAAGATGTGTTTAGCCATTTTTTGTTCACAGTTCAATATCACGGTAATTATGTCACTTTTTTTCAATAAACGAAGAATTAAAGGACAGAGAGAAGATTGTGTAAGACCAGCTCAAAGTTCAGTTGTCTGCACTTATTTGTTTCTTCATGTGAAACCTTTCCAAGGATGTGCAAAATATCATTTTGTGCAAAATATCTTTGTGCTTTTATAGCACCAAATTCCACTTAGAACTTATTGAGGCTCCCGTGTAACACAGCTTTTGCATACCTGCTCAATAATGAGCATTTATTTAAATCACATCCTTAGTCAGCAAAGGATTCAAATCCCTTATGAGCCTCAAGGACTTGAAATTACTTTTTAAACTAAAGAATGATACATCAATATAGGAAAAAGAGACCTTGAAAAACAGCAACGTGACAAATAGAATCAGAATCAAGCCTGAAAGATGCATTCTTAAATATCAACAATAAAGTTAAGGATAGTATAGAAAACTCTCTCAGCACTGAGTACTCAGTTATTATTATTCTTCCAACATTTTAATATCCTTGCCACTTGGAGAAAACATACTACAGCTCCATATAGATCTTTTAGCTTCAGGTAACTGGAACATGGGGAACAGAAACCTAAAGTGTGTTGTGGGTGCTATAGGCCAGAATGTCCCCACCAGGATGTTCATCTACATAGTCAGAAAAGAATTTCCCCGATGTGGATGTGGCATTTGCCCCATGGCAATGGAAATTTACAGTTTGGTACCAGCAAATGCAGCAAGTGCAGAACACATCTTACAGACTTTATTAGCATTGTAAAGGTGTATCATACACTCTGTTGAAGGAAAAAAGTCAAGTATCATAGATTACTTGCACTGTTAGTGGAAGTATGCAGTCCAAACTGTTACAGTCTATAAAGTGAAGTTTATTATTTATCATTGTGGCATTTTAGTTTAGGTATTGGGCACCTCATGGAAGCCTGTTATATATTTCTTTATACAAATGTGGAGTTGTGGACTTTATAACATGAGAAGAACAAAACCAAAACAACATCTGAATCAGATCTTAGGTTTTCTGAGGGTTTTAAAGAATAATTTATGTATTAAACCTGAATATGAATATTGGAAATAAACAAATAAATTGCCAAGATAGTTGCAATAAAGAAATAAATTGCCAAGATAGTTGCTCGCTGATGAACAGGTACTTTACCTCTCAAACTTCTCTCTCTTACATTAGAATTAAACAATTAAAATTACATCAATTAAAATTACATCAATTAAAAAAATGAAAGCTTATACATCAATTCCTGCTTTGAAAAACAAAAAAATTAAATCATAAGTCCTATATCAATAAAAAAATGTTTAGAGAAATTTTAATGAAAATGCAAACTGCACAGAGTTTCAACTCTATAGCCTTGAAATATATGGCATCTATCCCCCAGACTAAACAGATTTTGGTACCATCTACAAATAAGATGCATGATTTTCACAGGCTCTCCTGAAGAGCAGAGTTATTATCATACATTAGATTTTGCTTCTTGATTAAAAAATCATATTAATTAAATGCAATTAAATTAAATTAAATTAAGAGTTGAAGAAGCAGCAATCCATTTATTATTATTTTCTCACAGTGTGGGCCACATTCTAATAGAGTGATCACCCTCTCTCCCAGCCTCCCAGTCACAATTACCCAACATCCCTGGAGCACTATGCAGAAGTATTAACATATTTTAATTCTCTTCTGTGAGATATTTCTTTGCGCAAAGAAAACTGGTTATGAGGCCTCCTCCTTTTTGGGTTAATCTCTTCCTTTTAATTGATTTTTTTCCTTGCCTTTCTGTCTCTGAATTGTCTTTTCTTTGTCTCATTGTGTTCTGTCTCCTTGCATTGTGCCAGTCTACTTTACCGTATCCTCTCAAGAATTCCTGGAAACTTTATTGGGAAGGACAGCCATCTCTGCTGACAGTTACTCTTACAGTGTCTGTGTTGTATATTCATTGAGATCATACATCTTAAAGATCCTTGAGAAGAGAGAAGTGGAGAAGCGTGGAAGGGATTCCTCAAAGTAAGAACAAATTAAATTTTCTTTGGTCTTGATGGCAGGGTGTATCATCCAAAAGCCACTTTTGGTTTCATGTACTGGTTCCCAAGCAAACCTTAATCAAGTCAATTAAATTCTAGAGGTCTGGGGTATGTCCATTTGGTAGGGAGCTCCCATGCTGGCAGGGCAGCTGGCACTGAGGAATGCAACAGGCAGACTGCTCCTGCACAAGTGTCAGCTCTTCCTGCCCTACTCTACATAGGCTGGCAGTAAGAAACATGTGGGCTGTCCTGTTAAACCAGAGCTGAACTAATGCACTGGGTGCTGCATGAATCAACACACCAGGAGAGTGAGGGTGACCAAAACACCACAGCTGCAGTGCAAAGAAAAAATGTATTTCTTTACCTCTCTGGCTGGAAAGAGCACCAGGCTACAGAGACAGGGGCAATGGGGACACAGGCAGCATCAGGCTCAGTGCAGCCCAGCAGCTGGCAGGGCTGCTCTTTGCACCCATTTGTCAAAGCCACACACAGACACAGGCTACCTCCGTGCTGTGATCACCTCTGCTTTTTATGATCTCTGCTTTGATCTCTGTCCCAAGACTAGGAGCTCAAGCATGTCTGGGAGAGGGCCTCCAAGCCTCTGCAAACACCTGTTATCTCCACACAGAAATTCTACTCCTCAAAACAGAGAGAACATAAGCAGCAGTAAGCATAACATATGGTGTCCCACACTGTTATTCTCCAGACCCTGGCATTCCCAGCTGCAGGGTCACTGGAGCGAATCGGCCATTCTCCTCACCATTCTTCTGCTTTTAACTCTTTTCTCCCAACAGATGCCCTGAACTGTGACTCAAGAGAAGGTAAGCCACTTTTCCAAGCAATATAGAAGTGTGTAATGAAGTCCCAGTTGGCTGGAGAAGAGTCAGTAGGTGAGGAGTCTGGGGCAGAAAAAAAGACCTCCGCTAAACAATCCATTTCTTGCCATATAAATCTCAGAGCAGTCCTGCTGGCAAACCTGTGACCTCGTTAAAATGAACACATTCTCAATGGAATTTTGTCTTCCTGAAAATATTAGAAAAAAAATTTGCTTATTTGCAGTTCTTTTTGAGCAGGCAATCCTCACGTGGGAGAACTATTGAGATCCTGAGCAGCCGCCCCTACAAAACTGAAACCCAGATCTTCATAGATGACTGGCACAGACATGTCATAAATTACACCAGAGAGAGTTTTTAACAAGCATATAACAGCATGTGGAATTATTTTCTGCTGTTGTGTTCTCCTTCCTTCCACTAAGTTAGCACTTCCATTCCCCCTTTTCTGAAGCTCCTGCTCCTCTCTGGAGCATTCACCCACCATCCTCAACGCTCCCACCATCTGTGAGAAACTTTGTCCTACATCATTCTCACCTATTTTCTATCTCAGTTCAATTCACTGCTGGCAGCGTGTTCTCTCTCTTTCCCTCCTTAATTCCTTTCCTTTTCTCTCAGCAATATAATTTTATATGTTAATACTGTTATTTAATATTGTCTCAGCTTCTTGGATCCAGCTTATACTGAAGTAGCTTTTGCCACAGTATCTTTGTATCTTATGTTTTTATCTCATATGGCAGATTTGTTTCAAAGATGTTATGAAAACTCGTCTGTTCATGATTATGCACTGATGATTCAAGACAGAGTTTTGTTTTCCTTTTGGAAGATCATGTTGGCTAAATATCTTTCTCTTTTGATATCTCTGGACAGCTTCTGCACTGTACTCCCTTATGACTGTTTGCTTCAGAATGAGATTAAACTATACTGTGAAATAATCTCTTTATAGTGTCCAATTCACAGAAAATACTAACAAAGAGCCTAGTGAAAAGAAGATGCCTTCTGTGAGTAACACGAATCCATGTCCGTTTTAACTTCAATATTTATATAGTCAGAAACACAGGCTTAGAATTTATTCTCTTCCCCATAGCCAAACCCTGTTCAGATCTTCAATTCACTTAACTAAGGGCACACCAGCCTGTAATTCAGAGCAGGAAGCACCCAGAAAGTCCAGGCCACAAGACAGACAGATAATTATGCACATGCATGCTTATACTCATCCTGCCCACTTCAGTCCTCACCACAAAGACATTTTCTGGACTGAAGTGAACTGTAGCCAGGCACTTCATGGTAACAAGCTCCTCAGTCTTTTGTGGTTCACTTATTCACATTGAACACTGATGGCTAAGAATAGTCTTTAACTCATTATCACATTTAAAAATATTTTTAAAGTTTTATTTGTAAGGTTGATTTGTAGCATATGTTCACACATGATGCAGAAAAAAAACCCCAAAACAAATAAAAACTTGTCAGGTGTCCATCAGTTTCCAAAGAAAAACCCCAACCAAACCAACCTCCTGAGTCTGAGAAATCAAATTGTAAGCCTTTCAGGAAAATTGAACTATAAAATAGGCCACGCATGAAAATATAATTAAAGTGGTTAGTAGTTTTCACTACAGGAGCCCTGTTCTGCTCTCTGAAACACCAGCCATCACTCCATTCATGTGAAATTGGATCAAATCTGCTATACAGCTGTTCCATAGTGGTAGTTGTGGGGCATATGAAAACATGATCTACTCTGTGGTCACCTATTAGAACTTTTCCTTCCTGCTGTTCAAGAATCTAACAACTACTTTCAAAGTAGAGCTTTTTACACCCTAGAGGGCTTTCCACAACCTTAAGCCAATCCAAACTGGCATTCATTCATAGACTTTCAAAGACAAAAAAAGTGTTCACATTTATTTATGGAGACAAAATGCTTAACCAGGCTATCATTCACTTTTCCATGACAAAATTTCCTACCCATAGCTTAAATCCCCTCCTAAAAATATAAGACATATATTATGCCCTTAAAGAAGTCTGGTTTTTTGTTTATTATCTAATGGAGGATGACAAAAGGACAGGTAGCAAACCCCTGAAGTGTGCTATATGAAACTGATTCAATAAGTTATAAAATATACAAAGGTAGCAATATCAAAACTTTCCTAAATAAAGAGGGTGGGATATTGGGGAAGGAAGGCAAGAAGGGTGGTTATTTTTTCCCATGATACCTCTTTTCCTTTGTTACATTTTGCCCTGGAGTTTCATTTATCAGCTTGCTCAAACAGTGAGCATACACAGTTTAAAACAATACCTGTTTAAGTACGTGAAAGATTATCTATGATTTCACCAGAATGTTTTTACATTATTTCCTTCAACCAAAGAATTCTGCATTCACATTTTAAAGCATTAAACAGAAATATGTCCTGGTTTGTATTATCTAACAAATGAACCAATGAACCAAGGAACCAGCTGCAGATTCATTTTCTGTATGATTTCCCTGATGGATACATGCAGGATGCTATGGTCAGGAGACAGTGAAACAACTCCTGTGAAGAGGACAGAAATTATACTGTCAGAGAACAGAATACTGTGGGACAGGCATAGAAAATTAAAAAATACCAAAACCAAAACAGATAAGGAATGTGCAGCTAGGGCCATAACTAACGTAATAATTCTAGCTTCTTCTATTTAAATCTCCTTTAATCCTTCATCTACAATTAATAAGATTTGCTATTAAAAAAAAGTAGTTCAGAGGATTCCACTCTTATTGCTAAAACATAAAAGTAAAATTTTGGCCTTTCATCATCTAAAATACATATATAAAACTTTGTGAATCAAAAGTCTCTTTTAAACATCTCTGAGGGTGACAAGTTAAAAAACTGCCAAAAATGAACATTTTATTGTCAAAATCCTAGCACAGAGTAGCAAAGATATAAAGCAAGATGATACTCTGTGGCATACTGAGCTGTCATCAAAGAGAGTGAGCATTCCATCTATGAAAATAATTTTTCATTTAAAATAAAAGGTAGCCCATTAAAGATGCAGAGATTATCTTTCTCATTCTTAATAAGGGTCAGATAGACCAGTATGTGGAAGAACAGAAGCAATAAGCACAAGGAAATGACCCCAAATTAATGTTAAATGTGGACTTTCATAACAGCAATGACAGGAACAGCAAAATAAAAAAGGAGATGCACATACACATATTTTGTGTATTTTGGACCCAGATGACATATTTGCACAAGTGACTCCACAAAAAGGCTATTTTCATAGCCCTGGATTGCTAAACAAAGTCCTGTTTGCTGCACAGAGATAAGCCTGATGTGGTGTGTAAGGCAGGGGAGCACCTGTGTCCCTTCCCTTTATTAGTGTCACACAGCCCATGCTGGGCTCAGCCTGAACTGAGAGAATGCAGCCAGTCCCAGCTGCATGGACTCCTCTCTTCTCCTTCCACACAAGCTGCCAGGTGAGGCAACATGCCGTGGGACAAACCCTGCTGGGATCTCCCCAGCTACCCAAAAAAGCTACAAAATGGGTGGAGTCCCCCTTCTGACCAAAGCCTGAGACTAAAAAGATGCCACTAGTGTCCTGCAGGCAGCACAGACCAACTGTACACTGCTGTAGACAAAGAGATCTTTTCCAATCTTCCTTATATATTTTGCTGTGGATCTGATTGCTTTGTCATCTGTTGTATAGTTAGGACTATCTCTTCCATCTTTGAATGTCTTGTTGTGTAGTAAGTGTTCCAAGAGGAAATACTTAAAAAAAAAAATCAAGACCTTAATGACTGGTATAAAAGAGATAATTTTCTGATTTTATTTCAGAACCAAGAAAGAACTTGTGCATCCAAAGTGTGTCCTGTTTTTTCTTGTCATAAAGGATACTTCTAAATTTGCTGCCATGAGAATGAGGTATGGTATGAACAGTAGTGCTGCCTTGAGAGATTTAGGATGTGGCATTGCTTTAACATGAGAGGAGACAACATTACCCTCCATCATTTATAATTTTCTTCTTGTATATAGAGAGATATGTGTATGCACCCAGGAGAATAAATCAATGTACTCTGGATCAGTCCCCTTAATCAAGCAGTTCCCTGTCTTTCTTCAAGAGCATGTTTGGAATCAAAGAAGGAAGTTTCTGCATTTTGGAGACATTTTCTCCTGTAGCTTTGAGTGCAGGTGACACCCTATTTGGGTCCAAACATCCAACCTCTTCGGTGCTCCTTAGCATCCAACCTTGCTCTCCCAATGGGCAGCATCAGAATGAGGCAGAGGAGGGAGTGAGTGGGTAAGATCACTTCTGCTGGCAACTGCTTGCACAAAGGGACACCCTGGCAGAGGTGTCCCCTGAGAGCACTAAAAAATGTAAGGATACTTTAGCAATAATATTGCAGCCATGTAAGAGGGCTGACACCAGTGAGTTGATGTTTTTTCAGCAGGATATCTGAATAGGCATATCTCTTGTTTGTACCACGGCAATACAGGAGCACATGCTGTGTGCGTTTTTTAAATTATGTACCCTATATTCTATGATATACAATCAGAGAATCATAGAATGACTCAGGTTGGAAGGAACCTTAAAGGTCATCTAATTCTAGCCCCTCTGCCATGGGCAGGGACACATTCCGCTAGTCCAGATTGCTCAGGACTCCCTCCAACCTGGTCTGCAAGGACAAAAGAGCATAACACGGTGATGTGCATAGTCTGTTGTATATACATACCAGAGATTCTCAAAAGTGAGCTGTTTCTGGTGGTCCAGCTTAACAGCATTTAAATAGACTGATTTGAACAGTTAGCTTTCTGAGATGTCCTAATTTGATCTACCCTCTTGAGCTAGCAGAGTTAGGCTGGTTTTCACAGAAAAGTTCCAAATAAAATATGTAAAAATGATGTTATACACATTTCTAAGATCACAAATGTCATATTATTTCAACACACAAAAATCTCTAAAATCCAAATTTCAAATGGTTAAAAACATCTTGTTTGTCAGCGTGTTTTTAGTCCCATCAGAGGTTAGGTTTCAATCATGCCCAAAAGAACCAGCTGAAAAGTATTCCGTGATCAAATTGCAGATACATTGAACTCAATTGCTCACCGTGACATTTAGAACACTCTGGTTGCTGCAAGGCAGTATAAATACATTGAAGGGAAGTTTCATACCAATAAAAAAAGAGAAATTTATCACTCAATAAACATAATTCATATCAACAGAAAGAATGACAACTTCCAGAATAAAAGCCTGTCAATCCCCTACCTCCCCCACACACAGAGAGATGTGGATCCAAAGGAAAATAACATCTCATAGCTTCCATTGTAATATACATATTTAATAACTCTACAGCGCTGTAATGATGCTTTAAGGTTTTTCAAACAATAAAAACACTTCCAAATGCATTTCAAGGAGTAAAGACTACTAGCAGATTCCCTGCCAAAACAATTTAAATTACCATGCCACTTTTCCATGCATGTTCAAAAGCAAAATGGAGATGAATATGAAACACCAAGTCTAAGATCTATTTTTCAAAGTGTTGTAGCCAACACATGAAAGAGAAATGTTTCTTAGTCTCCCTAATATAGATCCAGCACATTAATGCAAGACAACGACTCAAAGCTATACCAAAACATTTAAAGGCTGAAAAACAAGCAATCTGGTTTTCTCAAGGAGGGCATAATAAATTATCTGTAGAGAAAACAAGTGTTCAGAATTGTGAGGCAACTAAAAAACTGCCTGTAGAACTCTAAGAGATACCTAAGTGCAAAATTTCAAAACCTGAAATACCTAATTTATTTCTATTTTTAAAATGCCAGTTCCTCTTAGAAATATGAAATAAGGTACATGCACAATAACCTGAAAAATCTCAAAAAGATGCAGAGACAGATGGAAATGTAAACAAGTTTGAAGGATCTCTGCCAAAAGTCTGCTCTAATCCACAGTCCAATCATTAAAGAATAAACACCACACAAACCCCTTTGTTTTAAATGAATTACAACCTGGAATTACTTGGCAAATACACAACGCAGAACATTGTGGAAATAAAGAATTAGAATCTAGCATAGAGGGACATATTTGCAAGTCATCTCCTTCTGTGCAAGATCACAAAAAGGTAAAAAAATACATCTTTAGGACTCTGTTGGCTAAAGCTATAGAAAACAAACAAACTTTTTGCTCCATGGACCTGGCAGCAGCAGGTTGGAGGAACTGCAAGCTGCAAGATCCATGGGAAGTTTGACTTACAAAAGCTGCCCTGGAGCTGCTCTTGGGACCGGTTTTTCTCTGTCCAAGCAGGCATTGAGCCACTGGGGAGGCCTATGGCAGCTAGCCTGATTGGCAGGCAGCACTCCAAAAAGGACCAGGTAGCTGTGGATGCAGGAGACATGAGGTTGCCCTTCTTGTGGCTGCATCTCAAATGCTGCATCTTCAAAAGGTATGTAGTAAAGAGGCTAACTTTAATTTCTCCCCAGACCCAGCCCCATGGCAGTCTAGTTGACCAGTTTCCCTCTTGTACTTTACATCTTTGTCACACTAAAAAACTTCTTGTTTTAGAAAGAGAAAATATCCTTAGCAATTTCCTGTTCACTCTGCTGTGTTGTGACAGCATGCCTCTTAAATTAAGGGTTATCATTGGAGAAGCTGCCCAGCACGATCACACTTTATAAAAAGTATCTATAGATGTCCACAGTGCAGAGAATCGTGTTTGCAGTGAGGCCATCAGTATTCTGCTCCTCTCTAGTTTTGTGCTCTCAGCAGTCCCCTTCATTTGATGTTGTCAGCAGCACCTACCAGGAGCTGTCTGGCGAGACAGGAAAATGGACACATTGCTTTTAATTACATGACTCATTAGCTAATGAAATTAAGTTTGATCAGCAAAGATATTTTATGTTCTATTTGTCTCATAGATTAGTTTGACTAGATTGACATAAATAAAACCATTTCGCTTTCAAATTCCCAATATCTGCAACAGTATCCCAGTCATTCTCCATCCCCATTTTGTAGCAACTATGAAACAATGTTTTTTTTCTCTACGGTAAGCACAGAAAAGGACAAGATGTCCCTCTCATCAATGCCAGCATAGATTGAAAGTAATTCTATTAAGGACAATGTGGACCTGTCAGACATTGCAAATCCATACTTCACAGGGAGAGAAGAGAGCAGGAGGAAGAATCAGGAGCTTAGTAGGAACTTAGTAGTCGATTGTTTTAGGAAAGCTCGGCATGGCAAGATATAAAAGTTTGATTATATTTATATGTACATACACATAGAAAATATATATATGAGCAAGAAAACAAATTCTCTTGCTCATCTGTTGGGGAAGTCTATTAAGGAAGCATTAGTAGAGACCTGTTTGCTTTGTGTAGATTTGTCCCAGTTGTTTCCTCCTCTTTCAAAGATCTTCATGTCCAAAAGAGGCAAATATTAGGGTCCTCTTTCTGCAATTAGCTATATTTACATATGCTTTATTTGCTTGACAGATGTGGCTAAGCCCAGACAAAATGGTTTCTTCCCTGTGATTCCCTGCTAGCCTTTTTTATCAAAAAGACATCTTTCTGTCTTAAATTTCCAAGATTATTGATTTTCTATGCAGGAAATAGGCAAAGACAACTAATCTGTCCCTCTCCCCATACACATATTCCAGAAGCAGCCACTGGAGTGGCTGATAAAAAAAGGTGACATATGGATGCCTTGCACAGCCCAGCCACAGAACAAGGCAAGTCAGATCAGCTGGTACAGTCCTGACCCACCACCTCACCCCTCTCTTGCCAGTCTCCATCTTATGTTCCTTTTCCTGCCTCTTGGAATGTCTTGCGCCTTCCATTGCTATTTCTGTAAAAGCAAAACTTTTACAGAGTTTTGGGTTTGTTCAGCATGATGTCTTTGCACATCATAATTGGGAAATGTGTTAATTCAACTGTTAGCTTTAGTAATTGAAACACGCTGTTTGAGGCCCACAATGTGTGGAGTCATCCTGCTGGGACTAACAGCAGCCTCGGAACTGGAAAGAGAAGCTGGGAAAAAGCAGGAGACCAGGCAAGGAAGGTGCCTGGAAGTGAAGCAAACAGCTCCTTGGGGGATTTGGAGAACCTGGCATGGGGAGCCCATTGTGCCTGGTGTGGTACAAAACAAAGTGCAGAGCTAAGTGCTTCCTCCCCAGGTGCAAAGACATAATTGTACCCTTTTGTTTCTCTGAAGAGCACTGATGAGTGGATTTCTAACAGTTTGGAGATTGTTTCACTACATGCTCCAGGAGATTAGCCGAGCCCAATTAGGAGATTGGGCCTTCAAGACCAACATTAAATCTCATGTAAACAAGCTTAATTGTGAGATGGCGAACGTTTTCACTCCTCCTTCCCATTCAAGGCATAATTCTTTGACAAATCTATGATGATTTGAAAAAATCATAGAAATTAACTCTTTGAGCCTGGGAAAGACTTCATTTTCATGTGCAGATGAGAGCTTGTAACAGCTCTAATTCCCTCAGACACATTGGGCACACAGAGATAAAGGCAGTATTCACTGAGCCTTACAGGCAGCCATTTGGGGTGGCAGTACTATGGAACTTAGTATATGTGTCCATGCATTAAGGAGAATTGATTTGCAGCATTTCTCTCTGTGTGTTCAGCTAATTCAACCTAATGTTTATCAATCCTCTCTCAACCCCAGACACCAAATTTCATTGGCATGATTAAAAATATTAAGATGAGAAGATCTTATTTGTTATTCAAGAAACAATCCTGATTTCTTAATTCTCAAGGCATGTAATCTACTTGAATGAGTTTAGAGTGACCTTGCATTTATTTTTCTGAAATAAATAAATTTTTTTGTGAACAAGGAATCTGTAGCGCACTTATGTTTTCACCTGAATTACTTCCACACTGGTTTGTCTAACCAGCTGCACGTACTTCAGCCAAGTGCTCAATACCTCCTTACTCCATGGTCTTCTGTACCCCTTCAGGTGCTCTTTACTGATTTTCACCGCTAAATACAACCTCTGAACATAAGCATCTTACCTTCCTGACTGATTTTCAGCCCCAGATGCAGATACTTCCAGTGTTCCTTAAACCTTTCCAAAAGGTTTGGTTCTGCCTTTGGAATCTGCCGGAGTCTGCATTAGCACCTGGTTTATGTATGCAGGGAATTGCTTCCACAACCTAGCAGGGAAGAATTACACAAAATTACCACAATTCTTAAGGGGTCACGGCTTTCACAGGCAGCAGTGCTAAAATGCCTCTTTACAAGCCTCACCAATGAGATCTTCTAAGCCAGTTATCTCCCAGCATTTAATTGCTCCACCCTGGGGCCTGATGAAGCAGGGAAGCAGCGCGTCCATCACGGCACAGCGCACGGCTGGGAGCGCAGTCCTTCCTGCGCTGGGGCAGGCTGCACATCGCCGAGGCAGCCCTGAAACGGGGATTTGGTTGGGTCTTACAGCATCTCTGGCTGTAAGATGTCCATCTCTTACAGCATGTATCATGGGGAATTTTCCCACTCCTTCCCAAACCCCATCCCCAGGACTAGGTTGGGAATGAGCCCTAGCAGGAGCAGACAACACGAGTTATCCCAAGGAGAGCTCTCGCTTGCCCTTTCACTGACGGAGAAAAGGCTTGACCGAAGAAAAGGGTCCCCCACTTTGTGCAGAAATCATGCAGTTAAGCCCAGGAATCCTAAGTATATAGAGAAACTCTTAACCTTGCAAAGTCAAAGAGCTTCTCTGACAGGTGAATTTGATTTTCAAGTTAAGACCAGAAGCTTTTTCCCAATCGGGGAGGTGACTTGTTGAATCGCATTAACTGTTCATATCTCCTGGCTATCTGCAGGTACTATCAATACACCTTCCACCACCTCTCCTGGGATAGCTGAGACACTTGGCAATTAATTTGCAGGATCTCAAGCAGAAAATTGTCTCTCTGTAGAACAAGCAAACCCTGACTGGTCTCCATTTTAAGAGATAGTACAGAAATGGCTGCTATTCCCACAAAATCCTGAGCATGCATGCCCATCTCCCACTTATCCCCTCTTACTCCTTGGAATTAAATAGGTGATAAAGGACAGTGCTGTTGTGCTAAAAAAATCACAGCCTGAGTGTGGCCAGAACTGCACCCAAAACTGAGCAACAGCTCCTGTGGAGCCATCTGACTCTCACTGTCTGCATCTGTGTGAAAATGCTGGATCCAGCTGGCTCTCTGGAGCAGGCTCAAATAGTGGGGGATACAAAAAACATTTTCTTGTTAATTTTCATCAAGGAAAACAGAATCTTTAACACATAAGAATTGAGAGCTGCATGTTGCGGATGAGACAGAATTTCTATTTTCTGCAACTTGAGAAAGCACTGAAGTGAATATGTTTTATTGATTATTTTCATTGTGGATCTGGAGATCACGATCTATTCCAAGTGGCATCTGCCACCTAAAACTTCAGCAACATACTAATTAAATAAAATTCAGTTAGCTTTTAATCTATTTCTATCAATTTATTTTCCAGAGCCACCAAATTTTGTTCCAGAGTAGGTAGTGCTCTCCTCAGAATTTTAAGTATACTACATTAAGGTTCTTTGTAGATACCTGGAATTTTCTTGCAAAATTGAAAACTGCTGCTGTGAATGTTCACATTCAACACAAGTAACTCTGCCTCTTACCATGCAAATCAAGAAGAAAAATTAATTCTAACAGAAGGAAAGGTTTTCCTTGGAGCAGCTTCAGAGGGATATAAACATTAAATAAATACATACAAACTGAAATGCTAAATGCTACACTTTCTATTTAATGGCTACCTAAATTAAAGTTCCTAGCTTTCAGTGTATAGCACTATCTGCTTTCACTTATTATAAATCAGATAGCACCTATTCTAAGAGGAATTTTCTTTGGCTGTGGGGTGGGAACTTAGTAAATGGATTAGGTATGAGAAGAGAAAAGAAGAGCAAGATCACTGCAAATCTGGTGGTATTGATTAATTTTTCCCACTTCCAGATGAGTTTGTTCACAGCAGCTCAGCAGCTTCAAACCTACACTCCTAATGAAAGTGTGAACATTTCTTTAAAGTTCCCACAAAAGTGGTTAATTCATAGTCAGGGCATGAGCAGTAAATTTCTTTTCTCTCCTGTAACATTACAGAAACATTAATTACTCAACATTAATTAAAGTAATGTTAATTATTTTGCTAAAGGACTCTTATTCTCCCAAACTGCCACTCAATTAAACCCTCACTCACACTTTGAACAAACAGACCCTAAAAATAACCAAAAAATAAATCCCAGAACCCCTGAAAGTACTCTCTTGCCTGGGAATGTCCTGGCAAATTCTGTCTGTGTATTCATTTGCAATATTGATATTGCCCCCAAATAGCAGGCTTCCTGAGTACCTCTCTGTGTTAAATATGTTTATTGTCCAGCCTCTCTGGGGCATTCTCTTATGAGTCAGAGGAAAAAAGCCCAATGTTTTCCTGCCCTAATTTAAGTTTTTAAAGTTAGATATCACCCCAGGCTCATCCACTGAATATCCCTCTGGAAACATCCCAATCTCTACCTCTCCTGCCAGGGCAGAGAAAAGTCTTTGGCTTGAACTTATACATCTTAACCAGAGTCAGGTGAAATACAGCCCAGCTCAAGAGATTTACCTAGAGTGCAACACTGGGAAAAAAGAGGCTGTGGAGCTTCCTCCCCTGTAGATATATGAAACCCACCTGGGTGTGATCCCATGCAATGCCCTCCAGGTGAACTTGCTTTAGCAGGGGAGTTGGACTGGATTGGCTCCAGAGGTCTCTTCCAGCCTCAGCCATTCTGTGATCTTTCAAACCCAAATAGCTACTGTACTTTCTCTTCCCTAGTTCAAAATGGAGCAACAGTAATTTTTTTTTTTTTACTTACACAATTCACATCTTTTAATGCTCTGGGACTGCTGTCTGGTTAATTAGGCAAAGATTTCTTTATATGGAAAAGTTAGTATTTAGCAGAAAAAACCCCACCTGATTTAGATTGTTTGTGGGGACTTTGGGCTTTTTTTGTACACTATCATCACTTACAGTTTTTCTAACACAAAATTTGCAGCATCTTTCAAAATTAGTTAAAGTTCTATTATTAACAATATAGAGGTGATGCCATTATTCTACTACTGTCGTAGAATTATTTAGGGTGAATTTCTGGAGGGCATTCAGTGCATCCTATTTTTATACAGAAATCAAAAGAGATTAACAAAGAGTTTAATGGTTTATTGTGCTTGATGCGTGATTGTCAAGTGTCCCACATGTTCAGTAGGCTGAAGAAAAGGGCAGCTACAAAGTATAAATGGTCACAAGGACATAAACCACAATCAACATAACCTTTCAGCACCTATGCTGTAAGATTTTGTTACCCACTAAGTAAAAAAATCCCATAATCTCTTATAATCTACTCAGATTATAAATCCTTGCCACGTCTCACTTTAAAAATCTAGAAGGATTTGAAGAGGCATCATAGAAAAAAAAAAATGTCCTCTAGCTAATTAAGAGTGTTGTATCTGGTGTCCCTGGCTTAAAAGATGCAATTTTTGAAGTCTGGCCCTACTAAAACAAAGTACTAGCCGTGAGTTGTAAATAAAATTGACAATAGATACCAAAAATGCTGTATTTTACTCAGAATTCATCTACTTCTCATGTTACAAACAAGAAATAAACACTCAGTAAAGAGATCCCTTAACCAGACACAGTTTAATATGCATGTAAATCAAGGTTAGGGAGACCTGCAAGTAACAAAAATCCTTTGATAATGCTTTGATTATTCCACAAACCATATTCATCTGCTTTTCAGCCTTGATAGAGCAACTATTACCTATTTTCTAGTCTGCAGGTCAATGTGGTAGCTGTAGGTCTCTCACCAGCAACTTTTCAATAGCTGTTGAAAAGATGAACCTGTACATACTGGTTTTGTAAATCTTCATGAATATGGTACAGCTACTACTGCAAGGGACAACATCTTTTCATTATGAATTTCACCTCTCACTCTCAGACTGCAAAACAAACTAAGCACATGAGCACTATGAAAAAATTAAATTACTCATATTTAGCAAATTGCTATTAGTGTAGGATTGCACTTTCAGAACATAGGTGCTAAAACCTTATTGCATAGCATTCTTTTTTTTTTTTTAAAAGCTGCAAGAAAAGAGTAAAATTTCTCCTGCTTCATTATTTACAATATGGGGTAGATCTGAACTGGGGGTTTCAAGTGAGGAAAAGGTTTGAGTGGTTTTTGAAGAGAATCTTCAATGTCTTATATTATCAATGTCTTTTTCAGATTTTTCACAAATTGAAATTAAAAGTCAATTCTGATTGTACAATTGCCTGGAAGAAGAAAAAGAACACAGAGGTTTTTTTGCAGACATTTCTTTCTAGTCCTTATGAGGCTTCTGGTGCGTCATTATAGACTGGGGAAAACATGAACCAGAGATACTAACAGCTTTGTTCTCATGCTCTTGTCTTAAAAAAAGATAAGACAAAATGAACAGTATCCAAATGTGGTGTGAGCCTCATGAATTTACATCCAAACTGGCAGTAAAATTCAATAAAGCTTTGATGAGTTACACTGTTCATCTTGGATAGAACTGTCTACTATATCCTCCTGGACATTATTTTTTGTAAATTCCTGCATTCAGCTGTTTGTTAAACTTTTTTATCAGTAGCTGTGAAGGTACGAAAACATAACATTTTATCAGATATGTGAGTGATAACACACAGTAAACAAGATATAAACTTTAAAAATCTTCCTTGGAGAGTTTCCAAGCCCTGCAATGAAGCCCTGAGTCCTTTATTTCCTTAGTTTAAAAGCCCATTTAGAATATATCACTTTTCATTTCTGGTAACAAATAGCCTCCTAAAATAATCTTGATTTAAAGGGTCATATTGCTAACCATAATGGGCCCTTCTTAGTATGCCTGATAAAGTCTCCACTGAGATGTGATTTCTGATATGCAGAGATCATAACTTGTTTAAATACAGTGGAAATCCCAGTTCAGGTTTGACTCAAGCAAGAAGCAACTGTTAGAGGTGACTTGCTAGGATGGTTCTCCTGCTGGAAAGCCTGATGTAGCTTGTCCTAGAGTAAAACATTAAGAAACATATTCATGATTGGCCAAGAACAAGAGGGGGAGCACCACTAGTAAAACAAAAAGATGTGAGGTTAAATAAACCTCGTACAAATGGGTGGGCTGTAAGAAACCACAGCATTGCACAGACATTCTCTGCTCAGCATCCACGAAAGAGATGAGTGGGTTCCTATCCACCCAGAGCAGCAGTGACAGACAAAAGCTCTCCCATGAACAAGACCAAATTATGACAGTTTAATAACTTACTGGAGTACCCAAATCCCAACTTCCATTCAACAGAGCCTTCCTGTCGTGGTTTAACTCCAGTCAGCAGCTCATCCCCCCGCAGGATGAGTAAGGCAGTAAGGATGTGCTTACTGCTCCCAACAGGATGAGGGACAGAACTGGAAGAGTAAAAGTGAGGAAGCACATGGGTTGGGATAAAGACAGTTTAACATGTAAAGCAAAAGCCGTGCATGCAAACAAAGCAAAACAAGGAATTTTTTCACCCTTCCATGGGCAAGTATGTGTCCAGCCATCCCCAGGAAAGCAGGGCTGTATGTATGTACTCACATGTAGTGCTGACTTGGGAAGACAAGCCCCATCATTCTGAATGTGCCCTCTTCCCTCTTCTTACCCCCAGGTTTATGTGCTGAGCATGGTGCCATATGGTAGGAGATAGGTCTGTGGGATCAGCTGTCCTGGCTGTGCCCCCTCCCATCTCCTTGTGCACCCCCAGCCTCCTCTCTGGCACGCTGGTGTGAGAAGCACAAAAGGCCTTGGCTCTGTGTAAGTACTCCATGGCAATAACTAAATCATTCCTGAATTATCAATGCTGTTTTCATCACAAATCAAAACCAATATCCCATTCTAGCTACTAGGAAGAAAATTAACTCCATCCCAGCTAACACCTGCACACTTCCTCAAGGATGAGCCAAAATGCAACATCTGAGATGTCTTTCTAAGTGCAGTAGCCTCAGTCTGTATCACTGAGCTTTGGACTAACACACTTTATGTGCTAGCTTGGCCATGCTCAGCCTGCACACTGGGGCAACTTGGGCAGCCTCTCTGACAGGTGGTTTACACATTCCATTTCCAGTGCCTCTGACTACACCTCAGAAAATCACATGCTAATCCCATTTCCAGCCAAAACATACGTATTCTATGATAGATTATTTTTACTCTATGTGGTCTTCAACCTTCCTGACAAAACATGTTGTTTTCTGTTTAAAAATAAGATATAACACTAGTTTTTTTTAACACTGCTACTGCAGGAATGGTAAATCAAGCATATTAGTACATATAATAACTTTTATAAGCATACCCTCTAGCCATGTGTTCTGCACCACATCTAATACCTGCCATTTATGTTATATTCCCTCTGTGCTCTTCCCTCCAGTGGGGGAGAGCAGGGAGTGCAGTGGAGCACTCAGTTTTGTCAGGGGGTTTGGTTTGGTTCTGGTGTTAAACGTGTTGCTTTGTGCTTGTGTCAGGGCCTGAGAGGGCTCAGCAGCGCTTCTCATCCTGGAGCAGCTGCTGAGGAGGGTGTCAGGGCTCCTGCAGGAGAGCACTGGCTCCCTGCCTCCCAGCCAAGTACCCCAGAAACCCACGGCCCTCTGCACAGAGAAATTCTGTAAGGTAAATCTATGAATTCATGCGTACGAGTGCACAAACTTGCATTATGCAACACAAAAGCAGGATATAAACATTCCAGGAAACTTTCTATTTGAGAGAAGTTGTTGATACCTCATGGTTTGAAATAGAATTAGTTTAATGGGGTGTTTTTTCTCTCATGGTCAGGAAAGGAATTTTGGCAGCAGGAAAGGAAGAAGTTGGCTCTGTCACTCCAGCAGCTCCTCCTGAGAACAAGCAGACAAAGGGGAGGTGAGTATAAAATAGATGCCTCCAAGGAAAAAGTCCTCTGCTGCCATCAAGAAGAGTTAATTTTGGCAAGCTGACATCTCTGACTGTTTTTCTAAAAACCAGCACTTCAATGTCTGTAAATTAACTTTCAGATTTCCAGTGAAGACGACGACAAATTTTACCCTTGTCACCCATGGGTTGCAAAGACAGATCTTGTGACAAGAACTAAAATCTGAAACTCATTTTAAAAGCATATTTGACACAACACTAGCCATTGGAATACATCCAATTTATAATTATAACACTGGGAAACTTTAAATTAGGTCAAACTTCAGCTCCAAATTAAAATGAAAGCACTCAAGGACTTAATGCATATGAGCAAGACATGCAGTGCTGCATTTCACACTGGCTACTTGAAGGCTAAAATGATATTAAAAGCAAGAGTGTTAAATAAGTGAATTTCTTTTTAATAAAGAGTTGCAGTTTTCTTTGCTCATCACTTTGTGCTAGAGGGCCATGAAACTATCTCAGCAAAACTGTCAGTGTTTGCAGTCTCTGTAGCCTGCTCCCCAGTGAAGCTGAGCTACTTATTTAGCTGTAAAAATGTTTCCCTAGTTGGAGTTTCTAAAATTACCCACAGAAAAAGGTTTGATAAATCTCTCCTGAATGTAATGGCAAATCTCAAGAAATTTACCGTTAAAAAATTTATTTACCAGAGACAGTTCAGCTTTAGATGAAATATTTGCTTTTCCACGGGGCTTCGTTTTTCCATAATTTATCAACAAGTTTGATTGGTAAAAAGAAAAGCTGACGAGTTGCCCCAAGATACGAAATGAAATGGTGGTTTTGTTTTACAATGGACACTAGAGCTCTGCTGACTGCCACGTTTTCAATCCTCAGTGCAGACCACCTTGAACTCCTACTGGAGGTTGGTAGGATCCAAGTAGGAGCCAAACTGGCTCCTTTTCTCTCTTTTTTTCTAAAGACAGTGTGTGTAGAGAGGTAGTGATATGTCTTGAACACTGTACTAGACTGCTGGACACAGCTCTGAAATGAGACAGTAAGATCTAAACTAAACTAGTCAGAAAAAAAAGCTTAGTTAATGGAAAAATAACTTCTACTTTGATTATTCAAGAAATCATCATGCTTTGGAGTGAAACAAAGCCTTTCCTAAGTGTAAAGAGCAGGCAGCTTCCATTCTTTTTTCTTCTTTTAAAATTCCATTTTATGACAGTAAGACTACCGAACTCTCTTCTGTGAAACCACCTCTCAAAGACATTTCATCAAAGTAACAAGGTTACCTGCTGGAAATCCGGCATCAAAGATATAGTGCTGTCATACAGGGCAGGGGCAAAAAGTACAGAGAATGATGCATTGTTTCCAACTTAACTGCAGATAGTCAGGAGGAAGTTCAGTTATTATTTTTACTGTTTGTGGGGTTTTTATGTGTGTTTGAAGGTGATTCAATCAGAAAAAAAACCAAAACACAATACCATAAAACCAAACCACAGCCTCTCTTATTCCTAAAAGATCCTCCTGTTAAGTTATCATTTCACATCCTCAAATATATCTCTATCTTTTCCCTTCACCCTTTTTTGAGAGCTGAAATAGGCTGTAAATATTACACATTGTGTTTGGGTAGTACAACAGAGAATTGCTGGAATTAATTAATGCAAACTTATTTTCCACACTGTCCAGGGATGCAAAACATAACTGTAAGTAACAGATGGGCAAAACAATAAATATTCCATTTTATTTTGACTCTTAATCATTTTCCCCATGTTGTATTAAAAGGAACATAGATAAACAGCCCCTTTTTAATGTGAGCATGCTAATTATAATCTATTCCTTAAAACCGTAGTAGGCAAAACCAAATTACTTACTTGAAAAGGAGCTACTAGTTTATCCAATCTGGGGTAGCAGGCAGAAAACTTACTCAGTAGTAACCTATTGCTTAAAACTCTAATAGGCAAAAATTAATTACTTAGCTGAAAAGACACTACTAGTTTATTGAAGCTGGGCTAGCAGTTAGAAAATTTACTTAGTAGTTTGGGGTTTTGTTGTGTTTATTTTTACATCATGGGCTATCTTGATTAGGAACATGGTTTTAAAAAAATATTTTAAATAAGCAGCAAACAGAAAGCAACCCTTAAAGAAAAAGGGAAAGAAAAAGGGAAAACTACTTAGTTTGGGCTGGGGTGCCCGTGTAGGTAATGCCTGCAGCCTCCAGAGCAGGGTTACACTTCCTCCCGCTGCCTTCAGGATGAAATTCCTCTCCCTGCTGCTGTGGGCTGGAACACTCCACCCCACACGTCTCCATCCCGGACACTTTGCTCTTGGAGATCTGCATCCTTCTCTGTAAAAGAGAGCGCAGCACCTGCTCACCATATCTTACCTTAGGCTGGACTTTTCCCCCATTTTCATGTTCAAGTGGTAGTTTAGTCAAAATGGTGCTTGTAAGTCTTTGATAGCATAAGGTAGGAAATCATCACACTGAGAGTGTAACTCCAGCCTAAATTCTGAGTTTAACACAAAACATCATTAGCTTCATCAAAAGAGATATTGTTTCTACTCGCACGTTAGAAACCCTTTATTTCCCTTTTGCCAAGAATTCCTTATGTTTGTTTCATCAGCTGTCCTTCATAAGAGGAAAGAATAAAGCATTTTCTTTCAGAAACAGACTGTCCAGACAAATCCTTCTTACTATAAAAATCCCTATTTTGGGCCCAATTTATTTAGTGGTTACTTGATTAGGGACTTCCAGAAAAATCCATGGGACCTGCTTTCAAGCTTTTAAATTCTGGTCCTGTTGAAGGTAAAGAAATATAAAATTTCAACAGAAGAATAAATCTTTTCAGAGGAAATCCTTTAAAACATTTGAGTTAACTAGAAGCCTGTTTATCCAGGAAAAAGGCCAGTACACTTAAGTATAGCAACCTAGGTCTTCTTTTTAAGCAAGTATGAAACATTGGCTTTAGCCCCCAATTTAAAAATAAAAGCCTGACAACAACAGTCTCAACATTACCTGTGTGAGGAAATAAAATATGACATGTATTTTCTTTGAGGAAAATATTGTAGCCTTTCACCAGGATGAAATATATACAGAGACATGTGGTCATCAGTTGGAAAAATTTATATCCTTTAAATAAATACCAGTATAGTCAAACACATTGTTGAAATGGGAGTTTTTTACATGCTATAAACATATTGGTCCCATTACCTGAGCACAACTTTCACATACATTAAATGACAAATAATCAAAAACTTTGAAAAATTAACATGAAGTTAAATTCAAAATGACCAGGGTGATGAAGCCATCTTGTGTGCTTCAAGAGGTGTTATCTTGTGGGCATTCAGAATATCTACTCCTTCCACATATGCAAAAACACAGCAAGGAGAGAACAGCTTTTAAAGTGGATTTCTATATAAACTTGGGAATATGTCCATGAAGAAAATACTACACTGACATGTGAATTGTTCACTTAAATATAGGATCACTATCCTAAACAAAACATCAATCCAATAAGATTCAATTTTTTATAGCACTTTAGGGAAAAGAAAAAAATTAATACAAAAGCACAGACATCCTATGTGCTTTGGAATTTGCAGAGATTCAAGGCACAGGCAAAGAAACCAATTGGAATAATAGTTCTTTTCATCAGTCACGTGCCAACATGCATCACTAACTTAACCAGAGAACATACAATGCCTTTGCAATTAATTGCCACACTATCTTTGATTGCTGAAAGGTTATGATTTCAAGTTTCTTTATTACACGTGTTAAAAATTTTTACTGAGACTGTACTGCAGTGCCAGTGTAGAGCTTTGGAGGAACAATCTAAATCCTCCTCTGCCTTCTGAATTGTTTGCAAAGGTGCTGGCAAGCATTCCCAGTGCACACTATTTGCAGTGCATTAAATATTAAGCAGCAGAAAGAGGTCTAGGTCCATCTTAAGAAGTTAGATCTTTGGATGCTCTGTGTTCAGCCTTCTAAACTGAACACCTTTGATATAAAAGACAGTGAGATACACACTGCAGGAGAATTTTAGGAGGGTATAGAGAAGGATTATTTTTACTTATACTACTTTTTAGATTTTATCCTTATAAAATCTATGTTTTCATATTTTAAAAAAACCACAAACTTACAAATAGCTGACATTGCATCCCTATAGCCATGAATATCAAGACAAAACATAAGAAAAAATGGGATTTCAGCATTTAAACTAATTATCCATAGTTTTCTTGAAGCTTTCAAAGAAAGAACATTGAAAATGTTAAAAACAGGACAAATGAGCTTAAAATTTTACTTATGGAAATAAGTAAATAGCAGAACCTCCCCAGAATAGTTTTAGTGGGTAGAAACCAGCTGAATTTGTAGTGACATTTGGAAAATGAACAGGAAAAGTCAGCTATTTGTTTCATTTGTAAGGAAAAATGATGACAGCATGCTGTTTGCAAGGCTGCTGTGTAAACGTGTTCATTAAAAAAACTAAACAGAGGAATAGTAAAGTGGTACCTTGCACAGGAGAATGGCACAGAGTAGTAGAGGAAACTGAACAGCCTTGTGAAATCCCATAAAATAAAAAATATTGCAAAATTAACAAAATTAGACAAGCATCATTGATATACAGAGATACACACCAGTAAATGTTTGACTGCTGGGAAAGCATATTTTTGAAAGAATTCATGCACAAAATTTACAGAATCAGCACTGGGCAGTATAAAGCTGTGGTGCAAGATTTCCTTAGCACTCTACCTGCTCAATTCAATGCCTTCAATTAACCATATCCTATATTGGAGTGTGTCAAATCTTTTCAGGGCGTCAAAAACCTGGAGGTGGTACCAGAATCTATTTTACCAGTATTTTGAATGGACAAAGAGCAATAGGCTAGAGTGAATTAAAGGTGGGGGTACTGGTTACAGATGAGGAAATCACAGTTGAAAATAGGATGGATCTTTCCTCTGTCACCAAGAAGGAAAAGATACGAGCTGTCTTGGTCTTGGTGATTTTGGTCTGGGATACACCACCTGGAAATGATCCCCTCCCAGTAAGCAGCATTTCTGTTTCTAAAATTTAATGGTTTTCAAGAGTGAGAGATGATCTTGCAATAGAGAAGCCTTTGCATACAACACAGGTCACTCTTGTGTGACAGTTTGAATCACAGCCCGGGGAGCAGACAGCTGCCCTGCCATCACTGAGGAGATATGTTCCATCCTTTCTTAGGATGTGGGAGGGAGCACTAATAAGTCATCTTCTGAGGACTTTCAAATTTTAAAAGGGCATTTTTGTCATTGTCCCAGAGCAGAGCATGTGGTTATGAAGACAGCATTAAATTTGGAACTGTGTGCATGCTTCAGCTTCTAGAAGATAATGTGGAGATATGAAACCCAATCTGAATATTGATCAGTGGCAGAGATTGTGCAGGTGAGGTTGAGAAGCTGGGAAGTGAAGGGTTCTACTGCTCAGGGAATACAAATATTGGCAGTGAGAGAAAGTACATGTTGTGGTTCAAACCAAGAAGGTGTAGGCAGGCAAAAACCAGAGCCTTCCTGTATTACCTGAAGTTAATTGAAAGTAAAGCTCTACTTTAAGATAATTTCATTTATTTCCCTTATTTATAAACGCCAATAGCAAAGCAGATATTAGCTCAAAACCAACCAGCTCAATGGCAAGAAGAAGTTTTTGCATTCTTTCAGGCACTGAAAAGGGACACAACAGAACACAAAGGAGCAGACAAAACAAAACACAACAAAAGAAAAAAAAGGAAAAAAAAGAAAAAAAGAGATATAAAAAGAAAATAGCTGATGCTAGTAATCCAAATGCCTTATTATGAATAACAAATACTTTTGGTGTCAGAAAGCAAAAGGTTAGACCTCTCTCTCTTAGAATATTTATTACAGAAATTAAATCAGTTTTCATTTCTAGTTTGGCGAATATACTTGCAGAAAAGATGAGTTCACTTCTTTTGCCATCTACCAGCACAACATACTGTCCTATTTCATTTTACCATTAGAATATTATTTTTCTTGATATAATAGCGGTGTCAAAGAGTACTTTCTTTAAGCACACAGACATAGCATAATATCTTTCTGTGAAATGAGAGAAATTCTGATGTTGTTTGAATTTTGTTGTCTGTTATAATGTAACATCTGGCTTGATGCAGTGGCATAATAGCTAGTTTTCTCCAGTCTGAAATTCTTGTAAATACTTGCCCCTTGTGCAGTTTCACAGAACTTATTATTATTTAGTTCCTATTACTCAGAATTTTAAGGGAATATTTTATTTCCTATTTCTCCCATTTATTCTTTCCTATAGTATGACATTAAGAAAATGTTCCAGTGTGTGAGTTTAAAAATTAGAAATTTCAAATCCTCCACCATGTATTCTAAGTGTTCCTGTGTGTATACTTATACAAAATTAAGAGTGACAGTATCAGAGCTTTTGAAGAGCAATTAAAGATAATGAGACAAAATTTTGGATATACACACTTTAATGGCAAAACTCCCAGTGGAATTCCCAATGGTTCTCCCTACAGGACATTTACAGTCTTGGGGTTTTAATCTAGTCTATTTCAACACTTACAAAAAAATGAATAACTTTGTGAATTTCTAGATTTAGGAGTGGATGATAGCAGATGAATCAAGCTTGTGCAGATGAGACACATGTCATGGTACTGGACTGAGGGGAGATACCGGACATATTGTAAAGATTATTTTTTTAAAATGGAAATCTTCAGACTAGGCACTGTATTAGACCTGAGCTCTTTTTCAGACATGAAAAAGCCTTAGCAAATCCAAAGTCTTTCCTGACTCACAGCTCTGATGTTAGTGCTCCAACACAGACTGAACTGTTTTACTGCCAGGCAATTGCAGCAACAATGAGCAGTGTCTGGGAGTGCTTGCAAGGAGTGACCAAAAACGTGAACCAGAATAAAATACCCACTGACCTCTGTTGGATTTCTAGGCACTGATCTACATATGCTATAAAAAGCCTTCAAATTATATCAGATCATTCAAATATATGTGTGGCTTCTACTAAAGTTATGCCTCAACATCTCACTCTGTCTATGGCAGCCAGAGGCTGAAACACCCCTTAATCAGATATATTATTAGATTATTTTATCTAAATCTTTGTTTAGATTTTTTTTTCCATGAGTATGGTACTTTTTTCTTTGGGAAGAAATTGCTTCAGTAATTTGAGGACTAGAAATACCAAATAGGTAATTTTTAGATCTAATAGTTTATCTTCCAGCTGGAATACATACAGCCTACGTCTCAGAATTGAAACAAACAAAAAATTTTAAAATACAAGTAAAATCAACACTGGATAGCTTTAATCCTTCAGATGACTCTCATCAAGTAGATATCATTATATCCCATTTATGATAATATATTAACATTAAATAATATTTCATTATGATTCAAAGAAGGGCTAAAAACCACAACACATTTAAGACTGCACTTGTATATAGTCTAACTCTGACTGCCCCTTAGCCCTATGTTAATGCAAGAATGCAGGTTTTAGGTGACATTACATTAAAAGAATGAAAAAAGAATATCACTTTGGAAGCCTGAAACCCATTCAAAAATGAAACTATATGAGGTGAGCTAAAATAATTTTAACGAGAAGCAACAAATGTTTTACAAAAAAGGAACTTAGTATTTATAAATAAATAAATTAGAAAAGAAGTATTTTTCTGGTTGTTGATTAGTGGCATGCAGAAATTACAGCGAATGCTGAGTATCCTAGTCATCTATTCTAATTAAAATTTAAATTGAAAACTGGGTTCTAATGAAGAGGAGCTTAGTGCTGGTCTTGAGGGATCTCCTGTCAGTGGGCAAATGGAAAAAGTGTGCAAAGGCAAAAGAGATTTCACTCAGGCATTTACTTGGTGTATGCTGCACTCTAATAGAAAAAGGGGTGCCTGCTGCCTCTTTATTGAAAAAGAACCAATGCAGGCACAGTTGCTCTCTGTGGTACTGTGATCTAGGGAGAAAATCTCTCGAAGTCTAGCCGAGAAGCAAAACAGCAATAAGGAAGAAATGATCCTATAATTTTGTCCACCGTAGCAAAGTGATTACACTATTAGTCCCTTTTGGATTGTTTGACAGCTCCACCTCTCCAGCTCACCAAAACTGTTGATAATAAACATAGCTGAAGGTGAGCACAGACATATCTTCCTACATCTACATCTGCTCAGATCTGATGTCTGAAGGGTCAGTGTTTGCTGAACAGATATAAAGATCATAGAAATGAAGTACAAAGCAAGACCTTTGACATTATTTTAGTTTGAAAAAAAAGTGCTTTTTTTTAAACTCCAAAATGATGCTTTAATGTGCTACTAAATGTAGTAAAAACAAAAATCCATCCCAACCTTAGGCTACTAAACTGCTCAGTGCATTGAAAAATTCCCTATACATCAAATAGGGATAACCTGCTAAATGAATGAAAATGCTAAAGCTATAGCATCTTCCAGAAACAGCTATGTATCTCTAATGGTCTAATACAAGATAATGGAAAATACAACAAGCATATTGTATTTTTAAAGCTGGTATCTGTGCCACCTCAGAAGCAGAAATTTAAATCAATGGTTATAAACTAATTCAATGTCTATAACTTCTACTTAGGGTTGGTTGTAGCTGTGTCTCCAAAAGAAAAAAAAATCAGAAAAATATTGGATCTATAAAAGACCAATCAGTTTAGCTTATACAAGAAAATAAGTTATGCAGTATCTCCCAATATGGACACTTAATTATGCTTTGTGTAACTGCAATAAATTACTGTCTTAAAACCCAGAGTTCTCATTTGTTGCAGATCCCTTGTTGCAGGGCAGTTTTTGGTTTTTGTTGCTCCCCCCTCCCCAACAAAGTAATAAATGTGGTATGAAAGCAGTCTCTCTCTCTGTCTGTGAGCTTTCTGAAGAGGGAAGTTAACTCCTGTCTTTCAAAGCTCTATGAGTGGCAGTTGCATACCCGTGCGAAAGAGAAATCTCGCCACTAATCTATCACGGACAAAATACAATGTCTCCCCACAAACCTCCCTCTGTCACTCTGCTCAGAAGGTTGCAACAGCAATATTTCTCTGCTATATTTTCAGTAAGAAATGCAGAAACCATAAGAAAATCACAGGGAGAGATTTGCCATAGACAACCGGTTGTACTTGATTAAATTGTACTAAAATTGTATTTTTTTCATTTAACAGTAAAATTCAGTCAATGTTGCTTAATGTCAGTGCTGTTAATGAAGTTGTCAAGCTTGTCACTTTCATTGAATGCCAACTTTGCTAAGAAACTGGTACTACAATTACCTCCAGCTCTATACGATTAAATTCATCAAAGCACACCAAGGCTCCAGATTGTGCCAGATCTTTGAAGAATTTCCCCATGGCTTTGTAGTCTCGTCCATCAGAGTAGTTCAACACAATGCACTGACAAAAGAAAAGACCTTAAAAAGATCATTTTTCTGGGTTATTTAAAATGTATAGGATTCGGCAACATTACTGCTTGTAATTCAGCCTCCCCTGCCATCACTCCCCAGCCCAAGAATTTCCCCTTATTTATCCAATCTGGGTCTGTAATATAAAGACAGCTCATGCAGTTCTTAACTAACTCAATCTTTCACAGTAGCATGGGAAATGCATTTACACACAATTTAAAAAATAAATCTCCAACAGCAGGAAAATAAAGTTAAAAGAGGAGCAACAGCAGTTTCATGTCCACCCAATTTCTCCATTTAAATATGCATCTCAGAATCCCTCATAAAAAATCAATTATTTTAAAGAAAAGATATAATGGGAGAAATGGTGTTCCTGGATTCCTCTCCTCTCTCTGCTGACACAAGGAACCCCACCAGGGTGAGGTGGCTGATACCACCAAGAGGCGCTCGGGTAAGACCCAGCTTCCTTCTCCATTCCCATGTCTTCGTCTCTCACCAAAACGTCTGGTATTTGGAGAAGGACCAATTCCAGTACAGCCTAGAGACAGGTACCTCACTGGGCACATGGTGCATTGGACACTTCTTGGCAGCCTCGTGGCACACAAGCAGTATAGCAACCAGGGTGTTCCTCAAAGAAACTCATTGTTTTCACTCCATGTTCTTTATACCATCCTGGGAATGTATATGCAGCATCTCCTGAAGAACAAACACGAGAAATAACAGCCCACAGAGTGGTTTTGTGGAAATTAAAGCACCTACGCAAACATAGACAGGCTTAAGTCTTGAAAAATCTAAAAAGAAGCATGCTGAATTACACTGTGCTGGACACACCCTTGTTTGGCTGCTGTAGCTGGGCTAAAGGATGCAGAGGGTGAAGAGGCAAATGCTGCCTCACCAATGACAAAGGTAATTTGGCAACACACATTGTAGACTAAAAATAATAAAATTCTCAAATTATAAAAAACAAGGAATTACAAGGAAAGTGAAATTCTGAACCTACATAACAAGCTCAAGACAGTGGGATTTTCAGTTACTCACAAGCTCAACCACTATCAATCAGTTGCTTTGGTTTGGTGTGTAGGTAACACAGATGGATACGTGATGCAGCTGCAGGTAAGTTGTTCTTCCTGGCTTATGTTTGCTGAACTTTCCTCCCTGTACTGTGCTTATAAATAAAAGACATCTAAAACTCTCAGGTTTATTCTTCAAGATAAATGTAGTAGCAAGAATGTAGTAGCTCACCTATGGAGCCATCAGGCTCCAGCTCAGACAGAGGTGGAAAACACCAAGTGGAGTCCCACCTGCAACTGTCAGGAGCCTCAGCTCCAAAGCATATGGATGCAGCTATGGTAGGAGATGCAGGAACAACCCAAACGGGTCACACCAGTAGCCCCTCTAATCCACCAGAGGTCAATCTTTGCACATGAGACACTAAAGCCTATGTGAGCCATCCTGGGCACTGGAAGGAAGAGGTGACAAAGCAAGCAAGTCACCATGCATAACCATCAGCAGGAGTAATCTGGTCAAGCCACGAACATTGGGAGGAGAAGAATGTATCAAATTCAGTGATTATCTTTGACATCTACATACCAGGTATGTGGAATAAACACACAGTGGAACAAACAAGAGGAGTGAAGTCTTCAAGCATGATCAGAATTACTGTTACATGGCATAGAGGCTCAATCCAACCACTTTCTCAGAACCAAAACAGGAGGGGGTACAAAACTTTCTCAAGAAGAGCAAGTAGAGGAGGAAGGAAGAATCTTATATTTCAAATATTAAGGACATATTTATTTGTCCTGAGATCCCAGGAGAGGACTTTTGAGTAGCTGAAGGGCTCTTAAGTAATGAGTAGAGGAAATAATCTGCAGCGCAGTGGGCAACCTATAAAGCAGCACCAAAATAGGATGATCTGGTAGAAGACAATTTCATGACCAGAACCATTTAAATGAAAGGACTTAGTGGCACCCAAGCATTTCAGCTACATATGTAACTAGTGGAAATTGGATATACTGGAACACAGAATCCCATTCTCCCTCAGATGCTCTGGCAACAACCACTAAATGCAGATGACAGAAAAACCTCCAGAAAAAGAATGTTTCTTTATTTTATTCTCATGACAGGAGTAATTGGAAAACGTAAATATAGAAAACATCTCAAGTGAACATCATTATGGAGAAAGAACAGCAAAACAGGAGCCAGTGGACTGCAAGATATTGATAACCTCAAAAAATTGACTGGTCAGCTCTTCAGGAATTAAGTAGAAAGGGAAAAATATTGGAGGCGAAATAGCAGTTCCCCAATTTGATTATACTTAGGACATAAATGCAAACTATAATAAGGAGAAAATAAGAGAGAAAGAGTTCACTAAATAATAATCTTTTCACATAGCAAAGATATTGGAAGACATACAGGAGGAAAAAATTATATTTGCTTACAGACAGGATTCCAGAAATAGCCAAAGATGACAGACTCACAAAAGCATGAAATGAGATACAACGGAGTGACATGGTACGTAACTAGAAATAATTCGAGAGTATTAGTTATACTAGAAGATGAAAAAAAGTTAGAACACAAATTAAAAAGGAGCAATCAGCAATGGGTAGTGATGAGAAGATCCATGTTTACTGCTTTTTTGCATCTCTTTACTAGAGAGGCCAGCCACGATAGAGCCAGCAACACCGATGGCAGCAGGATAATATCTCAGGTTAACACAGATGAGATAAACATCTTATTAACACATCTCAGGTTAACACAGATAAATTTGTTCAGTTATTGTATTTAAATACCTGGCTGAAGCAAAGTCAGAATCATTACTCACTATCTTTGAGGATTCATGGGTGACTAGTGAGATATTGGAAAACCAGCAAGGGCTGGTTGAAGCTGGTGTTTATACAGGACAAAATGAAAAATTACTAGCCCAATTTCAAATCCTCTAAAAAGCACTGAAACAAGCAATTAAACAAAGGACTGTCCATAAGCTCTGAAAGGAAAACAAGAGAAACAACAGTCTGGGTTGACTTGTTGGAAAAATCACACCAAAACAGGCTGACTTCTTCCTGTGACAGGAGACTGACAGGGAGATATGTAAGTTATAGTAGATGTCAAATACCATCTCTTCAATAAGGCTTTTGACACCACCCAGGAGAAGTTTTCCACCTAAGGAAAAGTTTTCTGGGGGAATCTTTTTCAGGGTGGTGAAACTGCTGGAAAAACATTGTTTAAATTCAGCTACTGGTAGCTGGTTATCAAGCAGAGGACTATATCAAACCATCTCTGCAGTGCATTACACCTGAGTCTGCTGTTCTCTGATGTTTTCATTAGCCACCTACATGACAGAACAGTGTAAAAATTAAAAAGCATACACCTCACTAATGTGAATTAAGCGCTGTTGTTTCAAAAATGCTGTGATGAGAGGTAAAAAAGCATGGAGATAGGCTCAAAATATAATCATCCATCACTGGAAAATCTCCAGCTAAAATGGTGTGCTGCATTTTGAAAAAACTGAACAAAACTGTATGCCACTGGAGAACATATTGAAAGAGAAATAAGAATGTTCTACAATAAGATTTCATAAGCTTGAAAAAGACAGAATCATAAAAAAAAAAAAAAAAGAAAGGCTATTTTTAAAACCAAAGGGAACAGTGACAGTGGTGAATGGGCAGGCTGTGGAATGTCCATTCTTTGGTCTTAAAGACAGACAAAAGTACATGAGGACACATGGCTTTTTTTGGTCCAGCTCTGTTGAGGAAAAGAAGACTAGGATATCTTAAGCTCAGTCTATCTTTTCATGTGATTCTAAGATCAGAGAGGGGTGCAAGACATATGAGCTAATCTCTGACAAGATAAGTTCCTAGCTTGCATTGTCAGTTTTAAATTAGCAGTGCCATGAAGACTTTCCCAAACTTTATAATTAACACAGCAATTTCTAGTGCCAGGAGTCATAGAGAGTGTATCACCTCTTTTTCAGTTAATTCAATCATATCTGCCCAGCAGTCTTTTCTGCAATGGAGACATATACCTGGAAATTAGTTAATGCCTAGCAACTTCAGTTTTTATAATCACAAATAAGTGTGCAAAAAAGTATCCTACCTGAAGACAGCACGGAGGCTTTCATTGCCCTTGCAAATGTTCAATTCTTGTTTCCCCTCCCAGGAACTAGAAGTATCTTTATCAACTGGATAAACTGGCTACACTTCTTTTTATTTTTAAATTCATTGTTTTTCATCCTTGTCCTCTCACATATGCTGTTAAGCAAGAAGGGACACAGGAGTTAAGTACCTCTGCTGGGCAATGCCCTGTGTACATATAACTGCCCCAATACTTTTCAGCCTCTTCTCATTTCAAAATCACAGGCTTAGAGAACAGCTCATGCTGGAAGGGACCTTGTAAGATCATTTGGTTGACCTGAAGTCTCACTCTGTCTTAAAATGTACCATAAATCTTGCATCTTAAGATCTTCCCTCTTGTAACTTCTTTCCAAGACAGAATTGCTTTGGCTGAAAAACATCATGGAGCTGAAGGCAGATGGGAGTCTTTCTGAATCACAGCAGAGGTGATGTTTTCAGAATTATTCTGTATCCAGTTCACTAAAAAACCAGTTTAACTAGGCTGCTTCTTAATTGATTGCTTCACACATGCACATTAAGCTGGGTTTAGAGTGACCTGTCCACAATGACATCCTAGTCTTTTTCCTTGGTTATCAGATAATTTCAAAGAAGCAATGAATGCATGAAAACTCAGATTATTCTCTCTGAAGTCCATTAGCCTGTATCCATCAGCACTTGCCACTGTGCTGCCTGGTGCTTTCATTTTGGTCTGCCTGAATTTCATGCTTTACTCCACCCAAGCATAAGGCTGGGGCCAGTGGGAAATGGCAGAGGCACAAATTTCCCAAGAGTGGGCTTCAAATATTTGAAGAAAAGACCAGGACCTACTGTAGAAGTATACCTGGCTTTGTTCCCCCGTGGGTCTGACACACATGCCCACTCTGATAAAGGCACTTCCAGATAACTACTAAATCAGTAGTTACACCAAGTGAAGGAGCTGGCCCAGCATCATGTGTTCACAGCTGTTCTGAGCTTTTAATATCCCTAAACTATCATTTCTTTGCAGTGTATTTTGCCTTTTGTTCATTTCCCTGCTTCCTTCTTTTATTGTGTGAGAACTGAGGTCTGGGTAATCCATTTGTCATTTTTTCTTCCTAGGTCTCAATTATTCTTTCTAACCTGCTTTTCTTCTCTGTCAGCATTCCCTCTTGCTTCTAACCTTTTGTTTTCTTCCATCTCCTATCTGCCCAAGGCTGATTTAAATAAATCTACAGGAAGGAATTGTGAATGGGACTTTTGCCTGCAAAATGAAAAGCAAGTTCTCTGCTGGCACTGCATTTCTATATCTTATGTGCTGCAGAAAGCTACGTTCACATGGTCAGAAAGTGCACATATCTGGAGAGAAGGAGGAAAGCTGACTGGAGCATTGTGTCCCTCACAGAAGCAGCAGCCAGAACCATACCCATGAAAGGTGCTCAAATGACTGCTTGAAAACCTCTCCATCAATTGGAGCATTTAATACTGAGCATCACATGACAAGTGCAATGGGAAATCCTACATTCAGTCTCCTAAACTTTCTAATTAAGTATCTTTCTCTGCAATGTTCTTATGACTGCTTTTTCTGAACCACCAATGTCTCTCTCAAACTTCTTTCACTGTATGTTTTGTCTCTCTCTCTCTAAGGCTTTGCTTCCCATATTGTGTACACTTCCATGGCTTCTTAGCTTTTCCCTTTACCTAAAGTCTCTTTCAGCTTGGGAAGACTGAGGAGCTGTGCCACTGTGCATTGCTCAAAAATGGATATTCTCTGATGTGTTAACTCTGTGCTATTGCTGAACCAGGAATGCTGGACAGAGGAAGGATGTCTGCCCAAAACTGGAACAGTGAGGCACTGCCCACAGGCCTTCATGCTCTTTGGTAATGAACTCTTAATTTTCAACCATCAACCTGTGACTCTCCTTGCACTTCTCTGTGAAGTACAGTCTGGGGGCAAAAGGAGAGCAGCACAGACAAGTGAGGAAGCTCCTTTCCCTGTGAAGCTAACACTGTCCTGAGTGGATAAACAAGGACCTGTAACAGGGAATTCAGTAGGCAGCTTGGGACACTGCAGTGGTAGTTAGCCCAATAGCATTTTGTTTAACCAATAGACATAAATGTGCTCTTCAAGATAAGCACACACTGATGAGTCAAAATTAGCTAGAAATTAGAAACCAGCCATGGGATGTTTTGCTATTACATATATATCTATGCTGGGACTTGTTTCTTTTCATTTGCATACATTTATGTGTTTAAGAGATATTCATAAGCAAATCCTCTCTCTTCCACATGCTTATTTTCTTAATGAAAATGTGCTGTAAGTTTTTGCTGTAGAAACACTGGACTTTTATCTGTCACACACAAGAATTTTTGATAATTTTCTTATTTCCTTGTTTCTGTACTTCCTTCTGCTTTTATTATTTAAGAAGATGAAAAACCATCAACAAAAGATATCTAAGTGCCATCTGAATGGATTATTATAGCAGAAAGCAAATTTAAAACTCACCTTACTATATGTTCCCAGCAAATACTAACAACTGTTTTTATGCATAATAAAAATAGATATGTATAAAACATTATATATAGAGCAATACAGCAATGAAAAATATCCCTCTGGGACTTACACTGTTACTGTCTCAAAGAAATTCAGATCCTCTTTTCACCACTAATTTAGCAGCACAAAAACCCAGAATCCTTGCAGTCCCACACTGTGCCTCAGAAATGCTTGTGTACACAGACTGTGTTTCTTTAATCAGTGTAAATTCACCCTGCAATTTTCTTTCCCCACTGCTACCCCCTTGAGCAATAGCTTAATAAATAAATAAATAAATGAACAAATAAACAAATAAATAAATAAAATTGGCTTAGCTACTCCCTGAGTCAAGTGCAGCCAGACATCCTCTCCAGGTCTTTAGGTAGATGAGCAACCGTGCTGACTCCAGTGACTCACATACTTGTAATTATGTGCACACAGGGAATCTACATCCTTAATTTGTTTTTTGCCTCCTGTGGTGTTTAAATCATGAGTTGTGGGTTTGGGGTTTTTTTAACTTGCTTGTTGTTCTAGTCAGGTCTTGGCAAGTGTTCCTTTTCCCTCTTCTAGTCGGCTTTTCAGGTGCTCCAACAAAGTATAATGTTCCCACCAGAGTTTTTAAAGAAAAAAGATTTCCAGGGTGAGTATACTATATCAATAAATGATACCCAGCCTTTTAAAAATTACACTGTCAGAAAAACCCATTAGGCTTTAAAAGAGTTGAAGTAAACATTAGATTTTAATATCTACTGCTGCTTAGATTTTTCTGAACTGAAAATCCCCAGTGAGCACTTAAAACTTCATTACTACACTGAAAGGTTGTGAAAGGCTATTTAAAGGTTTTCAATTTTGCTGAAGTCTAGAGGTTATTACAGCTTGAAAGAATACAAACCCTAATATTACATGGAATGAAAGGAATCAAATTTATGTTCTCATCTCCCCTGTAGTTTAATCCAGTTCTATTAGATTCAATGGAGAAAATCAGGGCAGGTTGAAACTTTTTAGGGGGCTGATGAAAAATAATATTTGGTCATTGTAGAAAACATTTCTGTCTATTACTCACACTCTAAAGGATATTCCTATCTCTCAATCCCACAATCACAATTTACAGTGTTATCAGCCTCCTGCTCAGAAACCCATGGGCTATGACCTTTGTCAGTCACACCAAAATTTCCACAATTACCAAAGAAAATTGAGGACATCTGATGTCATCTCAAATTGAGGTTATCTGTAATTTGATATGCAGTCTTACATTATAAATATTTTAAGCTCTTTTCCTCCTTTACTTAATTTGGGAGAAACTATTGGGCAACTATTATGGGCTATCATCATATTAGACAGCTATAATAGAAGCTGACCAAACAGTGTAGCAAAGACTAGAACAAAGCAGAACTTTTATCCTCATCTACTGAGCAGTCCATCAGATTCCAGGTTTGGTCAGTCCCAGAGTGTTAAACAAAGAAACACATGTCCTGGTGTGCAGCTGTGGCTGTGTGGGGACCTGCTCATCTCCAGCCTGCTGGGACTGGAGAGATCAGCCGTCCATTTCTTTACATTTTGGCGTTCTAGATACCCCAGGGTCCCACAACTGAAGGAGAGACGTCCCCAGCTACAGAGATTTATCCCAATTTGTGTTATTTTAGCATAAAACAGTAAAAAGAACTTAAGAGTTCTGCTTCGTACATCCCATACTTAAATGTCTTTATGCTGGCATTTCTACCTTGAACCCAAATATTTTCATTTATTTTAAAACTTACTGAGTGCTAATTGCTTAAATGCTTGTACACGAGTATAGTTATATTGACCTATATTCCAGAAAGTAAAAATCCCCAACTAAATAGCACTCTGCATTTAAAGAATGCTCTTAGTAGACACTTGGTCCCTAGAATAGGAAATAAAATTACTAGACTGTCTTTAAATGGCTGAAGCATGTTACCCTCTTCAACACAGCAGCCATGGTGCAGTTGAGAAGGTAAGAATAAAGAAATCTTGGTGCTTTTTCTGCTTTCATTTGCCTTCTACTTTGCGACACAGCAGGAAAATCAGCCCACAAGGTGTCTGTGTAATATGCTGGTTATCTCCCTCCTGGAAAGACTGCTTTTGGGAATATATGAAATCTATTCAGACTCTCTACTGCTGCTCCTCCACCAGGCTCTCAGTAACACCAGTTCAGAAGATGAGTACTCCTCACCAACAGCACTCTCCTGAAGAGAGCTTCTTTTCCAGCACTGTTCCTCAGTGTTCAGGTACTAGAGGTTTTGACAGCTGTAACCCAAGGCAATCTGTGCCTTTGGCTTCTTCTCCCAACCCTTTGCATCACCTACTAGCCCTTTAACTCCTTCAAAAATCACACAAGTCACATGTGTGAACCACCAAGTAAGCATAAAGTGGTTCAGGGACTCACAGAGCAAAGAAGCTGGAAGGGATCTCCAGGGGTCTTCGGGTGCAGCTTCCCCCTCAAAGGGAGTCCATCAAAGGAAGGAGGCTCAAGATCTCTTCAGCTTGAATTTTGGATCTCTGGCATGGAGATAGGACTGCCTCTGCAGGCCTTTGGGAGGAAAAGAAATATATTTTTTCATATAGGAGGATCTCCAGCTGTAAAGTTAGAGAAAGACATACATTTCCAGCAATTATTTTGTGTCTCAAAACCCAGAAGGTATAGGAGCTGGCAGAAAGATATTATCAACTGTGCCCAATGAGCAATAGTGGTTTTAAGATGCAAATTACTCTTCAAATTCAAATCTTAATATCATTCACTTGGGAGAATCACAGTTTATACTTAATATGTGGACAGCAACTTATGTTGCCACTGGCTGCTACAAAAATCACTTAGTCAACACAGCATTTCAAAATATTCATCAACATTTCAGAATTAATGTATCTTCTACATCATTATAATATGTCTTTAAATTTTTATTAAGTAAGTAAGATTTCTACCCTTTGTTGGTAGGAGAGTTAATCTTCATATTTTTGCCATATAATAAGTGCCAGAGGACAGAACCTGTGCTTTCTGTTATATTCGTTTAGAGACAAGATATAAAAAGGCATTAATTTCTTAAATATTGGCATGTGTGCTGTTTTCACCATTCCTGTAAAGGTCAGTGACTGTGCTGTCAGTGGAGTAGAAGAAAATAAGTGCTCCTTTGCCCAGGAAGGCAGGTGTTATTTGAATCATTCTTGTTAGGCAATATTCATCTTCCCTTGAATTTATTACTTGTGTCAGCATCAGCGACAATAAATCAAGCACAAGTTGCTTGTCCGCATGGGCAATTCTGTTGTCTCAAGTGGTGGGAAGCTAATGAGGAGGAGGAAATGACACTGTGTGGTGATGCAGGTTTGCATGCTTCCGTGGGGGGGTGTGAGGACATTGTTTGTCCCAGCTCCCACCTACTCCAGGGCCAGAGGAACCAAATATGAGTTGCTTTAAAGCCATGGGCTTCTCTGCCCAGAAACTTCTCAGCTGTGGAGTCTGGGTGAAGTTAGTATAAATAAAGGTTTTGAGAGATTCTAACTTATAAACAGCACCTTGGGTTCACAGTGGAATACAAATTTTATTTTAGCATGTATGAAATGCACGTCCTATAATACACAAGATCACATTAACTCACCATCCTCAAAGGTGCTCAGATCTTTAGGGAAGCCACAGCTTTGCACAGTTAGATCTGAGTCTGACTCAGTGCCATGCTGCTGTCAGTGGCTGCCTAACCAGCAGCAAGTGTTCTTTTAGCCTGGCACCATTTCAGGTCTTTGCTCTTTCCTTAGAGCCCCAAGTGAGCACAAATCAAGTTATGAGGTCAATGACCTCTGAGAGGTTTTTATGGGGGGAAGTGTTTTGTTGGGTTTTGTTTGTTTATTTGGTTTTGGTTTAATTTAAGGTTTGTTTTGCGTTATTTTTATGCCTACAGCAGGTTTACTTTCTTTTAAAAAAATTAAAGCAAGCAATGTCTCTGCTGACACCCTATTATAATTTGTAAGTAAGAAACTTTGTGCTTTATGCTTATATCTCCTAATTAAACTGAATTCAAAGACACAGAGTTTCAGGCTATTTTGCCTGTCACTTATGGTGTTTCCAGAGTATAGTCCTAAAATACACAGTTTGGAATTAACAGGGGCTGAATGGTTAATGAATGCAAAAATGTGTCCCAGCTTTAACCATGGACTGCAGCAGAAACCTCTGTAGCTTCCTCAGAGAAAAGGTACAACTTGTAACACTTTTTATATTTCTTCATCGAATTTTAAAATGGCATACTAATACACACACTCACACAGAGAAATGCAAATGCAGTCAGCATTACTTTTTACTGGAGAATCAGCAGTTTCTTAAACCCATCCAAGTGTTTTAGAACAGGAGATGTTTCTCTCATCAGTGCTCAAACAGTACATAAGTAAGCACAGAGAAAGGTCTGAGAATGCATCCAGGATGGGGCTTGGGCTCCACACTTGGTCTGGAGCACATATTTTGTTAACTCAGGATACAGATTCCCTGTGTTATGCTGTCACACAGGTTCCAGAGTGGGACTTAGAGGGGCATGGCTTCAAAGGGTTAAACATATAATGATGGCATTATGAAGTTTCTAATGCCAAGGTTTACATGGAATTTAGTTGATTAATAGAGTCTTTCATTTGCAGTCACTACATTTTTTTAATCTTACTTTCACAGTCTGCAGTACTTTCAAAGACACCATCAGCTCATTATGAATAATCACAGAGTGTTCATGAAAGAGGAGTACACTGAAAATGACAAAATCCACAAGTTATTAATGTGCAAATATTCAAAGTAAAGTGAAAATTATTTATAAAAAACACTCTGAAATGTTGTAATGTCATTTGTACAATTTCAGAGTGGGAAAAAAAATAGAGAGAGGATGCAATCATACTTTTTATCTTTTTCTAATATTTGCTATGCCCAGGATTAATTTCAAAGAAAATGTATATCTTCTTTTTAGACAGCTGCTACTTTGAGACTTAAAAGAAATATTTAGGGGAGACAATTTGTTTAAAAGACTAAGAATATAAACACTGCATAATTAGCTGCTAATGATATTGTAAATCTGTTTCTTAAGACATATTTATCTGCTGATTTTAAAACTAATAATTAGATTTACATTAAAATATAATCTACCCTCTCAATTTCTGTTCTAATGTTCAAAGGTGTCCTTTTTCTCTGTAAAGATATTGATACAGAATCATTGCAATAACCTGTTTTTTAAAGTTTCTGTCTTTCAGGTATTAAAATAATGAAGACAGCATGTGAATGTGATAATATCAAATTTCACAAAATCAAGGGAGGTTCCTTTTCACATGATGAACATTTAACCTACAGAAGGCTTGATAAATAAAATGTATCTTGGAGGCAAAGAGTAGGTTTCAGCTTGCAGCTGTTGGAAGCAGGCAGGAACCTTACTACGGCACACAGAGTTACAGCAAATGAAACAAGGCTCTGGTCAGGGCTTGTCACGGTTGGAGTAACACAAGTTGCAGCCTTGAGAGAGAAAAAAAAAAAAAGAAAATATTTGAAGCCCACAAAAATAGAAAGTTTGCTGAATTTTACTGTCATGAAGGTTTTTGCTGGCATTTGTTGGCTTATCTGGCAGTCAGATTTAATATTTGACAGTATCCCTTGACATGCCCGGGCGTAGGGCTCAGATTTCGAGGTTTTTTTTACTTCCCAAACACAGTAAGTATGCACACCTTAACTTGATGCAGATCTCCACCTTTCCATCATGCTTCTCAGTGAGGCCAAAAGAAAAGAGAGGTATGAAGGGCTGTAATTTGGAAATAATTTCAGACACTATATGGTTATGAAATACGTTCTGAGTTTCATGTAACACTGTTTCTTCAAAGCAATGAATAACTTAAATTAGTGTTGCTTGAGAACATTTCAAGACCAATTTTTCTGTAAAGTAATTTCTTGTGCATTTTTAACTGGTTTTGGCTGGCAGTAATTTAATCAGAGTCTGTAATCTTCTATCAGCTATCATGCCAACCTGTAATGTTCCTTTACACTTCAATGGAGTCCCCAAGCGTGCTTCCAGCCTATTGAGAGAACAGATTCTAGGTGCTGCTGGTCCCAAGCATCATGTTTCAGTGTCTGAAAAGCAAAGAGATAATAGAAATAAGTCAATGTCAACTTCAAGCATTCTATTTTTCTCATTATATGCATTGAGGATAACATATTCTCACAGAATCATTAAGTTCTATATTCTATTGATAATTTTTTCCTGTCTCAGCAGAGTAATGTTTTGAAAATATGGAGATTCCCTAAATAGGAACATATCTGTCATCTGAAAGTATGAAATAATTTAGGAAAAAAATCCTGAGTGCAGACCAGTTGCATAAAAATATTGTTTCCAGTTGTAATTTTTATTTGTTGTTTATGGCAACTTAAAATGGGCTTTTTCTACAAATCCTAGATGGAATTTATCAGTTCTTCTGTCATAAAGTAAAACAATGCTTCACCCCTTTTGTGTGACCCTGGTGCTATGATATTTTTCTAATTAATATCACCATAAAATTCATATTTCTTCCACTTCCTCCTCCACATCCCACTCCCAATTTTCTCTCAGAATAAGAAGGCTACTGTTTTTTTACAACCAACATAAATCAATTCCTAGCAAATAGCCTAGTGTGATATCTATTAACTTGTCACCGGGGATAAAATTTATTTAAAAGTTAAGAAGTGTTTTGCAATATAAAATTCTACCCAGTGCTGTAGTGAATAGCATACGCTTCCTTAATAAAGCTCTTTTTCAGGCACCACTTCCAGAAATGCAATCTCCTGATCCTGGAATGCTGAGTGAAATTCACAAACCATGAACATCTTTAGTAATTAGTGTCTCAAGAGTAACAGTCACTTTTCTGGACAGGTTGCCTTTCATTATATGAAACATATTTTCCATTGTTTTGCTCTCCCTTCTTTTTTTTTCTTGTTTTCTCAAACAAGCAAGTAGATCACATATTTTGGATAGGGCTCTAAGGCAAATAAAAAGCATGCGAATTGTGCAAAAAATTTTCTGATAAAAATCACGGTATGAAACTTAGCTAATTGCATTTTTCTTTTCTCTAGGCTTTACAGTAATTTGATTTTAGTTGTACAAATATGAATTCATTTGTTAATCAATTCTGGCATGTCCAAAACTGTGTAAGAAATCTTCTCATATTTTCTACGCTGATTTGAAAAACTCTTTTTTTGGAGGAAATACTTCACTTCATAGGTGTGTAGAACAAAATAGGGTAAAATATGCATTACATAATTTGTTTTTCAAGTCACAGCACTTGTAGTTGTCTGTGTTTCTCAGTTTATTAATATCTAATAAGAAAGAAAAAAGGGAAAAATATGCAGAAATCACAGGTAAGAGAAAACAAATGACAATAAACCAGTATTTCAGAATATTACATGCAAAATGGAAGAAAATAGTTCATCTCCAAAGACATACATGAATCTTTTCAAAGATAACAAGCATAAAGAAAATAGTTGGCATTTCATATTAGGGTTCACTTGAAAATCCCAACCATTTGTAAAGGAGAAAATACCATTGTATTTTTCCAGTTCCATGAACCACCCTGTGTTAACTTCTCCGCAGAGATATGTTGGATAGGTCATTTAGGAGTTTTGCATAAAATGGAACGTTTCAGATTTCCCTTATCTAAGTATGATTCATTTAGCCACTATAATTGCTATTGAAAACCATTTTGTATCGCTAGCCAGTAATACTAAATCGTTCAGCATGCTTGGAAAACACAACCCTGGGAAAACATATGTTCATGTGAAGCACTTTGATAAGCTGTTATAAAGAGAGTTCCAGTACATAAACCCATAACTCCTGCCTGTAAAATGAAATATGCAACAAGTAGGCCAAATCTTGATTATATCTCGGATATTAAAGGCACAATATTGGTTGATTTTGCCATGTAGTAATTATGCCATCTGTGATGGAACCCTTTAAACTCCTCTGCAGCCTTCTGTATAAAGTGAGAAGAGCCATTTTTATGGTTTGCTTTCATTTAATACCTACCTTTTGGTTTAGACAGTCCCAGTTCATGATTTCTGGCTGGCCTAGGAATAAGGAGTTCTCAGGTTTTCCTCTCAGCCCCCAGACCTCTGGCCAGCCCTGGGATGAGCAAAACTGCAGCTCTGGGATGAGCTCCCTAAGTCGCTGTGGCAATCAGACCAGAAATCTGCGAGCAACTCCAAAGAATTTCCCAGTTAACAGAGTGTGGTGAATACATATCTTCCTTCCTCATAATAATCAAGCAAGGCAAGAACTACAATAAAACAATTTTACAAGCAACAAGTTGCCAGCTTCTTCGAAAACCAATATTGATTCTTTGCTGGGAAAAGACACAGGAGATCCAAAGCTATGTGTACATGTTCCTTTGACTATATGACCAAAGCTCTTTAAAAAAAAATAGGGGCTCCTTTCCAGAAATCCAGTTAATTAATTGGCATAATTTATGCCTTGCAGGTTTTTGCACATTAATCAAAAGACAGAGCATTTCCATGATGTCATGAGGATCGAAATGCTTGGGCGTTTGGAGGCAGGTCTGCTCCAACCAGTTCCTGCCCCATCCGTCTCTTCCAATGGCTTGCTCCTGGCCATGAATCAGTGTGTCCCTTCTGCTGCATTTGTGTCCATGTGGTCAGGTAGGCTGGAGGAACTTGACTCAGATGAAGAATATCCTCTAGAAGAAAATAATCAAGAATATTTACTTTCCAGCCTGCTTCACTTCTTTAATGGAATAAAACAGCTGCTCCAGCAGACTGTGGGATGAAGAGAGAGGCACAAAACACAGGGAAAGAACCAGCAGCAAGGGCAGCTGCTGCTTGTGCTGAAGTGCCCACTAGGGAGTTGTTTGGCACACTGTGCCCACAGCACCCTGCCGGTCACCTACTCAATTTTTATCCTCCTCTCTCTAAGTGAAGTTCTGTTTCTTTCCCTTTGTTTCTCAACAAGCAACTCCTCAACATGCAAAGCTCCACTTAGCACTAGCACCTCTATTGCTTTTTGCAGAGGGAGAAGCTCTAGTACGTGCTCAGGCAAGTCACCAGAAGCAACCATCGTTCTGTCTGGTCAGCGGCATCAATGAAGTCATAGCTGCTGGCAAACATTTCTTCACTGCCTTGATCCACCAGCAAAACAAATCTCCCACAAAACCCAGTTAAACATAGCAAACACACCATTCATCTTTCTCTCTGAAAGATATCACAAGGACATTTGAAAATTAACCTGAATGATCATTAAGTATCTTTCTGACACAGGGCGAAGATCAATCTCACCAACAGGTAGCACGTGCAGGTTGTCAATGAGGTGCCCTTGCAGAGGGAACAGAAGGGAGGTGTTGAAGCCTTCATGAATGAAGCACCCTTCCCAAAGCACTTTCCCTTGCATTATATGGGTCCTCCATGGCAGAAGGGAGCTTGCATGACTTGGTCCCCTCAGAGTGGGCAGGGAGGATCCAGCCAGCAGCACTTTGCAAGGCAAGTGGCATGCACTAAGCAGTGCTCCAGCAGGCAGCCTCTTGTCACTTTAGAATTATTACCGACACAGAGAGCTAATTTGAAATAGCCACAAGCAGTGAGAAAATGCTCAGAAACATCAATGTCTCCACTACCTAACTTTCAGACATACTGTGGAGGTAGAGAAGAAGTGGGATATCTCAGGCCAAGAACAAGTCGCTGCCAAAAAAATTTGAGGTCTAAAATGACCCTTTTGGTGTCTCATCGGAGCCCACAGCACCAAAGCAAGACAGAGACAACCAACAGCTGATGAAAAGTACAACAGTCTTTCACCTAACCTGTGAGTCATCAAAACATTTTTGTGCCCTGACTTCTGGTGAGAATAACTCCTAGACAAAGCTGACAATGATAGGCATACCATGTTTGCTGGAGACTATCACCTCTCAGTATGGACACAAAAAAAGATGAGGCTTTTTAAAACTCATGGAAATGCCACCACGGTATGAACCTCCACAAAACAAACGGAAACGTTTTCTCCTTTCTGACAGCACAGCAGGCTCGCTCGCTACAGCTGCTTAGGTGCTATTTTTGTATCACATCACTCAAACCCATTGCGTCTCACTGCAGAGAGGGGTGTTGGGCAGCAGGATGAAAGGCTCGGCTGCTGTGTCTAAGGAGTCGTTCTGAAAGCGCCATGGATTCAGCGTAACTGCACAGAGCAAGGGAGGGTTGCTGGCTGACAGGATGCTCTCTGCCATTAATTAAAGTCTGTTTACTTAGGGATCATATCCCGATGCAAAAGAAGAGAATTATTTTTAGAGAGATTTCACCTTTATTGCCATTGAATGAAATTAACGTTAGCTGAATGGCTCACTTGGAAACATAAAACGCAAAAGCATCTTAGAGTGCCAATTACAAGCATAAGGTCTGGAATGGCTCTCACCAGCAAGCAGTAGCTACTGGTCCTTGTGAAACAACTCCACAATGCCCTCTCTCTCCCTCCCTGCTGTTGAATTTGCTGGCTTGTAATTCTGCAAAATAGCTCATTTTACCACAGACAGAAGCAAGGACAATTAACTCACTGTCCAAGCTGACTAAAGCTGTCCATGTTCATGGCAGAATGGCTACAACCCCAAACCTGCCCCTTAGAGTGAAATCATTATACATTATTTATTCTGAGATGTTTGCCTGGTTTTAGAGTGTATGTTTTGATGAGCTGAAGAAGCACCTTTCCGTGATGAAACCAGGCAGTTCAGGGAGAACTTTGATCTTTGCATGCCTTCCATGCAGCAAAAGGATTTTGCAAACAGTAACCTTGAAGTAAGTTGGCTTTCAGCCATGAACAGGAAAAAGTAAATATTACATGTCCGTTGAGAATTTAATAGAGAATTTGGGGGTAAGACTTTTAATAGAAAGCAAATTTGTGAGAACTGAATTTTTCTGTCATGTTTCAATTTCTGATGTGCAAAATGAAAATGAAACAGCTTGGCTTAGGTTGGATTGATCCATGCAGGACTAATTTAGTTTCCTAAATACAATTAAAATATCTTGTCTCAGGACAGTTCAACATTAATCTTTCCTCAAGCTGCCACAGTGATTCAGAGGAGCTGCAGTTCATTCTCTTCTGAGACAGATACCTGACAGACCTCATACCTCACAGTCCACACCATTTTCTAAACGAGATAAAGCAAAATAAAGCCATCACTTCACTGAATTTCATTTTGATATATTATCTTTGGTTAAACCTGAAAATGAAGGGAAAGTTGGGATAAGAATTTAGGAATCCACCAGCATGCTAAGATAAAAATCTCTTTGTACCAGGGTCTGTAAAGTACAGAAGTCGATTATATCTGGCCCCTCAAAGTGCAGAAGGAGATCATATCTGGCCCTCCAGGCAGGTGTTAAACCACCTGGCCCTTTGGAAATGAATGGCTTCTGTGGCTAAATTTGGAGAACCATGACAGTGATGCATAAACAACAGCCCAGATCCCTCAAGGTGGACCAGGTAAACAAGCTCAAGGTCCATTGCACATGCTTTTACATTGCTAGACTTCTGTGCAGAAATCATTCTCCGTGATTGCCAAAGGTGCGATTTTATTGCTCTAAATGCTCTCTGAATTGCGCCATTCAAGAATAAAGGCAGCAGCTCTCCCCTCCAAACAGCTTTGCACGGCTGGATACCTTACCATTGAATACTTTCCTCTCAGGATTTTTTTCTTTCCAGCACAGTTTCAAAATTGTTCCCTTTTCTTTCAATAAACTCAGGATTTGAAGGGTTCAGCTGTAGATGTAACAACCGGTTTTCAGCACTGAAAATGTGAGGGTGGAACAGTATACACTTAGAAGTAGAGTTTCAACATTTCATTTTCACAGGAAGGCTATTTCTTTCTAGGACACTAATGAGTAGAAGCTTGAATAGGAAAAAAAAAATTAGATACACAGGTGGTAAAGAAACTGCAGAGAGTTTCACCCTTTAGTGAAGGCATATTAATACCAGCCTGCTGGTACTCTGGCTGCTGGCTGAGCTGAGGTGAGTTTCTTTGTGCACTCCCACTGGAACTCTGTCCTGGGAGGTCAATTTGCACAGGGCAGTCAGCTGAAAACTTCCAATTGATCTTTCAATTGATCTTCTATCATGGGTATATAAAAACATTTAGTGGTTTAGGGGTATGTGTTAAAATTTTAGAAAAATCTCTGGTTAAGTGGTAGTTCCTTTATTCTGGTGCTAGCTTTGACCCTGTGCATGCACACACACATATGCTCCAGCAAATACTGTGCACAAGATAAGATAAACAATTGGTTTTTTTTCAATTCAACTATACCACAAGGACAAGTACATATTGCAACAAATCCCCGAGCAGTGGGGTTCCTGGAGGACACTGATTGCAGCAGCTTAAAACTTGGAGGAAAGCACTTGCTTTCTTTTTTCTTGAGGCAGAATAGTCCTTGTTTCTTCCCTAGGATTTTTTTTTTCTTTAGGCAACATGGATCATTAGAAATGACCTAATTGTAAGAAGGTTTTAGAGATATTTTATAAAAATGGTGATTACTTTTAGTGTAATCAATACCACATGAAAGCCTGTACAATACACGAGATGAAATTGTTAGCCATTATGCATGAATAAAGAAATTTCCCTTGCCTAACACATCTACCTCCTAGCTCCTCACTGCAGGTAGCTTTTCTAGTTTCCACAATGTAGTAACTTTCTAAATTTTTATCTCAGTCACAGAACAGCCTGGCTTGAAAGATCATCTAATGTTACAACCCCCAGGTCGTGGGCAGGGAGAACTTTTAAAGTTTTCCCTGGCCACAACTTAATGTTCTGTGCAAGTTCAGCACCTATTGATTCAAAGTGTTATATGAAAAGAACTTATTAATAAATATGTTTTCTTATCATCCTCACTTATTCACAAGAGTGAGTTAATTTTATCAGCAAGAAAATTTTAAAAATATAGCAAAAATAATGACAAATCTCAAAAAATCACTTTTAGAGATATAAACTTTAAATCGTGATTATCCATTGATGAATGCAAAGGTATTCTATATTTTAAAGTCCTACTATTTTTGACCTTGCACTGTGCTTTAAATAGTGCCTTTCCAAAGGAGCATATTGGAACACGTCACAGTGGGCATGATTCTGATTTCTCTGTGTAAATACTGTGATTGACAGCTGTGTGCTGATATTCTCCAACTCAAAACTTATTTCACCATTTTCACTGCATTAGCCCTTGCTTCAAGTCTGTTTGAATTTACCTTCTAATTATTGTTAATAGTATCTAGGCTGGGGAAATGGGAACTCTTGTTCTTCCTGTATGCAGATTTTGCAGAAATCCCTTGAAATAACACAGGACCTAGAAAAAAAGTTACATTTGATAGCAAGTTTGAAATGTCTTACCCAGCAGAGAAAGAGTGCTATGCTATGCTGCCTCTTGTCTCTACTTCTGGGGAAAGCAAAAGAAAATCTGGCTGGTCCTTGACTTTCTGGGTTAAGAGGAAATGTTAGAATTTTGTTTCGGTTTTGCTGACACCACAACTAAGCAAAGAAAAATATTGGAATAAAGGGACTCAGAGAAATGGGAAAAAAGTGAGAGAAGGTATCTGAAACTTGCACTGTCTCTGTTCTGTATCAGCCAGTACATGGGAAGTTTTCTGTCTTTCTTTTGATTATCCAATATTCTCTAATAAGGTATAAGATTACTATTACTTTTGTTCACATATTTTGTGCACTGCCTAAATAAAACAGCTAGAAATAAAATCTGTTAAGTAAGATTAAGTAAAACATTTACAATGCATCTTGCTAATTATAGACACAATGAGAAGTGAATAAGCTGCAGTGTGAAACATTTTACTTATTTTTCATGCAAGAAATCAATGTCAGGTGCAGTGAAGGATCATAATGGGCTTGGGGAGAGAGAACAGCTTTCCACTATGGTCCTCCATATCCAGAGAAAGACAAGAAGCATGTACAGTCAGCACATTTTATCACTAAGCAGCATCTTCAAATGCCAAACTTATTTACGGAACTTACAGTTCTGTGTTATCTCTTACAAGCAATGCAAAAGAGTAATATACTTTGTATAGATTAATCCTTGTAATTCTACACTGCTTATTCACAGAGATAACTCTCACTCACTTTGTCTTCTCATTATCTAAACAGGCATGCCTTTCCTTAAGTCATCAACAGAGGTCATCACACAAATGCCCTTGTGGAATATTCATTAATCAAATAACTAATTTGAAATGGATCTTCAAAGCATTATTCATTCTCCATCATTCTTCATACATCAATTTAAATGCTTTATGTGTATAATGATTAGGTTGATGTTTAATTAATTGTGAAAATGTGAATTAAAGCTAAATTACAAGACAAATTATTCCACAGCACAAAAAAAAACCCCCTTAATTCTCGACTCTTAGGTTTCAACATCTCATCAAGTGCCCATAAACACCTTTTTCAGCTTTTTTACTACGTGGTTATAGCAGATCAGTTGGCTACACTGTTTAAAAAAGGTTATAGTCTCAGTGCCACTAATTTACCTCTGCAAATGGCAGAATAAACAAAGGTTAATGCAAATACACATCACCTATTTGTAATTAAGAAAAAATAGGATATTCACTATTTGAGAGGCAACTTAGAAGGCCCAAGACAGAGGAAGATGCAATAGAGATATTCTACTTCAGCTTCAGAATTTATTTAATTTCATGAAGCCATTAGATCTAGGAATTAATTTCTCAGAGATCACAAAAAATAAACCACCAACTATAGAGTATGAAGTAGGTGATACACTATGTAATATGTCTTAGACATGGCAGAAGTCAGATGGTTTTATGACAGATTAGCGTCCAAATTGCAGCATGTGAGTTACAGCTGTGCCATTTACAAACCAATGGCTCCACGTTTCAACTGGATAAACCATTATTTATGTTACTTCCTACAGGTTTTCACACCTTGTTGCTCTTGCAGAATGGATATTGCTTCTAAATGCCAGGAGGGCATTTAATAAATGGATGGCTGATCTCAGTACATTGCAGCTCAAAGTACATTGGTAAGCCTTCTGCTGAAATATATAAAATGACAATACTGATTGCATTGTAACAGTAACAAGCTGATTTACTAATAGAACTTGCCCAATTTACAGGTGAAAAATAATAAAAAAAATTTTATGTAATGAGAATTAGAACAACTTAAAAATTTCTGTTTCTGTGTATATGAAATGCATATATATGAATACTAGTAGAGAGTATATATATATATATATATATATCTGGCCAAAGAGGTCCAAGAGAATGATGCATGATTAAAAAATAGTTCTGGAAGGTAAGAATCCCATCTAATTATTATCACAAAAGTAAATATAACATCTTATCAGATGTTTATTAACATCTGGTTATTTAATGGAGGTAGGACAAAAAAGGCAACTCAGATTAAAAATCTTTCTTCTGCTCACAAAATGAATAACAAAAACTGTACAAATGGCATCATATTGAATTCACCTTAAAGGACAGTGTGACAGCAATTGGTCCCAGTGTGGCGAGGCAGAAAGCACAGGCATTTGTTCTGAGCCTTACTTTCTTTTTTTGAGTTCACATGTACTCCAGCAACAAGATTTAAACCCACATCCTTTGGGCCGATCCATATGCAGTATCATGCCAAATCAACAATTAAGGTTCAATTAGATATGTGCTTATATGTGTTGTATGATAAGGCTGCATTATTAAATGAATGATGCCTGAAGGAGAAGCAATAAGATATGAACCAAGCTGCTCAGAATGAGGCAATTTTTTCTTTTTTCTTTTCAAAAGCTTTCATGAGCCAGTATAAGGTGCCTTCCTTATTTGTATGGTTCAACAATGAAAAGTGCTGACCATCTACATCTCTCACTAACTCAGAATCAGATGCACATTCAGTAATAGACCAATTCTCTTAGATTTACTTTCTGTAAGCAATCAAGTAAAACCACCAACTTTTAAAAAATACTGCTGTTTTATCAGCAAATCCTTGAGTGTACAGACCTGCGCCACCAAAGAAATATGAATATTTAGGGTGTTGACTTTTGGTCAAGATGAAATTTCAGTTCAAATCAATGTCAAAATACAATGCCGAAAAAAACACAGTCAACCAGCATTTCATTCCTTTTCTTGTTTAGGGAGAGCTCAATTGAGGTTTTCAGATGAACCAAGAATCCTCAATCTCTTCAACTGTCTTGAATAATAAGTACCTTTCCCCATCTACTTGTTTTTCTTCCTCCTCCTCCCCATCTGGCATTACAGCTTTATGGTCTACAAGCCACACATGTTAAGAAGAAGTAATGTCCAAATTCTGCTTCAGCACGTGCCATCCCTTAGCAGGTGACAAAACAACATTAATAAACCTGGTCTCACCCTAGTCAAAGCAGATATCATTCAGAAGACATGAAATACAGCAAGAGGGATGGAATTATATGTCTAGTTTCCAGTGATTTATTTATGAAATTCCTAGGAGACATAGCCATACAAAGGTCTCAAAGCCATCATCTGTGGTAAATAGCATGCCATAATATATTTAACAAATGATAATTCAAACCACAGCAAACTATAAGGAGAAAGGTTTAGAAAATGTTTCTAGATGGGAAGTTACTGAACACTTGGCTTCAACAGTTTTATTATAGCTTAGGGGTACACTCACTGCTGACTGTACAAATAAATAATTCCCCCCCTCTGTAGTAGAGGAGATTTTTGCTCACAGTAAGATTGTTCAAATCCTAGAAAATTTACAGGTCAAGATGTAGAAGTTTCCATGAAACTATCCCTGAGGATTGTCAGACACTAATGAAGGAACAGTTTCATATATGGCAGTAAGCTTTCAGAGGTTATTCACAACCAATAACTATAACAACAAAATATGAGCAACAGAAAATTGATTCAGCATCAGAGAAAACCTCAGGTGGTATATCACCCCAGGTCTCAGAGTTAATCACTGAAAAAATAAAGGGAAATCCTGTACAGAATCCTGTACTCAATTCTATAGAGCAAAGTGTCTGTTTGTAACTAAGTGGCCCATAGAACAGTGATGCTATGCTTATTAAAAGGTCATTCCCTCATCTGGTGTCTGCTAGAATCAGCATTTAAAAGAATCACCCAGAATTTTCCAACTCCTTATTCGATATCATTACCCTCCTTTATAATGCCACAAGCAATTGGTTTCTTCCCTTGATGCTCATATATGTGGGGTACTATATTGGAAGTACATTATCCAACTTCATGGACACCTCTCATAGAACATCTCCCTTGCACTGCTGCCTGTTGCATTTCCCAGGAGTTTAGCTACATCACCTTTCACTGTCCCATGCTACAGTTTATAGGATATTTCCTTATAGTATACATGTTTTCAGTGCTGTCTGCTTTTATTAAAAGAATTCCCCGTGGTTTCCACTGGGTTTCCATTTTTACAAATTCCTGAATAATGTTTATAAACTGGGAAAAATTTACAAGAATTTAGTTCGTTCTGACATATCCTACTGCATTGCCTAAAGTTTTAGCCTGGAATCTGTCATGCTATGCTTGTTTTCAGTCCAATGCTGAGAAAGAAATTATGTGTGTGAAGAAACCCTAAGCTCTGGATTTCTGACAGAGGAAACCTCTGTGAATCTGCCTTTGCTTATTGCAAAAGCCCTGTGACAAAGTCCATTATCAGGTTCTCTCTCTTAAATAGTTTGGTTCTGACTTTATTTTCCTTGTTGTTCCTTTCTCCCTTCTATTATTGCCATCAGCTCTTTTTATAAAAAACCCCAAAACCAACGAAGGAATAAACACAAAAGCCATACAGTCTCATTAAGCCTGGATACAAAGTTCATAATTTGCAATGATGAGGACTGTGCAGAAATGTCATTCTTTATGTGCAAGCAAGACACTTCAAAATCCCAGCCATATCTCTGCCTGGCTCCCAGGAGATCATCCTATAACTTGTCATACTCACATTAATTAATTCAGGGCTTATTTGTTTTGTTCTAGACTTTTTTTCCCTCTTTTCTTAAGGAAAGGCTACTGGATGGTAACAATGAAAAGGGTAAAAGTCACGTATACAGTATCCTTAGAAAGGTCAAGTCATTAAGAATTTGCTTACATCCTTCTTTGTGTCTGCACTTTTGGTACTGATATCGAAGTCCCGAAGCCGAGCAGGAGAGTCAACTCTCCCAGTCCAGGAGGATTCTGCATCAGCCTCCATTCATCTGTTCTGTGTAACTTGGCTCCACTCAAGCTTCTCAATGAAATTACCTCTAGGGTTAACACCACTGCCCTTCCACTCTGTGTAAACAATTCAAAATATCAGAAGCCATTGGTACCCCCTTTAAAACATTCCATCCCTGAAATCCTTGACTACCATGACAGAGTGAAGAAAAAGGTAGATTTAACAATATATTATCAAAAACTTCACAGTGATTACAGTGAGGTGGGAGTTATACTTGCCACCAATTCTCCAGGCCATGTTGACTGTCGGCTTTAAGACTCTTCCTTATTCTTTTTATTGATTTAAGAGTATAGTGTTTGAGAACATCTATATTCCTGCTACACAAATGATTGTCAAGTAAAGATAACCATCAAAGAAAAAGACTAATTTAGTCTCATTTGCCCCTTGAACAATACCTGCTCAATCAGGAGAAAAATCAGGAAGAACAGAGGATGCAATAAAACTCTTCTAGAAGAAAATACTTTTACCAAAAAGAAAAATAGCCTATTGAGTTAGCTTTTAAAGTTCTGTTAAAAATGGTCTTGCCCACAGACTTCTATTTTCTCCTGGATCCCCAGAAAGATAATTCCAGCTGATGACTTGTGGAGCTTCCAATTTCCACCTTCTACTCTTTATCAAGCAGTGAAGAGAAATGTCCTTAACAGCTTAAAGCTTTAGTTCCTTTACTAACATTATTACTTGTCTTCAAATATGTTTTCTATCACCCATCCATTATCATTTCCCAGTTGATGCAATACAATAGCAAACCCCATGGTTTACCAGTATATTTCAAATTCCTTGTATTAAAAGTATTTCCTACAAACATAGAAAAGGTGTCATTAGTCAACAAAGTAATTAATTTCAAGGACCTTTATTCTACAAAACAGTGGAAAGTGTTTAATTTTCTTTTCATTTTTAAAGATAAAATTCAGAAGAAAGATCCATGTGAATCAGAATTCTGTATTTTACTTTTACTACCATTTGTCCTAAAGTCACTGGATTAAACTTGGTTCACTCCATATTCTAATTTTTTTTTTAATGTGATGGTGCTATTTAGTAGATTTCAGTAGCATCATGATAGTGACCTTGGGGTACTTACAATAACTTTTCCAAGCTAGTATGAAGGTTGCTTTGGTGCCCTCCTAAAGCCCAACCCCTGCTGTTTTTCCTTTCACAGTATCCTTTACTGATTTTAGCTTTGATTTCTGCTACTCTGAAAACAGTGTCAGACATGAATGCTTTCCAGGCTAAACATGCAGCCTCCAAGATATCTCATTTAGCTTTTGTGAGAAGAAATGTGAGTGTTTCTGAATCTTAAAGATATCTTAGGACAGTCCTGGGCGTGCTGACTTTCAGATCATTGGGCACAGTACTAAGCCAGCAGTGCCTCCAGGCTGTGAACTGTGAGCCAGAGGTGATGCAGACACCAGCCATAGTGCAGCTGCTCTGTAGAAGGTTACAGAAACTTTGAAAAATAAGGGTTCTTGGTGTTCTGTGATCAGTTGTGGGGAATGGCAACAGTCTTTGATACAACAGCACCCGCCAGGATATTTACCTCAGTGGTATTTAAAACAGTTGCAATTCCAATGTACTTGGACTGGTCTTTGCAGCATGGCATCAAATAACAATGTCACCTTCTTTACCAATCACAGCTGACCTGTGTCTCAGCCTTAGCACTTGGCTCACCCTGCAAACAGCATCCCCAGCAGACAGCACCCACCCATTGTGCCAGTGCAAGGGACAGGCCTTTCCACCATGTATAGTTCATGTGCTGTTCCAGCAGTGTGAGCCAACCTGACAGTCATTTCCAGATAAAAGGATAAAGCCCTGGCACATGCATGGTCTTAAATACTCCAGGGTAAAAACTGGACATGAACACAGATGCACCCACAGAAAATGCTTTTATCAGCACAAGTTACTTGCTTTTATTTCCCACAGGGTAATAAATTATACTGGTAGAAGGTACTGCAGTGTTGGCCTAATGGTATCTGTGCTCAGAGTAACACTCTGGGAGAAAAGAGCTTACATCCCTCTCAAGCAGAGTTACAGCAATTAAAATACTGCAGCCAAGTAGAAACCTAAAAACCATAAGCAATATACATGCACAAAAGCTGATGATGTTTTGCTTTTGTGGACCTCAGGCCAGCTGGGAGTGCATGCGGGAGGATGACTGGTGCCAACACCCTGGAACAGAGTCACGTCTCTCCTGGCCACCTCCCAACCTAATCACACATGCACATTTCAGCATTATCAGCACAGCTGCTTCTGCACCACACAGCAAACCAGCCTGGGGGTTAATTGGTTGCAAAATTAACCCAGAAGGTGAAGAGAAAGATAAAGTTGGGGGGTCTTTTGTCTCAACTCACAGAGCTGTCACATGCAACCAGTGCTGCTGGAGGGGAGGATGCTCCCTTTGAGGGCATTGTTCTGTTTGGTTAGCAAAGGTTTTGCAGCATGATGTCACAAGCTTGACACTGCCTTGCCTCCATCACCATTTTAAGGCATTATACAGATGCATTGCTAGTCTCTCCAGCCAGACATGGACCTTTTTCCATTTCCACACCAAGTGCACCAGCCCCATCAAAATAGAGCATACATTTCAAGTTCTTTAGCAGTGTAGAAAGAGGTTTTCATCACCACATCCCATTTCACTGCTGTCTATGTGTTTAGGAAATGGGACGGAACTTATAAAACCCTTTTTACACATATATGCCTTAGTTGACCAGATAGAGCCTCAGGTACCTGAGTGTATATCAGAAAGCTCTTAAAATACCAGCCAGCAAAACCCATGTATAATTTCAGATGATATCTATCCATCTTCTCTTGCAGTCTAACCACAGTTTCTCTTATCAAAATCACTTCTGCTACAGGAACACAAGACACTGGTAATACCCTTGATTTCTCCTGCTCTCTTCTTATGTGCTGCATAGGTAAAAAAAATGGGCTTCATTATCTTGTCTGGGTGCTTTCCATCATTTTCAGTGCACTTCTCCCTTGGAGCAGGGTTTGGCTGAAAAGCTCTCTCTCTGCAGACTGCAGACATCATCTGCAGATTGCTAACTACGGGAACATGGATATCTAGCATCAGAATTGACCTGGGTGGGATTTAGAAACCATTCAAACAGTGACAAGCTGCAATGAAAAAACCATAAGGCTTCCAGAGCAAGTGATATGGAAATGCAGAAAACCAGAGTGCTCTTAGCTGCACTGGGAGTTCTTTCAGAGTCTCTGTTAAAAACAACCACTGAATCTGAATCTCAGTCTTGATCACCATAGCCATGATGCCAATATTGTATCCTCCTGCTCTGGACAACAGCTCAAATATATACTAACAATTCAGTCAGAATCCTTTTAGAATTCCTTTATACATCACACTATTGCTCTAGTTCTGATATAACTGACTTGATTGGCAATTAAACCAATAAACCTCTGAAATTCAGTGAAATATGAGACAATACTTCATAAATAGGGGCAAAATTCCACTTGAACAGTGCTCCCTACCTGCTGTGAGGAAGCCTCTAAATTCTACAGTTAAATTCTGGAGACAAAAAGTAAAAAAGTGATAGGGTTATCTCTTCTGCCTCCCTTCAGCAGACAGAAAACTCTTCTCTATATAAGCTCAGTGGTCATGGTTATGTGGCCAGCTCGTACTTAGGACTAAGCCATAATTTTAATCTGTAAGTTAAAATATTAAAGTCTTAAATAAACCAAAGGACAGCAGGCCACCCAAGCGTATTAGCTGACATTAATGGAAAGATAACATAAGCCTCTCTACCCCTTGGGTACCAGAAATTTCGTGGCTTAAAGTGCAGTTTTCTCATACCTTCTCATTAACTTCAGCGAGAATTGTGGGGTCTTAAAACTTCCTAATTTAGAGACTTGAGTTAGAAGCTTTCTCAAGCTGTAGAGTGAAAATATCACCTCATACATAAAAGGCACAGGCAAAATGTTACAATCTCCCTTTCCTCCCAGCACAGCCTTGTGCTGAGGTCGTGGGCTTTAGCTGGCCCCAGAGCAACTACTGGAGGGGTGCTTGGAGCATCCTGCCAAGGCAGTGCCACACAGCCACAACAGTGGTGCTATCAGTAATGAGATAACTTTGGACCATATTACCCTTAAATGAAAAGGGATGCTGCCCCTACTGTTGGCAGCAGAGGACCTGAACAATCACAATTTTAATTGTGCTCACTGTGCTGCTATTTAAAGACATAAAGAGACAAATTTCCAATCTGTCTTTGCTGACCCCAAGACCCTTCCTATTTCAGGTTCATTTTGGTGCTTCTGCTTTAGGTCAGATGAATACAGACGTCTCTACCTCTCTGTGACCTAACTGCTCACACAATTTAATTTGTGGATTTGTACCGGCAGAATAAGAGGTCAGCTCCTGAAAACCCAGCCTTAATGTGTCCTGTTGACAGCTTCTCAGATATTGCCTATCTGCTACCCATAAGACGGTGCCTGTATTCTCTCCTCATAACAGTAACAAACCTCCCTTCATTCTCCAACCTGTCATCTTTTTGCCCTTTGAATTTCCAATAACATCCTGGAAAAAACAGCAGAGGCTGAATGAAAGAGCTGAGAAAATACTGCAACCAATGCTCCTGCATAATCCTCTAAACCATGGCATATATTAATACAAATCTATAATGAGAGCAAATCCCTGGAACAAAACAGCACAGGTTTTCCCTTGTCTATTTGTTTGGGTTTCTCTTTGTCACCCCATGTATGTTAATATAAAAGACTGTAAGCAGAGGTACACGTCCAATGCATTACTCTCAGTTAATGCATGCCTATGAGGCATTCCAGCTGCTCCTTCAACCTGAGATGTTTTGTAATGCTTGTGAACCTTGTTTGAGCTGCATGATATAGTATCTGGAAGAGCAATTTAATGCAATCTCTCATCTATTTCACTGATTGCAACCATTTAGTGCAATCTTAAAGAAAGATGATTAGAACTCTCTGGTTCTTAATGCTTAATTTATTTACATTCATGTCAGCTAGAGAGCCATTTCATTCATCTCCTAAATGATAGCATAAAATCATTGAAAAATGATGTGCAATAAACATTATTATTATAGTGCTGTCCTCACTAGCACATAACAACTGCTGTCATTCATAACACTGATTGACCTATATGGCACTGGTCTTTAAATTCTAGCCATAATAAAACACATTACATGCATAACCATTCTGTATTGATGCCTGGCACAATAACAGTTTTTTTAGTTAAAATAAAATTCAAGCACGACTGGCATTTCTGTGCAAGTATGTTGAAACACAGACACACTGTGAAAGAAAAAAAGAGGAGACACATAAATGTCATATTAGCTGAAAAGAAAGGGTGAATTTTTGGAACCAGGACTGCATCCTAATTGGCACTTCTGGTGTTGTTGCCTGGTGCAGAGGCATTCATATTAGGCTGAACAAATGCCACATTTGCATTTCCGGTAAGTGATAACATTTTTCACATTTCTCATGCAACTCTTAGTTAAAAAAAGCATACCTGAAAAGTTATCTAAATTAGTCTGCCAGGAGAAATTACTATCTCATTCTCATTGGCAGAATTGTGAATTTTTTGTAATAATAGGCTTGATTCAAGGCAAAGAACCCTGCCAACAATATTCAGGGGTTTAAAATTAGAGCAATATCAAAATTTGAAGTGCCTGCAAAATATACCTTCTAACAAAGCAGCAAACAGCCTGTGCCATCAAACACTGAGTATTTAACTGCGTTTTCAGTAAATGAAGATATTCATAGTATAAATTTTATTTTTTTTATAATATAATACAGCTATTTTGTGATTGCAATGCTATCAAGTGCTATTTCTTTCATTTGATAAAAATCAATATTTTTCATATTATTACTTCTTTTAAATGTACTGTACCATTAGGAAAGAAGGTATCCATTTTCCTTGGTGAAATCAAGGTACTAAATAATTGAAAATTACTCTTCATTTCAGCTATGCAGTATGGCTTCTAAGTTTCCAGTAAAAAAATTGGAAGTAAAAATAAGTTACTCTGTATAATTCATGGATACGTATAATAAATAAATAAATAAATAAATAAATAAATAAATAGAAAATACATAAATAAATTGATTATAATTTTTAAATTATACTCCCTCGCAGCCATAACACTGATTAGACCTATCAAGTTCCTCTAACAAAGAACCTGGCATCAAAAATCATCTCCCATTCAGGAAAAGACTGTGTGAAATGGGAACTTTCCACTTACACCAACGAAAAAATTCCTTACTTTTCAAATTTACAACATTGAAAGAGACAGACATACAGATGGAGGGAGGAAGGGATGGATGGATGGATGGATGGATGGATGGGTGGATGGATGGATGGATGGATGGATGGATGGATGTACAGACAGATTGTTTTCTCCACATGACACTACCTTGCCATCTGAATTCTAGCTAAAGTCCAGCCTGTCACACATAAGCAAACTCTGGATGGTTGGTGAGGTTTCCCAGGTGCCACTGTAATTTGCTAGTAAAACTGGTATTACCCAGAAAAACTGAGCCTAACTGACTATAGGCTGCACTTCCACAGCTGAAAAGCAAAGGAGCAACCTATTTCATTTGATGGAGGCTGAAAATACTGCTCACAAAATTAGTCAAGTATAATTTTAAAAAACCCAACAAAACAAGCAAAACCATAACCTACTTTACGTTCTTTATCAGAGAGCAAGCTAATATTAGTATAATATGGATACTTGAAAATTCACAAAGAACTAACTAAATGAGCATTAGTACATAGTTCCCACCATTATTTTTCACTATTTCTATATTTTTTTATTTTATCTTTATGCTTGATGATGCTATTTCTGTGTACTTACACACATGCACACACTTTTGTGGCAGAAGGAGGTAAGGGAAGAGTTCTGAGAGAAAGCTGATGAGCTTGCAGATTGAGGTGGTGGTGACATGAGCACAGCCAAAGGGATCCCTCAGCAACAGTGCCAGCTCTATGGAGTGATGGCTTTCTGGCATACAGGCTCAGTGAGTGCCTAAATGCTCATTCCCATCCCGTAAGGGGAATGATCTTACAAAGCTGTGCTTTATACATCTGAAGAGCATACATTTATATGTCTGCTCTTCAGTAACCAGAATCCCATACTCCTTGGATAATGCCATTTCTGTGACATAACTCTTGAACAATCAGGATTGATAAATAGCTATAGCTTCTTATACAACCATTAAGAAATAGCTCAAAGCCACGAACTTCTCCAGACAATGGAGTTTTAGTCCAGACTCAAAGTTGTACAAATGGTATTGACTCTTCCCTTATAAATTGTATGGGGTCTCTTACGAAATTTAATGGGTTCTTCTTAAAATTCTGGGTCTTCTGTTTTCTAGGAAGCCCTTTTTGGGACTACAAAGATAGGAAGTTCAGAGCAAAGGTCGTTCAGGGCTCAGTGCACCTGCTTCTCTTTGCAAAGCACTGAAGCAAACCTCATCTGGTACTAACAGAGGGCTCTGGCACTTCTCAATATTCATTGCTTGCGTCAGCTGAAAAAGAACAAAACAAGAAACGTTTCTCTGATGTCCTCTCAGCATACCTAACTTATATATGCTACTCTGAGTGTCTGAGGGCACCAGCTCTGGGGGTATCTTTGTGTTTTAGTTCTCCAGGTTATTTTTGGGTTTTAAGTCTCTTAGGATTCCTTAAAACCCAGCAAAGCTTGCTCAAAATATCCAGGCCTTCAATGATGGTCTTTGTTGAGTAGACCCCCCCATCACTGCACAAGGACAACTAGTTTTCTATTGAAAGTAAAGGTTCATCAGTTTCAAGTGAGTTTAGAACAACTTTCATTGCCTTGGCATTAGATTTAGAGTGGGTTTCCCACTTTCCTCCATTTTACCAGCAGAAAGGAGAGAGAAGAACATCTACTCCAGCTGTGCTGTCTCTCCAGCGTGATGTACACATCGTTGTTAAGAACAGCTTTCAACAGCTGAATAACAGCCTTAAACTGGAGAAATTCAATTAGGACTAGAAGATATTTGACGTAAAAGAAAATCAATTTCCCTGGTTTCCAATGACCATTTCTGCCTTCATCCAGCTGGACTAAAATAGCTTAACAGCTCCAGTTGTGCTTTTTCCTACTCCATCATGCTTGCTCAGAGGATTCAGAAGCACTAGGACCAGCACTGTGCAGATCAGCAAGACTCTATTAATGCTTTGTGATCACTATTATCCTGAGTACTAGCTACCCTGATTTCTACAATTCTGAATTGGGCTTTCTGATAAAAGCAGGTTTTGGTGCCAGGTTAATATATTTAAATTATGTATCAGAGGTGAGGGAGCAGTGGAGGGAGCCATTAGTCAACCAAGTTGCTCTGAACTGGCAAAGTCCAAACCAGGGATGTACAACTGTGCTAGCCAAGCATGGAGTGTCTCTGCCTCCAGTCTCCTACAAGGGGCATCCATTCATTTATCCCTTTAGTTCCTACCCCACCCTTCCCAACTACTTAGGCTATGGGCACATGAATATGTTGACTTTTGTAAGCTATCTCGATTTTAACAAGCTGTAAATGACAACACAACTCCTAAAAGCATTGCAGGCTTACCTGAAGAGCAGCAAAAACACAGTGGATGACTCGGGGCAAATCATGTCACACTTCCAATCACTTGCACAGTGTAATTTGCTGCAGGTTTATGACTTCAATGTCAGCTCCTTGCTCAGGGGTGCCTAGTCTTACAAAGTCTGAGCTAGTCACACAGCAAGATTTAATGCCGATAACTCTACCTCCCAAATCCTTGTTATGTGTGTGCTGTGGACAGCAAAGGATGAAGCAGGGAAAAGGCAGCAACTACTCTCTTAAGCTCCTTTTGAAGCTTCTGGTATTTCATGGCTATCCGAGTGCCAATTAGGACTCTGATTTAAAGTTTCAGCAGTCCCCAAGGACAATAGCAGCCACAGCAGAAAGAAAATACTTGAGCTTTCCTTTGCCTTACACTGATCAAGGGAACACTGATGCCAATACATTTTCTCATTTCTCTGTGACTATTATTCGCAACCAAAAAATAACTTCTAGGGAGAATCAGTCAGAATGGTGAATTGGACCCAGTGTGTTTCATTCCTAGGAAACAAATGAAATTATTATATTGTGCCAACCCGAACAAGGCTGCAAGAGCCAACCTGCATGGATAAGTCCTTTTATTCTGTATAATAATTCCTATTACACTGTACACATAAGCAAAGCAGCCCCTTTTCTTACCAAATTGGCCCTTCTTTTCTCCATGCTTTAGAAATTATTGAGAAGAGTAGGCAAATTATGGGCCTGGAAGTGTACATGGTTCTGTTCTGTATAAAGTGTTGTGACCTTTTTCTGCTCTCCAATAACCAAAAAGTGTCTTGCTTTTAAAAGTTCAAACTTGTCATGTTGTTAATCCTGGAAGATGACAAGCGCACACTATATATTTGAAAGATAATGGTTGGAAAATAAGAACGATATTAACATTCAAATTGATTAACCTTTGCAGGGATGTTGTATTATACTGACAGAAGATAGGTTGAATATAAACAATACTATTCCAAGTGTCTAGCTGAAGCTGTCTGATTCACCACAGATCCATTTCTTCCCTCTGGCTCAGGGGTAAAGTTGACCCCCTTATGGCAGCTGCTGCTCCTCCACTGCGTCCTTTACCATGCTTTAAGGCATGACACACCTTCAAACCACTATATCCAAGCAATGGTGCCAAGGATGGAAGACCAGGGCAGTAGAAATCTTTTGACAATCTGTCTAGGTGCTTTACAGTTTTTATTCCTGGCTGTCATTTGTTGGAGCATCCTGCAGGTGTGGTCCCACCTCAGATGGGTGTGCTGCAGCTGAGCCCAGGAACATTCCTCCCAGTGCAACTTTGCTGTGGCATCAGCCAGCACTGGGCAAAACTGCCAGGTGATGCTACTGGTGACTGCTTCCTTTGGAACACCTAAATTCAGCTTTTTGGTTTTGCTCCTTTAGTGCAAAATCATTAAGCTCAACTTCAATGCAATTGTGTCAGTCTCATTTCTCTATCAAGCAAGGACCTTCTTGAATCTATTCCCCAGTCAGGCACAGAGCCCAGCTGGAAGTAGCCAAGCCTCCTTTATGCAGAACTAGAGGGTAAAAATGGTCAAAATTGCTTGTGGAGATATTTGAAAAAGTTCTGAGATTCCTGAAATTCATCACGAAAAATAATACTCGTATTGTCATATCTGCCATTCAGTTTGGGCACCAGAATTTGGATTGTTATGAGTTTTAATTATTTTTTTCCCTTTAAAAAAATCTTCTTTTAGAGAGAACTGTATGTCCTTTCTTTTAAAATCAGCAAGCAGGAGTGCAAAGTGAAGAATGAAAAACCTCAGGTACTTGAGAAAGACAACAAAGGCAGCTACACATAGCAGCTTTTCCTCATTTCCTACTCTGAGTCCATGTTTAAGAGTGGGCTCACACTGCAGTAAGCAGCATTGTGAACCAAAGGAGCGAATGGCAACAATGAACACATCTTGGAAAGAGAAATATGGATTAGAGAATGGGAGCTGTCCTGGAGAAAAAGTGAAAACTGCACCAACTTTATTGCTCTTTTTATGTCCTGAAAAGGAGACAATTCAGAATAGGTAGGTGGGCAATGTTAGGGTAATTAATTTAATTGGAAAACAATCTACTTCCCACAGACTTCTTTGCAAAAAAACATTCTCTACTTACTTAAATCCAAAAAATGTTTTGCATCTAGGCTTATGCTGCTTACACTATCCTTGGAAAACAGAAAAATGATACCACTCTTTTCATTACCTAGAAAGAGCAGTCAAGGAAATAAAGCCCTGGCTAATAGGCATGCCTTTAAAAAAAAAAAAAAAAAGAGAAAGAGAGAAGAAGAAGAAGAAGTAATTTGCAGAAGAAACCTGGCTAAACTTAAAAGGTATTCAGCTTCTTCTCCAACCTACAGACCAATTGCTTTCTCAGGCCATAAATTGTGAGAATAGGAACTAGCATCTGAGAGTGCTTTTACAATTACTACTCACGATTTGTGGAGCAGGTACATTTTCAAAGGCATTACCATTACATGCCAAACTCTGATTAAAAAAGATGAAACATAAAACTTCTATTTATAAGTAGCATTAAATAATTTCTGGCTATTTTTTTAATGTACTGAAAGTTATACAGAAATGTATAAACTCTACTTCTATGTTGGAATTTAGAAGTTGTATTGTTAAAGCTGCTGTTATTAGCCAGACAGAAATACTTGAAAAAAATTGTTGAAACTATGTATAAGGCACTAAAAGTGCATAGAGTTCAGATCCTGTGTCTATTTAAATGAATTTGTTTTTTTTGCTCCCAATTTCCAGAGACATAGTTGAATCTGTGAACTCTGTAGGCAGAGCCTCATCTGGTACAGGTCATCTTTATTTCCTGTATGTTGTTCACTGCCAATCTCCACCCCATCATCCTGCTTTCAGGCCTCTAATGGGCCCCAACAATTTAACAGAAAGGTCAGAGGACAAAGAGTACTTCATTCCCTCACTGTGCTGAACATCAGGGTGAGAAAGCCTAAGGAGCTCTATCCCCAGTCCACAGCATTATCAGATCGTAGAATCACAGAAGCACTGAATCATAGAATCATAAAATCACAGAATCATAGAACATGCTGAGTTGGAAGGACCATTAATTTAAACTCCTGATTCTGCACAGAGCACACCAAGAGTCACACCTTGTGCCTGAGAGTACTGAACAATTTCTTCTTGAGCTCTGTCAGGCTTGCTGCTGTGATCACTTCCCTGGGGAGCCTCTTCCAGTGCTCTGGGTGAAAATTTTTTTCCAGATGTCTGATCTAAACCTCCTCTGATTCAGCTTCATGGCATTTCCTCTAGAACTGTTAAAAGAGTCAAGGGATGGGTACTTGCCTCTCCTATTCTGCTTTTGGGGTACCAGACAGCAAAAATCAACTACTGAACTACAGCCAGCACTACATACCAGCTGCTAAACATATCATCTTGTTTTCCTTTGATAATTTTCAGGGTACCTCCATATTTTAATTCTTCTCAAATTGCAATCAAGGTAACTTCCTTCCATGGTGTTAGTATGCCAGTGAATTTGCAATTCCTTAATAATGTAGGCACCATCTGACCAACCATCTTCTCTGAAGGTCATCAATACTTTTTTCATTTTATGAATATACAAAAGATTTACCCTTGGGCTACCCTTTATTTTCTTGTACTTTTCTCTTTGTCCTAAATTCCTACTCTATTTTTCAACTCTGCCCCCTTCCCAATGATCATATGCAATGTCCCCTTATAAATACAAGAATTATACCCATATATCCCAGGGCAGTGCCCTTTCATCTAATAGCAACTTAAAGGGGGTCTAAGAGCCTGTGTATGAAAAGGAAACTGCACAATGCTTCACCTAAACATCCTATGACCTGGTGTTCTCGTTCCCCCAAACAAGGGGAGAATTAGAAAAACATAGCATATTTACATTACTGTATTTCAGTGCCTCCAAAGACCCTCCTGTCTTTCATCAGGCAGTGGAAATTAAATGGTTGCTGATCTAAAACAAGTGGTAGAAGTTACCACACACTTCACATTTATCAATATCATCAAGAACTGAAGCTTTGTTATTGCAGTTATTTTTCTTCCTTCTCTTGCTATTTCTCTTCCTCCTTCCTATGCTTTCTCATGCTTTCAACAGAGCATCAAATTTCTTCCCCCTTCCTGTACCAAGACTGCAAAGTCCCATCCAAACCCCTAGCTGAAACATCACCTGTCCACATCGAGGCCACTCTTTCCATGTGTGTTGCTGAAATAACTACCAGGCATTTGATAACCAAAGTATCTTTCTGCAGTGTGTGCTGCTTAATAAACAGCCCCAACAAGTAGAAAACTGAGATCCATAATGTCCTCCTGACACCTCAGCTTGTAACATTCAGTGTGGGAACAGGTGGAATTCAGGTCTGTTTCCTCCACGTGACTGCAAATTTGTCACTGAGCACCCATCCAGAGAGGCTGTGAACTGCAGGACAGGAGCAGCTGTGCACTAGAGACAAGGCTGTGCCTTGCTGCTCTCTCTCCCTGCTCCACTTACAAATAGTTGTCAACACATACAAACAGCTGGCTTCTAGTACAAAATCATCCACTGTTCTTCTGAAAGCATCACTGATAGCAAAAGTTCTGTGTATTATGTAAAAAGGCAGCATATTGTTAGTGTTCCCCTTCAGATGGATTGTTACAAAAAAAATGTGGAATAAGAAAAGGGTATGTAAGGCCTCCCTTTCTCACCTCTAAGGCCACAGACTTAACTGCAGCTTCTTAACCCAGTCAAAGGAGCAGTCACAGCACGTTCCCTGCCATGAAGGACAAGCCTGGTGCTCGCCAGGATGACAGTATCTGTGTGATTCCCAAGGCAGGAGGATCTATCTTCATCCTTTGTCAGCACTGGGCTGGAAGGAGACAGTTCTTGTTTTCAGGGAGTGAGAAAGAAAACCTCATTTCTTAGGCCTGTACTAATACTACATATAAAAATGTCCCTTCAGAGGGCAGGACTTCTGGGGTTGTGTATCGGCAAGGTTGTCAAAATATTTTTAACTTCTCTGACAAATTTCTTTCTAGAATGAGAGCTACATAGAAGTTATTTTATAACTGTAGTGATTTCCTGCATTTTATTTATATAGTGATATATATGAAATTTCTGGTATTTCTATGTAGCAACAGATGTAGCTCACATATTTCTAAAAAATGAGACTGTGTTACTAGGTGTATACTGTGAATTGCCTGGAGATACTACCACAGGACTATGTGTTTTATCATGCAAGTTGAAAACTAAATTGTTTTGTTCCCTTGTTGACTGCAATACACAAGAATCTCTGTAAACTCCCAATTACAGCTGCCACACTTTTGCACATTCCCTAGTCAATTCAAAGAAATAAAATGGATTTTTGAAATCATTATAATCTGAAGCAACTGGAAGATATGTGGGTGGAACTGCTGTAAAGGTGGAGGAAGTAAAATGCACAAGGATACACGTGGAGATCCTGAGAGGCATTCCCTGGGTTCCTTCCCCTGTTCCTATGCCTCTCAGCCACTCCCTCCCTATTCCCCGCTGGCCCTCCACCTTTGTACTGCCCCATGCCCTTGTTCAGCCCTACCTCTCCATACACAACACCTGGTCTCTCCCCACGACTTGAGGCATTTTGGATCTTGAACTTCTGACCACGTAGCTGAATTAAACATCTGTCAATGCTTTGCAAAGGCCTTTTTGCTTCTTTACCCTGCACTTTATTAGCAGCCAGCTCAGGCTTCAACAGATACATAGAACAAAACACATCTTCCTTGAAGTTTGCTGCTTACATGCCTTTTGATGGAGAGGGATGCAGCAGCTGAGATGAATGACACAGTGCAAATCTGAAATCAGTTATGCTTGCTGTGCTGGGTAATGCCAAGGTTTCAAATCTCCCTTAATGGCTCCTGTACATCGGTTTTGACACTAGCTGTTCAAAAGCCGGGGAATCACTACTGCCCCGCAGGTCGAAACACAGACAGTCAAAATTACAAATGACAATTGCAAGGCTGTCTTAAGAAATTAAAATAAAAGGCTGAGGAGCTCAGCAAAGTAGCCAGATTGTTCAGCCAACAAGCCTTTTCCCAGTTGAAAAGTTTCCAGTCTGGGAAAGAGAAGGTATTCCACCACCCTTCATGACAGCTACCCAAAAGCAATATAAAATGAGACCAGTGTGGTGAATTTAAGGGTCAGTATTTGCAGTTATCATATTTTTTTAAATTCTGTTGTGAAGGGCAAATTCTTTTTTCAGACAGCTGAATATATGAAGGAAACTTTTAAAGGAACTATGGACGTATGAGCTCCAAGCATTCTAAAAGCACAGACAAATGCATGACCTTCAGGAGTCATAAATTCACCTTAAACATCTGAGATGAAGACTTATTCTCAGAAAAGTAGATGGCAGATTTGATTTCAGCAGAGTATGGATTCCACTCTGTTAGATTTCCTAAAAAGCTTCAGGTTGATTTTATTTGCAGGTCAGGTTTCTAAGCCTGCAAGGTGCATTCAAATTACATTTTCTTTTTTATTTTTTCCCTGTAGAAGAGCTAAGAAAAAATTACTTAGACTTTTGAAGAACTGAAATTCTCATTTAAAAAAAAATTAAACAAAGAGACACAGATCTGGAACTTTAACATATGCCCTATTTGAAACACAAAATGAGGCAACATTTGTGTAGTTCAGGTGTTAAAATCTACCTAGTTAATGAAATTTAGCAGGAAAGAATGCACCAGTATTGTCAACTCTGCTGAAACTTGGGTTGGGTTTTGTTTGGGCTTTTGTTTGCTTTTCAATAATGGGTTCTAAAGTAACCTGGTAAAATAAAAATCTGAAGTTTAATTTTGAAGTGTCATTTTGGGATATGGTAAATGAGCCTTGCTCCTTACCTGGTATACACCAAGGTCTGGAGTTTTAAAAAGTCAGCAACACAGTCTACTATTCATCATACCAAGACAGGATTTCACATGGAGATAAACTCTCATCTACCCAGACAGGTAATTTTTTTGCCAGCAACCACTATGAATAAAAGTTGTGCAGTGTTAAAAATAATGAAAAAACATCTATTACATTTTAAAATTTTCAGAAACGGTAACCATTGGTATAGAATTTTCAAATTTAGAGAACACAGGCTCTAATATATTTTTGTTAGGAATGTAAATTGTATTCAGAAACACACAAGTAAAAGTCATTACAAGTGACCAAAATGGGGGTTTTGTAGACTATTAAGAACCAAAAAACAGTTTGTCTTCAGAAAGCTTTGGAAAGAAAAAAAAAAATGAAAGAAAAAAGGAAAACTGTTTAATTGGTCCACCCAAAACATTACTTGTCTCAACATTTTAAAATGACCCACAGGACTACATGAGAGTAAACAAGGCCCCCAAAATGTGCTCACATTGGCTGTGAGATGCACTAGTAACTTGTAACCATGCTGAATTGCTTCTCTTATCTGTTTCTCAATTTGTGCTTTCCTATCTCTCAGTAAATCTGATTAAATTGTGCTTGCTTAGTCAAGGGCAAAGGAAAGAGGAGATGGAACTGGCTAGGATTGAAAAACAAGGAAATGAAAAAGGCAAGAAATAGAAGTTAGGTTATTTTTTAAACCTTCTGAATACTATGACACTTAACACCATGCAACTGAAAACAAAAAGGCTTTTGGAAAAGCTCAGAACAAATTCTATAAAACAAAGGAAAAAATCCACTTCAGATAAAATATTTTTCTAAGCCTTGTGGCCAGATAACATTGTAATAATATAAGCAGAGGCAGAGGTTGATTTTAAAATTACCTGTTAGACTCCAGTCTATCCAGCTGTATAACTAGTATAACTAGTGAAAAAAGCTTTTTTTCACTTTGAAGAGTTACAGAGTTAGACACCAGTCCTTCATACTGGTGTATAAGCCATTATGTCATGAAAAGAATTCTTCTGAATACACTTTAGACACAGGCATGGAAACAAAATACAGAAAGTAGGGGGGTTTTGTTTGTTTGTTTTAATCCCTTGAACACAAAATCACAGCCTGAGAGGAAAGGTCAAGCTCAGTTTTCAAACCCTACATTCACTCAGGGGGCAGCATTACTGTCAATTGTGTTCATGGCTGCCCTGTAATGGAATTTATGAAGGATTTTCTGATTTTTATATTAAAAAAAGATGACAAAAAAAGAAAACCCAAAACATTAATAAAGAAAAATCCATGCCACTTGATGGGGTTTCACCACCACACTTTTTAGACGACGACTCCATATGATCTTTTGTCTGTCTCCACTCCTCCCCGTCTGTTCAAATGGAACAGTGCCCACTCGCAAATTGGACAGTCCTTGTTGCAGAGATGGCAGATGCAGAATGAATACTTGAAAACAGGGAAAAAAAGTAGCTTACAGGCTAATGCTGCATGCCAGTGAGACACAGCTGCATTGCAGAAAGCACATTAAAAGAAAAAGCAACCTACACAAAACCCTCCAAGAAACAACTGTGGCTAACTTTTAAAACGATGTAGCTGAATTACAGCTGCAAAGCAGACAATTGCCTCCTCAGTCATGCGTGTGAGTGCATTGACAGGCCAGCAGGTACTGGCAGCACAAAGTTATTAAGAGTTCAGATTTGCTAGATGCATTAATCACAGAATAAAAACTTTTTAGCAGGTCAGATAAGAAGGTGCATTATTTTCAGTGTGCATCTTAGTGCCTGAGGAAGTCCTGGCCAAGCCTGCTTTATCCCTGCTAACATTCCTCCTGCCTCTGCTCCTCTGGTACTTAGATGATAGGCTGCAAACACAACTAGATCTGAGAAGCAATACATGCAGCAATACTGCACCAAAGCTGCAGAAAATGTCATTTGCCCACACATTTTCTCCCTCAAATATTGAGATCAGTATTTTATTTAAGTCTATTCCATTGTCAATAATTGCAAAATAGTATATTCTATTGTACTATAGGAAAATGAGGGAAAATAACAGGGACATGAGGGGAAAATTAAGGCACTGAAAATTGCACCCAGCAAAACACCAGACATAGTGATGCTCCCCCACTAACCCCATCCAAGAGTGTGCACCTGTAGAAAACGTACGTTTTCAGATTTCCTCCAGATTCTGTGAAAATGGACTCAGGGTGATACAAAAAGCAGCCATTCAGATGTATAACTAGGGTCAAGTCTTGACAGAAGTTCAGGGAAAGATGTCTAGAAGAAGAGAGCAACTTTTGCTGATGGCTGAGGAGGTGGCAATGACCTATGGAACTGCTGCTCTGCCAGGATGGGAGGTGAACCTGGAGGCAGCATTTGACTGTTTTATGACCACATTGTAAGCTTCATGTAAGTAGCTTAGACAGATACTGCTTAAATTTTAGGCTAGGTGATAAAACTTTTAGGCTCAATCTATTGACTGCACAGTCCCAACAAATTTCTGTGGCCTACTGGAAGACCCAGCAGCTGTCAATGCTTCCCCTTCCACTACAGATTCAATTCTCTGCCTTTTTGCCTTAAACTGCTCTAAAACCAGCTGGATAGAGAATACAGTTTTAAACAGGGAAGAGTTAATAAATGCTAAATTTCTACCAGTGTGAGTCATTTAGTATTAATAACTTCACTTCATCATTTACTTTGCATGACAATAGTAGCCAGATATCCTCATGCTGTGATAAGCAACAGGCTTCTCTGCCCTGGAGATTATAAAACCAAAACAAACAAAAGAGAAAAAAAAGAATAATATATAGAGAGATTAAGTGAATGTCCAAGGTCACAGAAACCATGTGCCAAAGAGGACAGAGCTGAACCTAAAGATGTGGAGCCACACTGCAGTTGTGATTATTTTAGTATTCCTGAAGCAGACAGCCCTAAGGCAGCACAGCAAAAGGAAGGTATATTACGGATTTAACTTCCATCTGAGGATAAGCCAAATCAACCATCAGAGCAGGGTCTGATTCATCTGCAATCTAGAAGGTGGTCTGTCATCCATCACAGCTCCAGAGTGAAGGGTGAAAGCAGTAGCTGACATCTTTGGTGGCATCATTTAATTTGGTCTTTTAAACTGACTCTGTCATGAATGCCACTGAGACAATAGAAAAGTAGATGAATGCCACAGCCATATTAACCTGGAGCGATGTTAATGTTTATTAATCTAAAAAGGTTTGGGGAGCATTAAGAAATAAAAACAGCCGTGTGTCCTGCAAAGTATTTTTTTTTCCTGCCAAATCCTTGTCTCCCTTGATTGTTTGCCACCATGATTGTCACTTAAATCATTGCTTCTCTTTTTGTTACTGAATGTCTAAGCATTTTAAATACCCAGTGAAATGAAGACACCTCTTTACTTTTCTTGATGACAAAGGAAAGACAGGAGAAGGTGGTTCTGTTTATCTGCTTTTTTATTGTTGGAGTATTAGCAGGTTATCAGTATCTCTAAAACCTATAGCAACTTGATTTTGAAATTGGTTTCATTGATGCCCTTTTCACCTAATTTCTCAGGAGATTTGGAGTCCCATTCTCCTTTGATTCTCTTCCTCTCACCCTAGGGAGATTGAAGAGATACTTAGGTTCAGATGTAATGTTCACTAAAAACTCAAGAAATCTCTAACACTTTCTCTGTCACGGCTCTGTTTTTATCAGTCTCCTGGCTTGTTTATCATCTACTCAACAAGCTACATACCTAAATGAGATAGTGGTCTTTATTTACAGAACCATCCCAGAGCTGATTATTAAATTATGTGCTGCAATCATCTGCTACTGAAATTCAATCACAAATGGAAATAGAAGTTGTAGACAACAAATTCAACCACGTTCTTTCTCACATATTGTGAGAAATTGTACACTGTTTTTCTCTTTTATTGACTAAATCTTTAATACATAGATACATCCAACTCTGAGCAGTGTCATTTAGATCAGAATAATACTAATGATTTTCTGTGTTGCCTTTCACATTTGATCAGGCAGAACAGAAGATCCCATCATATAATCCAGACTTGAAAAAATTGTCTTAGAACACAAAGATACTAAAGTGTATTCCTTCTGCAAAGGACAAGGGCTGAGCTCAACCCTACAGTACTCCAAGTAGTTGTGCCTGCACAAGAAAGCTTAAAATTGATCCACTGTTGGTAAATCAGTCAAAAATCTTGGCTGATAAATCTGGCTTACCTACAGAACAAACGACAATAAAATCATGCCCTTCATTTAAAGCACAGTTTCTGATCATGTCCCTGATTTTGGTCAGGACTTTCAACAATTTTGATTGCTTGTGAAAGAGGTAATGGCTTTTAGAAAAGACTCACTTTTCTGCATCCACAGGAAATCATTAATGCTGCTGAGCTGCATGTCCTTGTTTACCTATGCCTTTTTTCCCCAGAAACCCATGTGCAAAGGAATCTCTGTATTACTGCAGATAAATATCTCTAGAATGCATCTATTTTATTTCATCTTCATCACTTCACCACTTATTCACATCATCTCTCACTGTATTTCCACTATTGAAACAAATATTTGACCCAAAAGGGGTAGGAAAAGGTTCTTCACCCAGAGGATGGCTGGGCACAGGAACAGGCTCCCCAGGGAAGTGCTCACAGCACCAGCCTGACAGAGCTCAAGAAGTGTTTGGACAATCTCTGAGGCACAGGGTATGATTCTTGGGATGTCTTGTGCAGGGCCAGGAGTTGGACATGATTATCTTTGTGGCCTCCTTCCAACTCAGGGTATTCTATGACCCTAAAAAGCTTCTGCCATTGGCGTCTTCACTTAACCAGCGTCTTCTGAAACCTGCCTTCCCACAGATTCCTACAAGTTGCAGCCAGTCCCACACTGATTTTGTTTTATATCACATAATAATTATGGATCAGCTTAGGAAAAAAAAAACCAACAACCAAAACTAAAGAAACCCATTCTTCTTCAGCCCAGACAGGCATTAATGACAGAAAACATATTGACAGTAAGTTCATTGTACTGACATATTATTTTTTCTTGGTAATAGATTATATTTAAATCTAAATCACTCATTCAAATAAATTAATGAATAATAGATTAGGGAAGAATCTGATATTTTGCAAATGAAAATCCCTGCTACTGTTATCACCAGGTCAGTCAGGAGCTGAGGCCTTTCAACTTGAATTGCCAGATCTGAGGTGAGTTTCCTTTTTAATGATACTTTTACCAAAATTCTATATATATAAAGTTAATTTACTTCTTGAGAGATCAGTCATGTTATCATCTCAATCTAATTAGAGAAAATTGTCCTTAAAACAATATTGATTTTGTACTAAAGCTTCCTGTTGTATTACCAGTAGGCAGTGTTTCCCTTATTTAACCTTGGTGACAGATAATATCAAATTCAACAACAAAAAAACCAAACACTGTTAAAGAGCATAGTCAAAGCAATTCTGACTCTTAAAAGAGAAATTAATTAAACTGTGCTAATTGCTCTATCAAATAAATGCAACACATTCTCTTATAAAGGGGAAAGTTGAGTAATCTTCTATTTTCATTCATAATGTTTAGAGCCATTAGAGAACACTTCTGCTGCATAGACAAGATATATTTAGTCTTTACTGTACTTTCAGACTGTGATTTGGCTCCCATGCTCTTTTTCACCGTAAAATGTCATGATTGTTCTCAAAAGTAGGTGAAAACTAGTATTTACTCATCTGCTGTTATGTCCAGTTAAGAATCTATTTTCTTTTTTCCTGAAGTGTACTTTTGCCAAACAAAATGAGTTCTTCTGAAAGAGACAGGTTAAAGCAGATTACCTTCCAGAAAAGAAACCCTTCAGTCAACCTGGGGAACATGAAATTTGGAAAATTAAAGTTTGAAACATTTATAAATAGAAGTGCCTCTCCTGCAGTAGTTTGAGGCAATGAGAGAAGTTGCTTCAGTGCAACAGCAGAAGGGCTGTGGGGCTATTCCCTCCTCCATATTCAAAAGTGCAGCAGACACTTGTCAGTGGGAAAATGAAGGCTGGCACTAAGCTGAGAGCAGTCATTAACTCCAGATTTCGGCCAAAGCATTGCAGGTGGTCAGCACAGATACTCGTCCACAATCATAAATAAGCCTGGATTTGAAGCAATAGAGGGAAAAAGAAAGTCTACTGGCCCACTAGCAGATTCAGTAGCCAATGGCCTGGGCTGTGAATGCACTTTAAAAGATGATGGCATTTTTACCAAATGGTGTGTCATCTTTCACTAGACCCAAGACAAGCATGACAAAGCCACAACCCTCCCCCTCTCCAAGTTCCCAAAAGATATTTGCAAAAAGAGATAGCAATAAAGAGGAAATAATATTTGGCTTGACTCAAACTGCATATTTTAGCATTAGTACAGAAACTAAGAAGCAGTTTTCATAAATATTGTTTGCAAGATGTCCAATCTTGAGGCTGTTCTGTGCATTCAAAACATGCCTACATTTTCAACTACACTCATAATGGTAGATTGTAATAGCTGCACTTTTGCTGGTAATGGGAAAATTCCAGTCATTTTGGTAATGTTGTTTTCAGTTCATCATGGTTATAATCCATATTTTCTTGCCAAAGACCGTATGAATGATGGAGAAAGTTGACAATTTTGCATTTATTATCATTGTGGTTGTTCTTTTTTTGGCAGTATAGAAACTTACTGTAATAAAAGTAGCTAATGTGTATTGGATGTTTTTGTTCAGTACAGTTTAGTGGACTCCTGGCTCCTCGGAAAGGATCTGGAAAGCTACACCTGGCTGAACAACTATATATTACCTCTCCTTGCTGATACTCTATGTTTTTTATAGATTTATTAAAAAGTATGTTATGAAGAGAATATTTTTCCATCCCTGGTCACTGCTAGAAGCTACACAAAACATATCTCACCTGACCAGACCATATACTATCACAGCACAAATAAGTGCCTGACCACAGCCATGTTCCTGGAATCAATGCTCAGGACTAAGACAGAGAATGGCACTGCCAGCTCAGGGATGCTGCACCTGGGGACAGGGCCAAGATTATAATTTTCAAAGACCTTACAGTAAACTAGTGGCTGATTATAGTTAGTATTCATGCTCAGTGGTCTCATTTCCTCCTCTATATACATGTTAGGACTTAGCTGAGACAAGACAATTTTGAACACCATTTATCCTCTGAAGTTTGCTTTCTTATCCATTAAAAAAAAAAAAAAAATTAAAAATCCAGAGGTGCATTCCTCTTACTGAGATTCTTGTCTGGAAACAGCATCATATTTGGGCCCTGCTATTTAATTAGGATGGTTCTTCATTGATTTATATTTAAAGTAAAAAAATCCTGTGAAGTCCAAACACACTGATTCATATTATTAACATCATATTATGCAACAAATGGAAAGAAGCAGAAGATCCTCTGAAGGCAGACCTGTTGCCTGGGCCTCCATTTGTGTGTTTACCATCAATAGCCCTTATGCCCTGAATGATTGGCTGGGCCACCCATGTTCCCCACTCTTACAATACTGAGTAACAAGTGAAATTTAAAAAGCAAGCTCTTAAATGCTAAATCTGTCGTAGACAGTAACTTCTCCCATGCCCAGTATATTTTGCAGAGTTTACATAACTTGTTGTCAGCCATTGATTATGAGCAACAGTCCTAATTAATTCCTAAGAGTTTTTGCTAAATGGTATATGAGTCATCACCAAAAAAATCCAGAAAATCACAATAAAGGGTTTGGATCCTCAGTGAGCTCTATTTCTGCTTATAATTTCCAAAAGATAACCAGGCCTTAAGCAGTCAATCCTTTCTTGAGGAAAGGACTGTAGGAGGAAAACACCATCTGCAGCATGTTCAGACCAACTGCTGCTCTATGCCAAGGGTGTCCCCTGGGACCACTGACCACTGCAGCCTCTCAGCCAAATTATCCCACTCTTCCACCTACCACTGTGCAGGCTGGGTGAGCAGGGATGTGCAGCACACATCAGGCTGGGACAGGGCTGATGGCTGCTCATGCCTGTTACTTATTCTGGTGAAGCTAAAGGTCTTTAGCTCTGGACTGGGTCCCCATCCCCACATGAAAAAGATCTGCCCACACTCCATGTGAGAAACAGCCCACTGGTCCTAAAAATAAAATGCATGTACGTGGGAAATAAACTGGCCATTGAACTAGGATTGGGATATCCATGAAAAGTGATATGAAGAAACATAAATTCCAAAATACTATGAAATGCATCAGCTTACAAGCAACTAAAAATATTTTTTAGAAGACCTTCAAAAGACTTCAGTGCAAAGAAGTGAAGAGTCACCAGTGTCTCACTAAATAACAGTGTGGAGGAGGAAGTGACATAGATTTCTAGATGCTTTTTTATCTTAGCATTTAAAGTTTGCATATACTGTTCCACTTAACTAGAATAACAGTCTTGTAGAGCCAATAACCTTCCCTGCTGATGGACAGCAGATAAGACATAACAGGATTACATTAATTCTTTTAATAATTCCCCTATCTACTCAGTTCTCACTCCAATTTCTCCACTGGAAAAAAACTGAAAATGTTCTAATGCCAATGCAGGTACCTTAAAATTGTCAAAAGAAAAAAAATTATTCATTTTTAAAAAGATATTTTAAAGTTCTGTGAAGTCATTCCTTTAGAACTTCACTTCTTTATTTCTTTCCAAATCTTCTAACATGTTTTGCAACAAAATATGAGAAGAATCCCTCAGATTGTAATATTTAATATTATTTTCATACATGTCTGTATTCTTAAGAACGTTGTTGACTGATTAAACATGAAAAAATAAGAAACTTTTATTTCAGTTTTAGCATCAATCTTTTCCATTTCAGTGGCTGCTGCTGTTCTTTCTACCTTAAATATACTGCTGGGTGAACTTCTGGACCAGTGGTTACTGGATACTGTTTTCAAAATGACTGAAGTACACTAAATCTCATTGACTTTCAGTTTTGCCCAACATGGTATGCCCTCTGAGCAGTAAGTGACAGATGTGTCTATTGTCCACAGTAGGACTTAAAAGGCATCAGTGCTTTTTTGACAGGATTCATTTTCCCACCTAAAATGTTCTGTCAGACAGAAGTTGGCTGAAATTGCAATAAAAATTCCTTCTTCTTGGATCATCACCATTAAAACAGAGCTTTTAGAAAGGCATGTGGAGGGCCTCTGGACCTGGTATGCTCTCTCAAATTCAAGAAAGCTGATGCATTTTGCTTGATGATGGATTCAGAAAGAATCCAAAGCTTTGAACTCCTTCCTGTGAAAAAGAGAATTAACCTACTGTCAATTGTACTGTATTTTGACATACAAGTCCACTCTGCTTTAAGAGTTTTTTGCATGAAACTATTAAAATTTATTCTGAAATAATGGCTGATCCTAGAAAAACTCCCATACCTATTGCTCACATAACAAAAGCTTTGGCCTTTTTCACCAATCGAGCAAAAGGAACGTGAGAAGTGATTTTTAAAATTTTCTTTGGCTGAAAAACGATTGGCACCATTGTACAGGCACAGCAAAAAGAAGCAGCCAGGTGTGGTAGCTCCCCAAAATGTCCCAGGCAGAGGGCTGCAGTGGGGCTGCTCCCATTTCTGAGGCTGACAGCAGAGTAAAGCACACTTCATCAAAATTCCTGGTGCTCCCTGGTACAAGCAGTTACTTGGCCAACATTGCCAGCTTTATGCTCATATTGAAATCTCCTGTAAGGGTGGAAATCTGCTCAGGAAGTATCTGGCCAGTTTAATGCTCCTTAGCACTTAGTAAGCAATCCTAAAGATTGAAGTTAATGAATTTAGGTTGAAAATATAAATTTGTGCAGCCATGTCATTTTACATTGCAAGTAGCCTGCTTCTCTTACAACCCTCTAATCTTGTGCACCAGCCTCTGTATGTAAAAGAGCCAGATCTCCAAGGAAAACAGTCCAGCCTGTGCAAAGATTTTAACAGCTGAGGCACAAAAGAAAATAATGGTACCTAGCAAATGCTCTCTCTATAAATGTCTTCTTTGAAGTTGGATCTGCTAGTAAAGCTCCCTTTTAAGTTAGATGAGCAAATGCTGATTGCACCATGGAGACAGTTTCTACAAGTAACCACAAAGTAGTGAGAAAGTAGACAAAAGTCCGTAATATTCAGGGAACGCCTCCCTCTGCTAATCAGAGAAAGCTGAAAGATCAAATGCTTGCTCAGTGGGCAGCTGTTACTGGGTTTGCTTTTTAGTTCAGTCCAATAAATTGACTTGCTCACTTGTTACTAAAGAAGATTATTGTTAATGGGCTTCTTGGTCAACAGCACCTCTTGATAACATTTTAATTAAAATGAATATGTGTCTCATTTACTTTTCGGGGTCTAATATGTGACACTTCAGAACACTGACATAGTCAGATGTCATTTTCTTCAATTAATTGGTGTGTAATTATTCTCAAATGGCTGGAAAGCATACAACTTTTTACTTTTACCACATTTACCACATTGATACTCAGTCCACCATTAGTGCCCATTAAAAAAGTCATGTCTTCCTTCTGAAAGGAGACACCAAGTTGAATTTGCAGATCAGACTTCTGTTGCTTACAATCATTCTCAACTCAACATCAACACCTTTTCAGCTGGCTCTGTCAGGTAGTCCTGTGTGGCCCTGGCTCAAGAAGGTGAAATGATAATACCAGGAAGCAAAGAACCCATCCCTGCTCCTGGCTTACCCCTGGCAGAGAGTCACAGCCCCAGCACAGGCAGAGGTACTTCTGGCCAAGGTTATGCTGGCAGGTTGGGAATAGCATTGCTGTGCTGTGCAGGATCAACGTGAACTTGGAGAAAGAAAATAAATAAAAATATAGTGCAAAGCAAATGCAGCCAGACTCACTAATCTTTTCTGTCCAACAAGATCTAACCAGAGCTCTGTCTGCCTAGCTGGAGCTCTTGCCAGGGCCATATCTGTAAGGCACTTGTACACAAACCTGAATATACCTCTGAATATACTTAACTCACACTTCTGCATTTAGGAACAGGAGTAATAACCTTCCTCTTTTTCTACATTTAGGAAACTAAAGCACAGTGACTGGTTCAAACACACACAAAAACACTCTCAGGGCAAGAAGAGCAAAAGGACATGGGACTCCCATGTTTCCAGCAACCACATGAACCTCTGAACCAAGTTTACCCCGCATTATTGATAATTAATAAATATGATAATTAATGATAATGAGAATCAGAATTACAGGTTTAGATCTTGTACCATGTATCCTTCTGGTAAATATAGATCTAATTTCAAGCAATGATAGATTTTCCCCTCTGGTTTCATCTTCAGAAAGGGGATTTTGTTTTTTCCCTTTTCTACCAGTTCCACTATGCTAAGAAATAATGATTAAAAAACATGGACATTATCCTGCTTCTTTAGTTCTGGCATCCCTATCATTATAAATGTTTTCCTACATGGTTACCATTACACGAGTTCTATAATGAACTATTTGTTCATCAGGGAGCTAACTCGTAAGCTGTAGAGATCAGAGCTTTATTTCAAAGGGAGGGAAAACATTATAGCATTTCATCTTATGCACATTTGTCGTGGTTTAACTCCAGACAGTAACGAAGCACCACACAGTCACTCACTTGCTCCCCACCCCCTCCATAGGATAGGGAAGAGAATTTGTTTAATTAGATTTTAATAGGTAAAGGAAAAGCTGTGGCTGCAGGCAAAGCAAAACAAGGAATTCACTCACCACATCTCATGGACAGGCATGTGCTCTCAGCCATCTTCAGGACTGCAGGGCTCTGTGGTGCACAAGGATTACTCGAGAACAAAGTCAACAAATATCATCACTCCAAGCATCTCCCCTCTTCTTTCTTCTTTCCCCAGCTGTCTATGGTGAGCATGACACTGTATGGTATAGAATATCTCTTTGGTCAGTGGGGTCAGCTGTCCTAGCTGTGTCCTCTCCAGCCTCTTGAACACCCCCAGCCCCCTCACTGGCAGGCTGGTGTGAGAAGCAGGAAAGGCCTAGACACCATGTGAGCAGTGCTCAGAAGTAATCATAGAATCACAGAATTGTTTATTTTGGAAAAGACCATCAAGTCCAACCAGATGATGCAATGCAACACTGGAGGCAGTGCACCAAAAACTTTTGACCATATACCACATCTGTGACCAGTAACTATCTCCCAAAACTTCACATTTGGCTAAGTCTTGCCACCATACAGTCAAACCTTTAAAGTCAGCTCCACTTGCCTGTTCAGGTCTCCAATTGCTTTGGAGTAGACATGCATGTGGTTAGGTAAGACCACTATCCAAGAGTAAAAGCATTGTTTTCAGCACCAATACAAAACATCCTCCCATACTACTACTACTAAAAAGAAAATTAACTCTACTCCACCCAAAACCAGGACAACAGGTCAATTTACAGCATAGAGTAGAATCATAGAATAGAAATATAAAATCACTAAGCTTAGAAAATAGCTCTAAGATAATTGAATCCAGCTGTTAATCCAACAGTGCTGTGTTCAACCCTAAACGATTCCTCTAAGTGCCACATCCACATTTTTTTAACACTTCCAGGGGTGGCATCCTTCGCTAGGGGAAGTTCCAATGCCTCATCAGCATCTTCAGTGAAGAAATATTTCCGAAAATCCAACTAAACCTCCCCTGGCACAACCTGGGGCCATTTCCTCTTGTCCTGTCATGTTTTTTATTTGGGAGAAGAGACCAAACCTGACCTAGTTACAACCTTTCTACAGGTAGGTGTAGAGATCACCTGAGCATTGTTTGCTCCAGGTCAAGCAACCCCAGCTCCCTCAACCTCTCCTCATCAGACTTGGGCCCAAGACCAGCTTCCTTGCCCTTCTCTAGACTTGCTCCAGCACCTCAATGTCCTTCTTGTAGTGAGGTGCCCAGAGGTGGACACAGGAATCAAGGTAGGGCTGTACCAGTACCAAGTACAGGGAGACAATCCCTGCCCTGGTCCTGCTGGCCACACCATTGCAGACACAGGCCAGGATGCCACTGGCCTTCTCAGCCCCCTGGGCACAGCTTGCTCATGTTCAACTGCTCTTGACAGCACTTCATGATAGACATTACAGGAGCGCACTCACAGCTACGGGCGCACCAAAGGGGTACAGCAGGATTTAGACATTTTAGGTATTTCCAGAAAGAGCTGCGAACTCCATTTTGCAACACACTTTATCCAATGATCAGAGAAGTTAGTCTGCTTCCAGTGCCCATAAACTCTCTTCTGCTGCAACCCTCTATTTGTGTAGATGATTTTTTTTGTGTGTGTGTGTGTGTGTGTGGTGGACACCTGTCCACTTGGAAGCATCTAAGCCACAAAACAGCTGTTAGACAGTAGCAAGTTTTGGTTACTAAGAACCAAGGCTGGATTCAACCCAACAGTGACTGAGAAGTGAGAGATTTGGTATCATGTTATCAATTTTCTGAGCCATCTTGTTCAAATTTGTGCAATTTAAAAGTGAAACATTGCCACAAATAATCTTGTAGCATTTATGAAGTATAAGACTAGAATTAACCTCTGAAAGGATAATCCTATCAACTTCAGGATATTACATGTTCAAAATATAGCTACCATTCACAGTGAAGTAAAGATTCCTATATATCATTAAATCTAATGGAACAAAAAATGATGCTCTTATAGAAATGATATCTCACTGAAGTGTTTGATCTATGTCAAAGTAACACATGTTAATCAAGAAAAATATAGCAACACAAGATAAAGAATTTAGTATGAACCACTGTACAAATCTCCATCAGAGCACTTCACTTTTCACACAAGGTAGAAAACAGCTTCTCATGTATTGCACTATCTGCATACAGTGCCACAAACTGTGGCAGTGTGTGACAGTCTTCAAAAACTGAAGTAATTTAATAGCATGCATCCATCAAACCCACTGCTCTAACTTCTGAGTGTCCCAAGAATTTCAGTTTAGGCAGAGCAATTCCTGATAGGATATCGTTTTCAGCCTTCCTTCCTCTGCTCCTCCTTATGCCCATTTTCCAGGTGGGAACATGAAGCCCAGGCACCTACCAAGACCTGCTGAAGATCACATATAAGGTCTCTAGCAGAGGACTAAGATGACAGACCTTCCTCCAGCTTCAGGTTTGCATCCTTGCTGGATGATTGCATGACTTTTTATTCTCCTCCTCTAATGTACATGTTATTTTTATGATACATACTTCCTAATAAGTTTGGAAGCACGGACATCAGCCTGGGTGGAGCAATTTGGAAGCTTTATTAAAGTTAGTACACATCTAGGAAAAAGAGGGCTATGATCCCTACCACTGGAATAGTACTTCAATATTATTTAAGATTTTATTTGAACTTTTAGTAAAATATTAATTCCTATCCTGGTCCTAATATAAAATTCTTTATTATGTACTGCTGCCAATTTTCAGAATCTTTCAGTTTTAAAGTAGGCCAAATCTTAGGTTTAAATATCCTGAAAATGTATTTCTAAAAGATAATAATCAGTCAAATGCAACACTGAGCTTGAAAGGTAACATGTCTATATGGATCATTGCAATTTTGAAGACTATATAATCTCTAATTAACTAGGCTGAGATAGTAGTTTTTTTCCCATCTCAAATTTAATTTAATTGTTAAAAGCCATAATCAGCCATTAACCAGCTCTCCATCTGAAATGTGAGGGAGTGCTGCTTGCAGAAGTCTCTAAAACCAGACCTAAGATATCAGGCTGTGCAGTTCCTTGCAGCTAAGAAATATGTCAAATGCTGGTCTCTGTGTATCACATCCCTGACATTGGCTTTTAAGGAAGGATTCAGCCTGAAAACCCCTTTGAAGGGGAGCAGAAACTTTGAAGGCATCATCAGAACAAAATCATGTTACATTCTTCACATCTGTCAGTGCACTTGGCAGATGCCACACACCAATAATTTAAATTAAGGCATTTTTCATTTTTAGGCATTGTGATAATTCCAGGGTATTTCCTCCATCATATTTGTAACCTATCCATTATACCATTTTACTGCATAATGAAGACAAATGCCAACACTTTAGCAACAGATTTGGGTAATGACAAGATGTACAATAACACAGAGTAATGTGACCAGGCCTTCAAGTTCTAGTTGAATATTTTTCTGATCCTGCATCCATTATTCTTTCCTCCTGTTTCATTTTTCTAGCCATCTGAGATGTTGCTTGCCCCTTTCCCCCTTTCCCCCTCAAACCACTCTCTGAAAGCTTTTTTGAGAAGTAGATTCTGCCTCTATTGTGGGTTGAGGCTTTCTCCTTATCAATATACACGGCTCACTTGCCGATGAGCCATTGAGCTTCTGACGGAGGGAGCAGCGTGCAGCCCAGGCACGGCACTTAATTGGTATGCTGGCCCATGCAAAGCTATCTGATTGCATTCGGTAACTGGCAGGGACAGAAAGCATTTCCAAGGGAAATAATATCTAGCTGTGAGTGTGGAATATGTGTGTAAGAACTGAACAGTAAACACCAGCCTTAATTTTAATATCTCACATTATGCAAAACTAAAAAAGGATGAGTGCTCCGATATTCAAGCAGACCCCTGCGGGATAGGAATGTTATCACAAGAATATTATAGAAACCAATGCAAAATATCCAGCTGCTGTGAGAGTTTAAGGGGCATCAAACGATTTTGAATCACCATTTTCCTTCCACAAATGGAAGTATTTACCTATTAACAGCAGCAAAACTATATTATTTTGCTGGGCAGTACGACCGCAAGCAACATTGCCTTTCAGTTTAAGCTCTTATATGTTAGTACTTAATGTCCCAAACAGCCCTTAAAAGCTCCAAGGTGAAAATGTAAAACCATAATCCAGTCCTAAATGGTCATTTAAAAAATGATCATCCCAAAGCTCAAGAGTGCCTTTATCTGTTTATGAGGCATTCCAGTTAAAATAGTTACACTAGGAATGCAGGGAGGAGGATACCTATTTAATTTTATGGTGTTTGTCTCTCTCTCTCCAATGATAAAAGGTGGCTGGGACTGCAGCAAAAGCCAAATCCTGTTTGCTTTGTTCACAACAACTAGTCACACTGACTTCAGCGGGGCTGTGGAAGGGATTTGGCCTCACCTCTTACTGTCTCAATTATCTTTCTTTATAAGCCACTTTCTGTTTGTGTCCTACTCTCCAGTGAAACTGTTACACATATGCTTCCAAAAGGAATGTGGGACAGATGAGAGCTAAGATGTGAAAGCAGGAAAAAGAAACATCCATTCAGATTAGTGGGTTCAGATTAAAAACAGAACCTTGACAAAACAAACCATCTTGCTGACACAATTTTTAGGGAGTTGGTCAAGGAAAATTTGCACAGAACTGTTTAGACAATACCTGTATTTTTCATCCCTTAGGACTTACATCTCCTTTCCCAGAAATGAGAAGGCAGGAAAGAATTTGTGATATTCAGAAAAAAAAATCTGTGTGCCATTTGTATATCATAAAGATCTACAAACGTTCTCAAATTGATTCTACTTCTTTTTTTTTTCTGAAGTAATGTGTGACATAAAGATAATTTAGTGCAATCTTGCTGGGCAGTGATTTGAGCCAGGACGATGAGTAAAGAACCTGGCAGCACCGCAGAGCTCTGTGTTTGAATCCTGCCCTGCGAGCAGCCCGATGAGCTCATGCTGATCACTTTTCACACACAAAGCCAAATCTCAGCAGTCTGGGTCAGTTCCTGGGTCAGACACATCCAGAGCATCTCAACAACATGGTGCTGGGAGACAGTGGTGTTGCTAGAACTGCTTGCTGCTATCCAGAAGGACCTTTGCCACTTCAGTCATGTGTCCCCAGTTTCTCAGCCTGGTTCCAGCTCTGCTTCCCAGCTTTCTCCAGGGTTACTCCTGAAAATAAAAAAAGTCTGCTCTTCAGTGATGTCCTTTCTGGGTGAGGAGGAAGAACTGGAATTTCGTGGCCAACTTTCCAGGCTCCTGTGGAACTCTCTGCTCTTGGGGGATAGGGAGAGGGTTGTTCTGTAAACCTTTTTATTGTGTTCTGCAGGTGGCAGAAGAAACCTCAGCAACTTGGGCAGATTAACTCCTCGCAGAGCTGCAGCCCTGTGAGAGGAGAGGATCTTAGCATCACTGTTCTCTGGGGTATGCCTCAGGAAGGAGGAAGAAATTTCTCTGCAAGAGCCCAGACATTCATCCTGAGAGACTGAAAAGTATGGCATGGTACTGGGTCCTTTTTGCAAGCCTGGAAGAAGCACAGAAAGGCCTTGGGAAACTAACATACCTACTGAACAGAAAAACTTGCTCTGCTTAAAATCAGGAATTTTAATAATGCAAACACACCCCAATGAAAAAAACTCCTAGGAAAACACCACTATTATTTCCAGAGTGTAAATGCAATATTTTAAACACCTGCCATTACCTATTGTTCCAGAAAATATGTGGATCATGTATTTATTTGAGACCAAGTCCAAATCATCCTCAGCCCTTGCAGATGTCTTTCTTCTTGTAAAAAAAAAAAACACAGTGAAAGGTGAAAACTTAAAAAAATATTTTAGCACTGGAGATAATAGCAAAAAATCTCCACAATGGCATAAATCTTTGATTTCCCATATTTAGGCATTCAGGTTATTTAGATTAATCGACATTAGGGACAAAGCCTTGATAAACCATTCTGCACACATTGTGCCCTGTTCTGAGTGTGAGTGTGTCCTACCCTGCAGCAACTGGAGATGTCAAGTCTAGCTGTCAAGGCAAAAAAGAACAGAGATAAATGGTCACCCTGCCTCACAGCTGTACTTACTGCAAACTAAGCACAAGCATCGTGTTTAGAGCCTTAACATTTGAATAGGCTAACAATGCACCTCCAAATGAAAGTTTTCATAATTAAAAAAAAAAGTGGCAATTTCTTTGCCTACTAGTATAGCACTTTTCTAAAAGACAGAATTTGAGGGAGATTGGATTAACCTCAGCAAGGCATGCTGCTCAGTGAATTGTCTGATGCTTCCTCAGTATATTTTGCCAATTTGAACACTAGTAGTAAATTAGGTGAACTTTTGGATTTCAATGCATGAGACTCCTCATGCGTCAGGATGAGACAATTCTGTGACTTGGATGATTACTTCTGAAGGCAAAAGGCCAAAGTTTTCTCCTTGAACTTTACATATGAATTGATGAGCTCAATGCCTTTACATAGTTTTAGGTACCTCCCAGCTTTGCCTAGCCACATCAAGGGAATACAGTGGTAAAAAGCCATTTTCTTTCTACTTGCAGAACACATTAGCATTTGAGAGGGAAAAATCTATAAAAGACTCTACAAAAATATTCAGAAAATGCATTAATCCCAGATATTTTGTCCATAGTTCCTTGCAGAGCTATCTGAGTGTCTAGGTTATTGACCTATAATCCATTAATAGGATTTTTAAGAGTTCTGTTATGGTTACTCTTCAGGAGATGAGTGAACAGATGGATAGGATGGTCACCCCCTTGCTATAACCTTTGCCTAACAAAGCTGATTAATTCAGTCTTTCTAGTTGATAAGGCATCAACTGTGGCTTTGTCTACAGATAATTAACTAAGATAGAAGCCAGAGAAGTCAGAGGAGGTGAAGAGCAACATGAACTCTCTGGACTGAATCTAAGAGATTGGGGTCTAGAAGCAGGGGTGAGGTAAATGATGCTGTAAAGTATGTGTCAGTAAGCACCACTGTGCCAGCCCAAGCTTTTGTGAGCAGAGGCAAGATAGAACCCAGCAGATGAGCAGGTGGTGAGCGATGTCAGGCACTATGAGTGCTTGCTGGAGCTTTGACAGAGTACCATACCTGCAGCCCAGCATCTCATTCACTGCTTATTACACTTACCTGCCCAAAACCTTTAAGCCATCTGAAAATAGTCCATCTGCATTAGGCAGCACTGGGGGTGGCATAGAACAATACCCCTGCCCTGCACAGGGACACTTCCAGAGCAGGCAGAGAGGTAGAGGGAACAGTGCTACAGCTCCACATGCTCTGTAAATCTGTGGTGAGATGGTTCTCTCCCTTTCTGTTTGCTTTTGTTTGGCTCTTTGGAGCATTTCCACATCCCTGGGCTGGACCAGAGGCTAGCAGTTCTCTGCCTTGCCTCATTAGACATGAGCAGTAGGGGTTGCAGCCATCTACCACACTTAAGACATTCAAAAGCACCCAGACACATAATTGACTCCAGCTCCTTTCAACCCCAAAGCAAGCTAGCTACAGTCAACAATGACGAATAAAGAAAGAATTCAGGCCTGGTAAATAACCTGAAGTAGAGCAGCTGCAATGGGAAGGGAAGCAGCCAAGTGAATTAAGCCTCCCATATTCCTTGCTTAGCCTTTCTTTTTTCTCTCTGACCTATAGCTGAATACAGTCTTTTAGCACTGCTCCTCCTGGCTTGCAGCTGCAGCACTCCGAGGCCGTCAGGGGCCTTGTAAGACTCCTCTGATCAGTAGTAGGGAATTTGGAATAGCAAGGCAGGTACACCATGGTGCTGCCCCTTTCACTTGCTTCTCTAAAGGCACGTCTGCCTTCCTTGGCATCCTCCCAGCTCACCCCCGAGGCCACTCCAGCACACACCACTGACTTCATGCTTGCAGAGCAGATGTCCTAATAAAGCACCTTAGGAGCCAGCCTTAGCCATCAGTTTGAAGCAAGGGGGTTGACACAGATAGGGGTTATCTGGTCCAGTGCCTCACCTTGCAGTGGGGAGCAGAAGGAGCACACAATCCATACCTTGTTGGGAAAGTGGTGGACAAACTGTTTTCCACATCTTCAGTTTAGAACTAACACTTTCAAATATTGCATCTTATGAGCAGCTGTGCAGAGGTTTTAATTCTATTTCTGAGCGGAAAAAAAAGTTAAATTCACTGTGCCGGAGCCCCCCTTTTTTTTCTCCAAGAACACAGGCTGAAATACTATAAGCACTAAAGTAGGAGGTTGTGCAAAAGCTTTGGGAGATTTTCACACTTAGGCACCAAATTCTGATTTACTAACTATTGGTCCAGCTGCAGAATAGTACCATAGCTTCCCAAACATCTGCTTTGGGATTGCAGAATTTTGCATTGTGCAACTCTCAGAAATATCTGAGTGTTGCTAAAACAATCCAGCTCTAACTCCATCTCATGCTCATGCCTCATCAGAGGGCACAAATAGGCAACCCCCTTCTTACAGGTTAATTACCAAATTGAAGGCTCCTCTGGGGTGGCGTCATGTTGAGGCTGGCTCATTGGAAAAAATGAATTTTGGTTCCGTTTTTGTCCCAATATCTATTTAATATATTTTATTCTTTTCCTATTTAAGGTAAACTACGTATGTAGCCCACAGCAGAGAACAGAAACCAAAATCAGATTTGCTTTGAGCCACAGTCAAACTGACACATTGCTCCCATAAGAAGCTATGATTTACCCTCTTTATTAGCTTGCTTTTTAGATCATTTTCTTAGAAGCTGGAAGACTCAACTTTAGTGCCAGGAAGGCAGAGAAGAAACTGAACTCAGGTTTATCTTGTCCTAGATGAGCACTTTGAGCACCTAAATAATGGATTAAAAAGGGACAGTGACACTGGTACATGCACAATGCTTTACAGTAAGGTACAGATAGGAATGGAATCCTGTCTTAGCAAAATTTTTAAACTCTATATATCTATATACAAACTTACCCTCAGGATTGTATATATACCAAATTTCAATAGATAGAATTGGAAGGAACATGCACTGTTAAGCATTTTAACCAGTCATTTATAAATGTTTAATGCATTTTTGTCTAGCATGGGTGTTTTTGCTCTCTTTACTCAAATGAGCAGTGCCACCAGAGAGGCTATTCATGTGAGCACAACAGCATGATTTAGCTCTTTCTGATTTCTAAAACTCATAGTAATCAGGATACAAGCTTCAGAATCAGGGCTGACTTGGATATTTATTAGCACAATTACATCTGCAACCCCTCCTAGACTGAACACAATTTTGATAGTAATTTTCAAATCATTAGCACACTCTTTTAGTAACATCTTCTCTATTAGATAGGCTGTACTTAAATTGAAGTCATTAGCAAACACCCCATTACTGTATTGTTTTGCAGCATGCATTTAGTATATTGGATTATTTTGTAAAGTAAATATCCTCTGCATATGAAACAAATCAACATATATCTATAAAACATAATTATAAGACTACTTAATTTTACAATGTATAAAAAAGTATTTTCAACTTTTATATGAAGTAGCTTCTAAATAATAGAATTCATGGTACATGATTAATTATAGCAATATCCGAGTTAAAATATGACAGTTTAATCTTCTAAATCGCATCAGGAATGAAACAATTCTGAATCCAAGATATCCCTTTATGGGTTCTAAGTACAGCTCATAAATTACTGTGGCTTTTAAATCTCATCTATATTTCTGCAGCAGAGAGGCAAACCAATACTATGTTTAAGTCTGCAGTCTTCTTCAAGTAAAATTCTTGTTCATTAAAATATTTTAGAGGTGTCTTCATAACAACAGTGCCATATAGCTAACTTCCTCTGGAAGAACAAGTTCAAATTCAGTGTTTGCTAGGGTAGGTAATTTTTACCTTTGGGGGTTTTTGAGAAAGAATCCCTTGGGTGGCAGCTTTGCTGCATGGCACAGATAAAATCTCTGTTGAGAAACCCCTGTGAGACAAACTTCAAGTGTTTAGTTCCTTTCTTTTTTTAGTAGCATTAAAAGCTTATACAAGAACCAAGAGTCTCTTTGCCTCATATATGGCCTGAACTGTGATTTTCTCTGTGGTTCACAGCTGCTTTTTGGCTGCCCTGATCCAAACTGGGGGAGCCCACGCTGTGACTGAGGCAGCTCTGCAGGTAAGTTGGGGGCCCCCCTGTCCCTGTGCACAGGATACTGTGTCAGGATGTGCTCTCTAAATTACCTGCAGGCTACTTTGGTCATCAGTGGGAACTGGGGAAGCTTGCAGAGAAGTCTATTGCTCAGCGAGTACAGGACAATAGAAACAAGCAGAGATTTGGTACTTTCATTTGGAAAGAATATTTAGCTCAAACCTACCCCACTAGCATGTAGATTCTACGTCTAGTTTTAACAAAATAATGCTGAAAAGTGTCCAGATTAATTTAATCCAGTGGCATGAGGCAGAGCAGCATCCTAATGTATCTGAGGTGCATAGAACCAACCATGGTTCAATGGTAATAAAGACCTGGGGTTTCTCACTAACTCATAGGCAAAAGAAGAAGAGAAAAGTAGCTGTATCAACTGTAGCTGTATCAAAAAAGTAGCTCTGTGTGCAATTCTTGGGCTTTTCTGTTCTACAAGGCTGGTGGCAGGAGAGCAAGTTCAGCACAGGTGGTTTTCCTGGGTCTCTATGTTGCCATGTTCATCCATAAATCTTTGCCAATGTTCCTGTTCCTGAGAAAAAGACTGGTTTAAAGGCAAGGCTGGAAAAGGTCAAGCTATGGCAAATCTACTTTCTTTTTATTAATCTTTTCCTAGGACATGTCTGCAATAATCACCAAAATAGCTACACTATTCCATGGTGGTGGGAGTAGGAAGGGGGAAAGGTCTCAGTAAAAAAGAGTGAAGTTCCAAAACAAGAAGCACAAAGAGTAAAAATTATGGGCAAGTTCCAATAACATTTACAGAAGGTGTTTAACCAAATGAGCCACTGGCTTTTTTCTTGACCCTTACTATAAGTATAACACCAGAGTGAAAAAAAAATTTGCTGCACAAGTATTTGGTTATAAAAGTGATAAAAAGATGTTGCTGTAGCAGAAATCCTTATCAGGTTGATGCAAAGGAAGTGCTCAATAAAACCTTGTTTTATAGCTCCTGGAGCCCTAAGATCACTACTGTGCCTCATGCAATGAGACAAGGAATGACTCTGCAGCTCCTTTCAGAAGAACATCTTTCTACCATCACACTGATCTTTTTCCAAAATATTTCAATGCACATGTCAGGCTCAGCAAGACACTTGGCTGAAAGTTGTGATTGTATGTAAATTTTCACAATTCAAATAAAATTAAGTTTCCTTTCAGCTTTCTAAGCTGAAATGGTGCTTAGATGTCGTACATGATTTCCAGTTCTCTTCTCCAAGGTCAGAAGAATTAATAGCTTAGTGGGTAAATTGGCCAACAAGCAAATCCTCTCCTGAGTTTTCAGTAAAAGAACTCCTCTTCTGTTTATCAGACTGCCTGAAGGTAATTTGCCAAACACAAGAGAAAAAGGGGATTTTTGTTTTGTTCAAAAATGTTTTTTAAAGAAATCTGATTTTGCTTCCTGAGAGGCTTTCAATGAGAATAACGTATTCAAAAACAACACTTTAGAGTTTTCATTTGGCTGTGTACTTTTACTTCTTTCAGCAATCTCCTCCAAGTTGTCCCTGATTTGAAAGCAAATGCCGGGGAAAAAGAGACTGTAAAATGTGGGAGAGACAAAGTGAGGCCTTGAAATGAAAAATAGCTGCAAAAAGCTTTTATTTTCTTTTTTTTTTCAATCCAGTTGCATTGTTATTGCCTAAGAACTTAATGAGAAAATAACATAGTGCAGTAATGCAATACACTGCAACGTTAGGTGCCCAAACACATAATCCAACATTGCTGCACATATGGATGTCTTCTGAGAAGGTGTTGGTTATTATGCATTCCAAGTTACTTTTAAGACTTTTTTTTTTTCTTTCTCCTATACATCAGCTCTTCAATTATTTTCACCTTTCATGTTGTTATCTTCTTTGACATAAGTTCATGGCAATCCTTATTTATTCCTCATTTCAATGCTCTATATCCATTTGCCCCTGTTGAGGACACCTTCCAAGAACTCTCAACAGCAGCAGGTGAAAAAAAACCAGTGAACCATGGGGAAACAAAATCTAGGAGCAGGTCATCCTCTGGACAACTTCTGCTTCTTGTTCCTGTGTTGGCAGCTCCCAGCATGGTCACACAAGCAAGACCTTGTGCTGAAGCACATTAAAAATTCCATGTTACTTCTTCACTCAGTTTTAGGAGTAGCCTTTCTCAAAACAACTGAAAGTTGACGGGCTTGATTCAGGAATTCGAACTCCGTGAATTAATACCAATACTTTTCTGCTCATTTTTAGCAGCTCTAGCCAATGGATTTGGGAAATTACTGCAAGCAAGATCTGGAAACCTGTCACAACTTCCATCCCTTTGGGTATGTCCTGATTTTTCATTGCTGTTCCCACCTGTCATCATTTTGAGAGATCAATATTGTTCTGCACGTTATAATGTCTGAACATTTATGCATGGCTAGAGAGGCTCCCTTTATATATTACCCTAAAGATAAAATATCAGCTATCAAAGTTTTTCCTAGCTTAATCAGATATACATCTCTTTAGTGTATTAGATACACATAACAGCATGATAAATATCCACAATTTATATGGATATTTATATATGGATAAACCATATGACTGATTGAATCATTAATGAGCCATCACATAAAAACTTACTAGAGTTTTTTTAATATCATCAGTACATTCTCAGTTTAGCACATTTTGAATACCAGTGAATGCTGATCTATATATTTATGAAATAAATTACATACTCTATATTCCTCATGCTTCTGCTTCATGGAACTTCATCTTTCTTGCTGCACTTCCTGAAATGTCTTCTAATGTCACTATTCCCACTGCTATACCTGTAATCCCCTCATCTGTGTTACAGTATGCTAAATATTGCTTATAATTGTGTAAAAAATCCACAATTAGACATTTTAGAAATTATACAATATACATTGCTTTTAAGAAGTGCATATTTTTTATCCAGAGGATCTGGTATTTCCACCAAAGTGAAACCTGGGACCAGACAATCCCGTATTAAAACCAGGGATTGGTCTTAATACCAGATTTTGTCTCAAGTGGGTTGGATGCCTCTGGGCATTGATGTCTTTTGCATGATAGGTCTAAACATAGTGAATGCAAAGAAAAATTTCTGTGTGATGGAAAGTAGATGCCTCCTCAAATGCACCTATTGTCCTATCAATTTTAAGGTCAGGTGACATTTCAAAGTAATCTAAACCATTTAAACAACAAATTGTTACCTCTAACTTGGTCTAAGAAGAGATCACTGGGATTTGCAGATATGACGTACTGAGGTGGCAAACTTGCCAGCAGGATTTCTGGTGTGCATGACTGCAGTTTCAACACCTCTTACTAATAAATTGTTCAATTTTCCCTCCCTCTACCTCCATTCAAACTTACATAAGGACCATAACAGCTCCAGCACACCCAAACTGTCCAGAGATGACAAAACTGCTAGCTGTGCCACCAGCCATTAGGACTGAGTCAGGTTTTCACAAAATTCTGCCTTGCAGTAATCAGAGATTTTCAAACCAAAACCAAAACAAACCCAAGAAAACAAAGAAAGAAACCATGAAAATCAAACCACCAGAACAAAACCCAAAAGAAACCAAAAAGTAAAAAAAACACCAAACCTCTTCATTTACAAAAATGGAGGTTTTTGTCAGGCAGCAATAGTTCCAATGACATAGGGGTTGATGTTTCCACACCTGAGGATCAGATGCATGATACTACATACAGAGAACAAGTGCTTGCAAGACTTTTGTGTTCTGCATTTGCAAAACATATAATTGAGGTATCAGTGGAATAGATGCTATCACACACTAAAGCAGAGGTGCATATTAACATTATTGACTAGCAGCACTGAGTTATCTGTTTTCTTTAATACCAGATTTATCTCCCCAGTGTCTACAACCATAAGAACCTGAAGCTTAGCAATTTACAGGAATGTCACATGGAAAGACAGGATGAAATGATGTGGTGTGTTTTCATACAGAAATCAAATTCAAATTCAAAATCAACCAACTGAAAAAAAACCCAAACCTACCTCACAAGGGAGGGTGGGTTTGGTTTTGTTGGGTTTTTTAATCTTTAATTGCCAATGTTGCATGTTGTCTTGAGGTTTGAATCATTCTCTAGGTGCTATTCCAAAAGAGCAGTGTCCCTGGAGAATTAATAGCATATGATCACTAGAATAACTCTTCACAAGTCCCTTGAGTCTCTGTAATTAACATGTTAAACTGCACTTAAAGGGAATAAAGTATCATTATCCACAGAATAAATAATTTCAAATTACTGAAATATTTGTCTGTACAATTACCCAGATAATTATCTAAACTTTACTAACAAAAGGTTTCATTAAGTACCACTTACTCTGGATAGAACTAACCCATGGAGCTTTTACTCTTAAATACATGCACAATGCAAAATACAACCTAAGTGTTAGAGACATAAAAAAACCCCCAGAACTAAATTATATTCTGAGCTCATTTTGAGACCATCTTTTTGTTACATAGGGTGCTTTCCTGAACTGAGATCACTAGAGGCAGGTACTGCAACATAAAGCATAAGAAAGCAACTGAATATTTACCAAAGCATAACCAGCCAAGGTGAACCTTAGGCTTAAAATACAGGGTTGAAATTGAGGAAAATTGACCTGTGGCACATTCAAGCAGAATTTCATGCACCAGCTTGCCTATATTTAAAGGCAGAACCTTCCTTCAGCAAATTTAGAGTTTATCTAAGCTATTTGCATGGTGGTAGACAGTTTGAGTCTATTACAGGGGTAAGATAACAAAGTGAGAACTAAAATTGACAACAAGATGGCATTGCTGAACAGACTAAGACCAGTGCTTAAGTAAGGTCTTCCTGAGCAGCATGGCTGATCACACACATGCCACTGCTCTGAGGGCAATGAAACCTGAAGGTCTTGCTCTTTCTAGAGCTGAGGCACACCAGATGCAGATATGTGACCCAAAGGGGATGACTTTATCTCTAGAGCCATGGCTTAAACAGTCGTACACTAAATAAAACTGCCGTATGATCTCATTATCGGTAAGATGTAAAACCTTTGGGAATTTTGCTTTCTTTCATTTTAAATCAAGTCAGTAATGACTTTGTCGCTGTTATAACCTGCTGCACATGCAGGATTCATGCATGCACTTGATATCCTGCTGTGGCCCCAGGTTCAGCCCCATAATCCAGCCACCACATCAGCTGAACTCCAGTAACTGCTGCCAGCCCCCAGCAAATGCAAATTGAAATGACTGAGGTACAAAGTCATATTTCCTTTAATTTGCAGCAGACTAAAAGCATGTACATGGAGAGCTATAATGCTATAAACACCCATTCTGCAGCTATCTCAGCCATAATTCAAGCACATGTCTAAAACCTTAACCATTATGGTACGTGAAGAGATGTGTAATGTTTTATACACAGACTCCCTTGCCATTTATGAGTAGCACAATCACATTTTTCCTCCCACAAATCTCACTTTTGATCACATGGCTTTCCAGGAATCAGGCACAGAATACCTTTGTTTTCTGACTCTGGGAACCTACCAGTTCCTAAACTTCACATATTAACTGTTTCCTTCTGATACATCCTGATCTCAGCTGCACAACTCATAAATGTACTCTAGAGCTGTACTCTAAATGTACTCTAAACCCTTTGACTTCTAAAAACACCCTATTCCAGTTGTGATACTGGTAGTGTTCAAATTATGCAGCTGATGAGTTATTAGGATGCTTAAGGCTTTACCTGAAAGCTCTTGAACTCCTATCAGATATGTGAGTTGGGATATCTGGAGTGGAAATTCCTCACCCTTTCCAGCTAAAGTTGTTCCACTTCAGGTGAAACCCTACCTGTCTTGGTGGCCATGAAGAAGGTTAGGTCCTGAGTGCCCTTTCCACTGGGTTTGCTATGCAGTGTGGGACCTACTATTAATATGTAACTGAAGATTTTGTCAAAATGTGTGTAAAAGATTGCTTCTCCCTTCTTTTGAGATTTGTTCATGCCTACCTTACTAAACAAAAAACTGGGCATCTTTTAGTTCTTCTTTCATTTTGTGTATGTTGCTTCATAAGTTTTTGTGTTGTTTCATAATTCTGTCATATGAACATAGATACTATTGAGGAACTAATGCAGTAACATAGTTCATTAGTAGTGTTCAAAAGGTTATATTCAGTGGACAGACCCTCACCTTAAACTATTACAGCAATGCTGATAACTTTTTTCCTAAGTAGCTTGTGGTTCTGGGATTTTGGTTTGAATATTTTTTGGCAATCTGCTGAAGAAAACAAAAGGCATAGAAAATTTCAGCCTGATCAAGGTATTGACAATTGAAAGCAACATATAACAAAGCACTGTGCAATTTGACTTCAAGAATCGCTACTTCAGATTAATAAAGTTATATATAGACTTACACAGTGTCTTCCAACCTTAGATTTGAAACCGCCTTATGGCAGAGAAATATCAGAAACACTGCTTTTGCCTCAGCTAGAAAAATTGTCAAAGGCAGTACAGACTTGGCTACCACAAAAATTCCAATTCAAGATATAACCTCAGAAAAAGATTGCTAATTACTGGGATCTTGCTCCCACTCTTGGGAAGGGAAGCATGGCAGGTATGAGCATGCCCTCTGAAGCAGTTGTAATGACTGGAAACAAATGTGGGCTTTTAGACACACGAGTAGAACTTTATACCTTGCAGACACATCTGTAAGTGCCTGCTGACTGAACAGGAGACTAACATTTCTTCTTCCCATGGTATAGGAAAAGGAAAGAATCACACCTTAATTTTTTGTGAGTTTATAACCCCACTTTTCCATATTCAGAGGTATTTTTCTGTCTTGAAAAGAGATGGAGATGGATTATAGAAAGTCATGCTTAGCAAGAACTTTTGTGAATAGCAAACAGTGTGTACAATCCTAACTGTTCATGAACCCATCACAGCTCAAAGAGGATGTCTGGACCTCATAGGAGACCATGTAAATATTTTGCTGTATGTTAGAAACTCCATTACTGATGCAGGCTCATGGAAGGAATTTTTTTGAACTGACATTTTACCATGGCAGTGGAATTCTTACACCTATGTCCTCAGGATTGTGTAGCCCCAGACTACTGTCCATAGCTGTGAGGGAGGACACACAGACCCCTCTGAGGGCAACTATCAAAGCAATTTGACTCAACCGTACTCACACGAGTCCCTCTCTCAGTATGCCCAAGGATTTCTGCCATTAAAATGCATGAGTTAAAGGCACTGAAGGTCTCACTTCACCTATGTGCTTGCTATCTAGCTCCACCAAACCTGTGGCTGAGAATCAGCGTGGTGCAGAACTGCCTATAAGCCCGTAGGTACCCTCAAGAGCTGCTTTTCAGTAGAGAGAACTGTGCAGTTACGTTGGAAGTAAGCTTGTTTTGTCTGACTGTTGCTCATTACTGACATGAAGTGCATTAGGCAATGCATTCGCTCACTGGTGCGCTCCTCAAGGTGAGGATGTCAATTGGCCTCCAACCTACCTGGTTATCTCTGAACTGTCTCCTAAAGTTGCTGCATGGTGTTGTCTTCTTGCTTCTAGGTGAGCAGAAAGCTGAACATTGTCACAACCTGAACAAAAACACCCACCACTTTGCCCAGCTTCCCACACTCCAGAAAATGCTGGTGGTGGAAGGGTTAAGAGCCTCTCTGATGGCAGACAGGTCGTGCAGAACTCTTCTGTATCACCATTGTGAGGAATATGAAAGTATTTTTCAAGATTACATATCTCCATAGGTTATACTGTCATTATAAGGAACTGCATTTACACAGTAGGGAATTTAAGTTGGAAATGTGACACTCCTAGCAAAAATGTGAACTGGAACAAAAATTACCCAGGGAAGAAGCACCTTAAACCTTTCATTTCAAAGAATCTGTACTAAGCCTGAAGAGAGCAAATAATGAGCGATGAAAGGCGTCTTTGTAATGCCGTGATTTCAAAGCTCTGCCAAAATGTCAAACAATCCATTTAATCAATCAGAAAATTAAAGAATGTGGTAGATTCCCAAGGTAGCTTGCCGTTTTAGCTCTGCCAAGTAATTCAGCTACTGCATAAAGCTTATGTCACAATAGCAATTACTTAATAAGGCATTTTTGTCTAACCATGTTGATGTAAAAATACGGTTTAGTTTTCCAATTATTTGAAATTATTTGCAGCTCTGTTCCTTCTCGGATCAAGCTTACATTTGTTGCTTCAAGCACTGATTTAATTCAATTTTTATCACAATATATCCTTCAAAAGTTTCCTATTATCTCAAGACAGAAAGAAATTTACTTCTTAAAATAGGTGTTCATGAGGTCACATAAGAAAAAAGAAATACTGTCACTGTTGTTTCACATACAAGACTCATCACACACTTCTGACACTGGCAGAATTCCTATGATTTCAAATATAGATTCTTTATGATGTTTACATTTCAAATTTGGTTATTTATTTCAGGACAAACTGAAACAATCTTGGGAATCCTGGATTAATATGAATTAAATTCTGGGAATGTGAAACAGTCTACACTAAACTTTTTTATATTATAGGTAATATATTTTCTATTTCTCTCAAAGGAAAAAATGTATAGGCTTGTTACAAATGTAGATATTTTTCTTTTAACAAGCCAAATAAAATTAAAGATCCATTTTGTTAATGTGAAATTAAATACAAAACTTTAATAAAGGTAAAAGTTCAATGAGCACTTAAGTATATTGTTACTTTTGGAAACTTGACTATACTAATATCGGCTGCAAAAATAACACTCTTCAATGAAAATGAAATAAAAATACTTTCAATTTAGTGTCTTAATTCTAAATCAAATTGTTTGAGATATGGTTTTATTATCTACACTTTTGCACATTCCAGAAATTTCTTATGAGCTCTACCTTGTGTCAGTGGCAAGAAATACATCCTATGTCTACTTACAACTATAGGGACAGTATCTGTTTTTCTTTTTTATCTTCTATAATTTGAAATGCTGACATGAAAGAATCATAAACTCTGCCAAATATATACCTCCACTCCAGTTTTTAAAGAAAAAAAGCATTCAGCACAGCAAACAAAGCCTGACCTGCGCTCCTGACAGCAGGTGGTGAGTGTCTTTGTGATCCTGGAGCCTATTAGTATGGGCTCCTCAGTGGCCCGATGAATAGGGCCCTTCCTTTCAGAAGCCACAGTGAGTTTCACAAAAGCTTCTCTGCAGAGGAGGGCTGGAATGAATCCAGTCGTGCAGCTTTCACTAACCCCCTGATCCTTTCTTTGGCTCCACATCGCCCCTGCCTACCTACCTCTCCCTGTCCCCCTACACTTTGTTTCCTGGTCTGGTCTTATTGCCAATGGAAAAAGACTACAATGAAGACAGCAAAAATATCCCACAGAAATGTATTGAAATGGACCATAAGTGGGGAGCTCCTCAGCATGACCAAACCTGCACTCATAGAAAATCCTGCAGAAAATGCAAGAACTTTGGCCAGAGATGAAACATTGAATTTCTATCACCTCTGAGTACTGTCAGTCTCCAGATTTTATCAGACCAGGGCATCTCCGCATACCTACTCTTACAATTGTCAGATGCACAAGTGTTTCCAGGGCTGAAGTACCAAGGAGACTCCCTCCCCATTGTATTTTCTTCTGGAGGTAGGAAAAATTACCATAAACACTAGAAAGCATAAGTGAAATGACAATAAAGAACATATTTGTCCCAAATAGGGGTCAAATATTTTTTTCTGTAATGATTGCTTGAATTTGCCTACTTGCTGATGTTTTAAAAGTAACTAAGTTAACTCAATCAAAACAACACATAGGATTGACCAAATCTGTTGAAAACTTAGGTTGAGCCAAAGTGCTTAATTTCAAAGTTGAAAAAAAAAATCCTCTCAAAATATTTAGCTGCCCAAGTAGATAATTAGGAATAAGGACTCTGAGTTCTAGCCAGAAGTACGGGTAACAAAATAAAGAGAGGAATATTTGTAAGGATGCATAATATCTTTGAGTAAATCATATTGAGCTGGAAAAAGGGGCACAATTCTGGTCATAGATGTCTTTTTCCATGGAAGGAAAGTGCTAGTTTTATTTTAGCAATTACTGCCATAGATTAGAAAACCAGAAACCAACTTATCTAATGTTTGCCAGAAGTTCTGGGGGATAGCTTGTAATTAAAAAACTGGCAATTAAAGAGCGTGTCTGGGAGAGGAATGAAAAATAAATTGCGTATAATATTTTTTTAAGAAATCAAGAAAAACTAAGAAAATTAGAAGAGAGAATAATTTAGAGGTAATAACGCTGCAGGTTGACAAGGGACCTTCTAAAGTAATCCCAGGAATTCAAATAACACAGAAAAATTTGATCAGAAAACCTTATTTTTTTCCCCCCTCTCTCTCTCTGTATAAATCTTTCCACCCTCTAACTCCACAAAATGACATAGTTCCTCCAAATTTGTCTCATAATGCCATACCTGATTTTTTCAAAACCCACCATGGGGTTGTGGATGAACAGTGAACTGATGCTGACATCAGCACGACAATGATAGTGCTGGGAGAATAGGTAAGTGCCAGCCCCCAGAAATAGCCTTTCCAATGTTATATTTGTAAAGAAATTGCAAACCTCTCTTCTCCCTTCAGTGGCACAGCCTCCCCAGAATTAACAAAGACTTTCTTAATCCAGATCAAATTGCTGTAATTTATTCTCCTGATGCTGCCCTTGAAGACTGCTTTAAAGCACGAGCTCCAGCAGGAAACCATGGCTCTGGATTTTATAATCCAGGCCATGGAAAACACATTACACTTGCTTTCAGAGACTTGCTCCCTTTACAGGTGACACTCAAGCTGTTTGCATTATCCAAGAAAGACTTAGGAAATCCTGCTTGGATCTGAGATTACCAAGATGCTGCTTCTCCTGAGAGCTGGTATGTCCACCACCTCAGACAGTATTTTGAAGGTATAAGTAGAACATTGTCTTGCTTTTGACTAAGGCTGTAAATTTATTAGGAACACACATAATATGGACATTTACAATATATTTAACAAAGAGGTAACTTTAACATTTCATCTTTGTGACAAGACCTTGCTTTTTTCTGACAACTGACTACATTTTAAACACATACACTTTTTACTCAATTTGACACTGACAAGAAAAATACTCTCTTTGCCATCATGGCAAGGTGTCACTTAAAACCTGATTGTCAAGGTCTTACAGTGCATAATTCAAAGAAGTATATCTGAGGTAATATTTCACGATTTATAAGAAAGCATATTTCTTGCTCAGAAATAAAAAATAGATCAGCTCCACCCTGGAGGCAGAGGGAAAGGAAAATAATTAGGATATAAATACTAAAATTTTTTCAGACAATAATAAAGGTTATCTGCAACATCTACAGATGAACTACTACTAAAAAGAAAATATAATCACAAAGTAATAACACTTTCTCCTCCACTAACACCTTAAAGTATGACCACTCCAGGACAGGTCATTGTTCATTAACTCCAGGGCTGAACACTCATGGGCACTTGGAGCTGCTTCGGAAGTAGTCAGCGGAGCTAGATCTGCAAACCTGCCATGACTCACCTCCAGTGTTATTTCAGAATACTGTAACTTTTGACTCTTGAAATAATTTGGAAACAAAATACAGTACTGAAAATACACTCTACAGGTAGGATTGTAGACTAAGTATAAAGTCAAATTATAGTATGCAGTAAAGATGAATTAAATTTATCAACAGAATAGTTTAATTGCAATTCATCATTAAACTGGTAGAAATGGAGAAAAAGAGTATAGGAACCCATGTTTAAAGGACTTTATCTCAGGTCTCTGAAAAGTTACAACCAAAGTAGGTATTGAAAAGATGAAGACAATTTTTATCTTAGCCAAATACAAAGTTGAAAAATAAACACCGTTTATTCTCTTGGCTGCATACCCTGGATACTATTGGGAAAAAATCTGTTAACATGTAAGGAGGAAAATAGTTTTTCTTTTATTAGGAGTCTGAAGATAATGTTTTTTATAGGTTTTATACTTTTCTTTCCCATGGCACCATTGAAGCAAACCTGTATCTACCCTTTTTAAACCCAAGTAAGACTGAAATAACTGCCACACAATGTCTGGGAATTTAATCACAGTTAATTTATCCATGTGTTGTTTGATTTAAAGAAGAAATTAAAAATTATAATAAAATGGGAAATATATATCCTGCCTAATTATTGCTGGGGCTTTTTACCAGAAGATGAACTTCGTTACAATAAAGTCAGTATTTTTAGCAGAGAGAAAAAAATCACACCTGAGAGAAATAACAAAGGAGTCAAAGTACCAAAAAATCAATAATGTTTTATTAACATATGCTTCAGAGAAATACTACAACAGAAAACTGGAAATAGTTGCATCAGAGTAAATAATATTCCCCAAAATATTCCCATAGGAAATTGGTACACAAAAGCAAAGGAGATGGAGCAGTAAGGCAATATGTGGAATAGCAGCACTGTAAGGAATTTGTCAGAAATTGTTTTCTGAGCCAAACACTGTCAGCCTTCATCCCAGTTCCAGAGAGGAAAAGAACAAGCACTTTCAGAAAGACATGAAAACTGAGAAAAGAATTCTTTTTTAATCCCTGTATTACATCTCAGATTTGCTCTTAAACATGGAAATAAAGAATCTGGACCAGTTGCTCACAGGGTAGACCTTGCTTTGTTTCCTTCCTTATTTCCAAGCATTTAGAAATTCATTGGCATTTCTTTGTATTCATTTTGGCATGTGTTTATTAACTATATTAAATTCTTAGCTAAGGGTTTCATATACAGTGTTATCTTTGGCAGAAAATGAAAGATGTATGAACAATTTAAATACGAATGAACACTGATGTAAAGATGGATCATCTCGTTACAAACTGATTTCCTCTCATCAAACTACATGGGTGGAGGATGAAGAAACAAAATGCAAAAAACATGGTAGTCAAAGTGATGACACACTAAACCATATTCCAATCATTCTCCATAACTCTACAACTACAGCATGCTATCCTGATGGCCCCATCTGAGTTGATGATTTTTCACAATGTATTTCATGGCTTCCATCCCTACATGAGACTTTATTACTATCACATAGGAATAAAAAGCCATAAAACACTAGAGTGAATTTATCTTGATCAGATGCAATACTTATTTTCTTCACATGATTTCACCACCATTCCAAAACTAACCAATGATTTCATGCTACATTACTGAACATTTTAAACTACATTTCAATGACAAGAAAGACACTGAAATGGTTACATCACAGATTAACAGAGCTTTAGCCTTTAAACACATTCCTACCTACGAGAATCAAGAAACAATCACAAGACACAACCATTTAATTCACTGATAAGAGACAGGACACCACAGAAAAATATCACTTCCACAAACATCTTTCAAGACATAAGAAAAGACAAGAGACACAAAAGAAACTGGTATAGATAAACGCTATGAAAGCACCACTACCAGCATCTTTTCCCTAATTTTCCTTAGTAACCTCCTGGCATGCATTATAAAAAATCAGACTCCAACACTAAGACATCTGTAAAACATCTGAGCTTAATTGCAGAAGCAGAACAAGATTCCCTACTTATGACACTGAAACAGCTACTGTCACAGAGCTCCTGTCAAATATGACCCTCTTGTCCCTAGGACTTTTACCTTCTTGGCTATGACAAATTTACTACAGCTCCAAAGTCCATGTTTCTCCTGATGAAAGACCAAATGAGACAAATTATAAAATATCCTTATTTTCTAACCCAGACTATAATACTGAGGTCCTGGTCTGAACACATTTATTTATTAGTGTAATTACTATTCATCTTTTTATTACTACTAATTGGCCAAGTAGAAACACAAGTCTCTAGGGTCATTGAAAAGTCAATACAATAATTTAACTGCCATTTGAAAATAATTTTGCTTGTGCACTTGCAAGCAAACTAAGCCACATCAGAAATGTCTCAAGCTAAAATCTATGCTTTACCAAAAGTATTTTATATCTTCCCAGCCATGTAAACCCACTGGCATGGGACCAATATTAATTCTGAACTAGTGTTGACACTAGAACTCAAAATTAACTTAGGTTTGATTTATATACTGCTACTCTTTCTTGCCTACCAAATCCTACTTCTTGCATAATATAATGTTGATAGCATAGAAAAGAGCGAGAAATCATTAAATGAAAGGAAGTGCATAAATAAATTCAATTATCATGCATAAAACATGCAAATGACTTAAAGACTGCATATGAAACTCTAGTTTATATTCATTAATCTCAGATTGCACTTTTGAGGGAGAAAGAGACACTAATCTGATCCAGATTAATGCACTCCCAAGCCTTCCCATTTGTTTTTAGGTGAGGGTTAAAATAGATGTATTAAAATAAACACAGCTGCTCACCTCCCTCAACCCCGTTTCATTTACGGAAGAAAGTGAAAACTAAAAGTTATATCACAGGCTTGACAATCTGGGTTTCTCCTGAGCTGCTCAGGACTGCCACTTATTCACTGTCACTCTTTTGTTTTTGATGGAATACATCTTTGTCTGCAAGCTAGTCCAAAACCAAGCCAGTGGTTTGACAGAGAGAGCAGGGTGGGAAGTGTTTGGGCTTGCCTAAATCATCCCCTCCTCTCCTCCCTTCGCCATCCTGAATAATGATGCAGATGGATCATTTTAAACTGTGTGCAGTCACTCCCTAAAGGGGCTCCATCCAAAGCTGGCACGCTGCTGCTTCATTGTGTGGGAAAAGGAGATTGACCAGTGGGCTCATGCAGTCCGGCTTTGCTCACCCAGCCAGCAGAAACACAACACAGAACAGGGCCAAACGCTTTTAACCTGCTGCCTGCTCCAGGTTCCACTGCCCAGGGGTTCCCCCCAGGCTCTGCCCAATCATCTGGCTATACATATACGTTGCTATATACACACAGCAATCCCCCAGCCTCCCCTGGCCTCTCCTGCTGGAGCTGGGTGCTGGTCCCTGTCACCTGCCCTTGCCTAGGGAGCACCCAGGGATGAGCCACTGAGGACTAGACCAGTACCCACAACAGTGAACAAAGGGGAAGTGGAATTCCTGGGACTGATCCTGCCCCAGGAGAAAGATAAGCCCATGGAAGAAAAATTCCCAGAAAGAAGGAAGAATGGAAGGTCCCGTTCCAATCCACTGGGAGAGGAAGGTTAAATAAAGCAAACAAAAAGGTCACCAAACTAATTTCATACTGAAACCAATGAATTTAGATTAGAGGCCCAAAGGGGAAAGGTTAGGATGTTATCAGTGACATAATTTCTCTTCCCTTTGTTAAAATGATTGGATATTAAACCCCTCCAACACAATGGGACACGCTTTCTGCAGGGTGGCGGGAAGCGTTCAAATTCTTGCATTTCTTTGATTATTTTTTACATATTATTCTCCTGAACTACAGACATTACACCATGAAAGCACAAAAACACATACATGTAGACTCAAACATATATTCACACATATGGTTTCAGACACAGACCGACTTCTGCTGACAGCCTGATTCAAGAGAGCTTTTTATTAGAATTAATTTCTGCGTGTTTGCAGACGCTAAATTAGTTGCAATAAATAACAACAATAAGGCTGAAATCTGTCAACATCTTGACAAATATTCAGAGAGCTATTTAGTATACACTTAAAATATTCATTGCTCCTAAAAGAGAAAATGATCACACAGTAACCAAACCCTAAGTAAGAGCTAAAGATATTCACCTCATGAAGCCATTTCTCAACTAGCCCCTTGGCACTTGCTGGAATTATTCGCAGCACGAGCTCTACTTTTTCATTTTCTGCTGACTCCATGTGGGTAATTTCTCTCTTGTGATTAAAAGTGAGCTTGTCAATTCCTTCAAAGCATTTCCTTAGGTTGGAGGTGGAGTGGATCCTTTGTCTCAAAAAGGATTCCTAATAGATCATTGCTGCACCTAGGGAAAAAGCCTGAAAAATGATAAAAAAATGAACTTTAGAGGTATTTATATAAACATATTTTACACCAACAGCAACAGCAGACAGATGAAATGGACTGTTTACCTTGGAAAGAATAGTCTTTTCTTCACCAGATAATCATTCAAGGCCTTCCTGAATGTCATCCAAAGGCGATTCTGCCTCCTTCAACTTATCCAGCATCTGGGCCTGCGAGATAACCCTCGTGGCATTGGTCTCCTTCACTGACTCCTTCGTTATTAGCCTCCTGGTGGGTGAGATAGAATACAGTGAATGTAATAACCATACTTCACACAACAGGCTCTCTCTCTCTTTTAAATTGAAAATCCCCTTATTACAAAACAAGGGGTGTTCTTTTTCTTCTACCTTTAAGTAGGACTGCCACATTCATTGCTTTTTACAAAAACGCAGCTGCTTTTTAAGCTACGGATAAATAGAATCTGCTAGGCAGTAATTCTGCTCAGTCTGAATGTATTATTTTCTAAGTCACTTTGGTGAGGCACTTTTTATTAGGAACTGGAATGGACAGGGAAAGTCCTTTTCTCAACTAATTATGACTATGCTTTGTTCTATACTATTAACTTACAATGCCAGATTGGTCAGTTTTTTGTTGTGTTTTTTTTTTTTTTTCCCTTCAGACAGTTCAACAAATTACCATGCTTTTTCTGGGAAATCAGAGAGTTAATTATTAAGACTTGATAGACTAATGATGAAAATATAAATAACACTGAACAACAGTGTATCAATAACATTCACACAATCTCTTTGATATGCACAATGCAATCTCCTATTTTAATACCACTGATGCATGGACAGGAGTTACTTTGATGCAATATAAAATATTTTGTTCTCAAAAAGATTTGTTAAATTAGATATTTTCTAACTGAGGAAAAAGCAAAAGTGAAACACCATTTTTCATGTACCTATCCCTAGCATACTATTATTGTGCTCCCTATTTATGAAAATCAGGAAAGACAGAATAGAAAGGAAAGCTATAAAGACATTAAACCAAGAAAACATCAGGACATTTGTTGTTTCCCACTATAAGACATAATGTAGTACCTTTGATTTGAAAGACACTTGTAGTTTGTTTGTTTGGGGCTTTTTTAATTAGCTGCTTTAAGGAATGGATTAGTTTGCTAAGAAGATTTCAATACTCCCCAGTAATAATAAAAGCTAGAATACTGTTCTGAGGTGTTGAGGCCTTCAGTAATCCATAATGCCTGGCTTTGACAAAGTAAAACATAGCTACATTCCAAGTGGAAAACAACACCTTTAGCTCAATGGTTGTCCACACAGACACTCCAAGAAATGAAATGTAAGCATTTGGATATCACAAGATAGATCCTTTTATGTAATATATACTGTGCTGAATGGAATTCAAATAAATAAATCAGAAAAATCCTTTCTCCTTAAAATTAATTTTCAATACTTTTTGAGCTGAAAACCATCAGTAAAGGAGAAAAACCTGTCAGCAGAACTGCTGCTGCTGCCCAGCATTCAGGTTTGCAAATTAGAAAGAATTCTGGAAATAAGAACTTGTTCAGTGGAAGAAAACTCACATCGCCACCACCTTAATACCCCATTTGCATTCAAAATTATCCCATTCCTATGTATTTCTGCCTGAAATATTACGAGGGATATTTATTGTATATTTTTCAAGCACCTACTGTAAAAAGATTAGATAGATAGATAGATAGATAGATAGATAGCCAACAACAGTGACATTGCTTTGAGAAGCTAAAACTTGCTACTTCCATGAGTTCTTTCTCAGACCTCTAATACTTGATAAATGATGGACTTTTGGATTGCTTGTCTCCATATTTAGAGACCAACCTGAATGCTGGAGTATCAGGAGAAATCTAATTCATGTAGACTGAAAAACAGTTGGTTCTACTAGGAAATAACTCTGCATGAATCCGTGGAGCTTCCAAGATGTGGAAGTAAATGAACGCATCCACACAAACATTTGTTTAACTTTATTTTAATACCAAGCTGCGTGTTCACGTACACTCTGATATGTCCCTCCATATTATCTCTGAAACAAGGACACAATCTAGCATATTGCAAATTTAGGTATTTTATCTTTTGTACAAAAATAATAAAAGACTTTTGAAATGCTTATTCTTTCCTGATTAAAAATATAACTGGATCTGTCAATTTAGCAACATTTCTTTTCAGGAAGTGACAGTAAGGACACTGAAAAAAATACCTATGAATGTAAGAAGCCTTACCAATGTGGGGTACTATTTTTCCTAAATTAATTTCAGAACTAAAGATATTCTCAGTAATTTTGTTGAGAATGCCATTCTTTCAGGCATGAAAAGCCTTCAGATTACTGATTATCCCACTTTCAACTCGGCTAGTATCAATGGAGGACAATATATTTTGATTAAAAATGAACCTATTTCATTTTAGCTGAATCAATTAAACACAGTGAAATAGTCAGATTCCCCCCTGTGCTCATCCTCTGCTGAGCACTCCCTGAGAGCTTTTCACAATAGCCAGGGTTATGGTACAAAGTGATTGAGTGACTTGACAAACATTACAACCCTAGGAGAGGTCCATTTACATACAAGGGCAAGATCTATCAACTCCCAATTTTGTACTTTACCCATCTGACCATGTTTCCCTTCACTTCAGAAGAGAGAATCAAAATGAAGAAGAATTAGGGGAAAATAAACAAACAAAAAAAGAAAGAAAGAAAAAAAAAACAACCAAAAAAAAAACCCCCAACAAAGCCCAAACCTCCTATCTTTACCAAACCATTTTGTAGCTACTCCTTTGCCTTGCAACTGTATTAAGATGGCTACATATGTCTTCCAATCTATTACTTGCATGATTAAAAGCAAGTGTTTTACAGGTGCTTTTAGATATGTATGCATTTTGAATATTCTGCAGGTCATTCATTAGCAGATGAGATATATATCTAAACACTGTCTCAATATTTCAGGGAAGAGACAGCAGTAAAGCCCAGTTTACAAATTTAAAATATATTTTAAGAAATACTTTGCTAAAAATGTTCTTTACCTGTTTCCAATTTTACTTCATGGAGTACAATGAGAAACAAGACATGCAGAAATGGTTGTTTGTCTTTATCACTTGAATCCTAACTTACTGGGAGGCTCTGTCTGAGCTCATATAATAAAAACTAAATAGAAATCAATTTAAGACAATGAACTTCAAACCTTACTTTCCCCTCATTAATCTGAAGTGGCACAGCTAAGTTGGAAAAGTTTTAAATAATGGAAGTCAGTGAAGCCTAAATCACACACAATGGTGAAAGCTGAGATGTGAGATGGAGATGAAATCTAAAAGCTAATTAAATTCAACAAGAGCCTCTCAGAGGCAACATACCAGCTTAGCCTCCCATGCTAACATTTCGTTTTGAAGGGCGCAGTAAATGGAGGGCCTTTCATGGCTGCAGATTTCACAATATGATCCACCAGCTAAACCTGAGAGGGGAGAGAAAAAAAAGATTAGATGCATGGATTACTGTACTGAATAGATGCCAAGGCCAAGATAAAAAGAATAGATAAGTTAGGGCTTCTGAGGAGCTAAATTTGAAGCCAACTGGCAAAACGGATTGAACTTTATTACCTCTAGTCACTGAGAAATTCCCTAGACAGTTGGATGTAATTTGAAAAGGTCAGAAAAAAAATTTCCTTCACAGTATTATTGCTTCATGCTTTAAGGGTGTATGATTGTGAGATGCCAGCTCTAATCATTTTTATTGACTTGCTCTAGAGAGACAGACAGATGCACAGCAAACCACGACAGACAGATAAGCATATCCTACCTTTGTTTCTAGTTTTAAAACACATCACACAGTATTAGGTATGTTTCAGTGTTAATAATTTCATGTTATCCTTTGCCATATCTGAGAAGAATTTCCTTGTTTCTCTAAGACACCACAGAAGGGGGAAGAGAGGGAGGGAAACGCTGTGCATAACATCCGAAACTTGCTACAAATTTTCATGTTTGATCTGAGCACTTATTGAATTCTATGTGAATCTGAAATACATAACTGAAATTCAGTAAGTGTAATAGGATTTTCTAGACATTTTTAGGTATGCTCAGTTGATTTTTTTTTTCACCTAAGGGGAGCAGATCTTACTGAATAGATTATAGGAATGACCTTCAGCACACTGACAGTACAAGCTTTATTACCAGTGTGGCTGTCTTGAGGAAAAAAAAACCAATATACAAAAAATCACATGAAGAAACAGAAAAAAAAAACCACCCCAATTAAAGTAATTCAATTCTCTTAGCATTCACAGACGCTTGTAATCAAATATGAGCATTTGCTAACATTACACTTCCAGTCAATTTTTTGTCATGCACTTAAAATCAAAAGAGATTTAAGAACACAAAAGAAAAATTATCCAACACAGCTCCTGGAAAATTTTAATTAACATTACATTTTCTTTTGCTCAGAAGATATTTTTCTTTCCATTCATAATACAAGCATATGTAGTCCATGTATCCTGACCCTGAATGCACAGCAGAGGCAATTAATGGCCATTAAGCTACAAGCTCTGTGAGTTCCTTCTACTGTATTATGTTTATGGACCCCTCCTGCAAGCTGACTAAACCTGTTTCCACTTGGATAAGAAAGCCATTCCATATCCATTTCCATATGGTCATGTTCCCTCCCATCAAGCCCTGTACATCAGAGGGTAACCTGAAATTGCAGCAGAAGAGTTGCATATATATATATATTCACTCCTCCAGAACTTTATGCCTCTGAAAGGAAGTCAGAAACAAACCCCTTAACTACAGCAAAGAACAAAAAGCATCAGGAACTGTTCCCCTAATGGCAGCAGATACTTTCAATTGAAATGGACTTTCCAAAAAAAGATGCACAGATGATTCAAACGTAACACTTCCTTCTAAAATTTAGGAAGCTCTTGAAAGAAGACAAGTGCATCTATATCTATGGAAAAGGGGCTTGGGAAGAAGTAATCACTTACTAGATTTACAACAACTGATTTAGACTACTACTCTTTTTTTGATCAGATTTCCACTGTGAGCTTCAGGATGATGCTGAAACCAAAATAGGAATTTAGTTTCCTAAGATCACAGATGTGTAACTACAGAGGATCCCTCCAGCTTCCGTGGCAACACGACAACACTGTGATTTTCATTCTTGTTTTTTCCCAACAGAAGGAGTGACAGAGAAATTAAGTTCTGTTGTCCTCCTGACCTAAGCTCAAAGACGAACTCATGTACCCTATCAATATTTGCCAAAAAAACCCTCATTCATCATGAAAAAATATTTGTTCAAGACAAAAACATTTAATGCCAGAACTCAATTTTTCAAAAATATTCCCCAATCAACATATTTTGATGTCATTTGCAACACAATGACCTGATGCCACATTGTCCCATGTTTACAAGACACCCACTACCTTTGTTGCTATTCCTTTTTCTCCCCTGTCTCTTCAAGAGCAGTACATGTTCACAGATAGGTAACTTTAATTCATTGTACCGCATATGGAAGGGGTAGATCTTTAAAATGTTCCATATGACATCCCTCTCACTCTAAGACCAAAGAACATGTGAGAAGCTGATCCTATTTAACCCTCACACACAGGTGACAACACTCTACACCTTTTAATAGTAATTTTTATTATACTGTTTGCCTCCCATATGATTATTAGCCATGCTGATGGCAAAATTCAAAATATTGCTAACTTATATTGTAACAATAGGTTTAATTGACACCAAAACAGTTTGCTCACAAAGGTGAGAAATGCTCAGTTATTTCTAACCAGGATTTCATTTTAAACAATATTCTCACAGTTTAACAATAGGTTGTTTGGTTAGGTGCAAGTGTCACACTTTCCTTTCCAGCCTTTAAGTCTAAAGTGTTGTGATCCAAGTGGAACACTGGTTGGTGTAAGAGGATCTCACCAGTAGGATGTCTTACATTCTATTTTTCTGTGTATGACCAGGAGACTGCAACATTTATATATACTCAATTGGAAAATGAAGACCTTGCATTCTTTCTAACAATGAATGAAACTGTAGGTGCCTTTGTCTTGTGAACACTAGATTACTGAAATCCATCCAGCATGTTATTTTAGCCAACTGAAAAAAACATGAATCCACACAATATTTTTTTTCTGTTGGAAGCACATAACCCTGAGAGCTACAAGACAGATAGGTCCTGTAAGGTCTTTCACTTGAATGAATCCTACCCTTGATTTCTGATACAAAGCCCCTCCTCCCCAAAAAGCTGATAAAAAGGGAAAATGCCATTTGTCTGTCCTGACCAGCAGCCAGAGTCCTCACAGGACTCAAATACTCAAATACTCAACAAATACTTCTCGTATTTGTTTTACCAAGATTAGATGTCACACACATTCTTCAGTTTTGTTCTGACCAGGTGGCACGCCTAAGCTGTATCCCTCTTCTTAAGAGGAAAAAGTCCAATCAAACAAAAAAACCCAGAAAAACTAAAACAACAAAAAGCTGGCTTCAGAGCATACCCCAGACACAATCCTAGTTTTAGATGAGCTCCAGCATCGCTTCAACCTGCAGCAGGCCATGTTGCTCACATAGATAGCTCATGCAAAATAATTAGTTAACTATTTTACAGATGAGGAAGAAATGCTTGAGAGATGGATATGAGTAAAATTAGTAAGATTAACTCCAGCAAGCAGTGTTAGATGGTGGCTACCAGTTTTACCACTTCCAAATACTCCAACAGGTCTTCCTTCTGGAAGGACTAGCTACTGGAAAAGGCTGGTGAGCTTGCTTGTTTGTATGCTTTTGGTTTTCCCTTTTACATTACGCTCAATATAAAAGTTTCTCAATGAAGACACAGGAAACATTTCAGCATCTTACATCATACTGGGGCAGCTAAACCTGTTTTGTGTCCTTCAGAATAGGTCCCAAATATTGATGGTCTTAAAGGTCTTTTTCCAGCTTAATGACTCCACGATTCTTAGTCGGTTAATCACTGAATAAACATTTGCTTTCTCTTAAAAGACATTCTATGGTGTGTGTAATTTGAACCTGTAATTTTTTGCTATACAGAAGAAATAAAGCACTCTGAAAAAAGGCTGCAATACACTTACTAGGTACAATGTTTATGTCCTGAATGGCAACTCATTCTTAAAATAAATTAGACCTTCTTCAAGACATAGGAAAAAAAAAACACTTTTGGATTTACTATGCATAATAGTACATTTTGCCAAATTGTCTCATGTGAATACTGATTCAGCTCCCAGCTCTAATATCATTAGACTTAACATGCAACAAATTAGGTTTGAGAACAATGAAATGCAATTAAAATACCATATGTACTGCAGCAGAGATAACATTTTATGTATGCTTAGTGGGAAGAAAGAGAAAATTCTTTCTTGTTATTAAAGTTATCTCAATAAATATACACAGGTACAGGAGGAACTTATAACTGATTTTTCCTCTCAGCATTTCAGCTAGCAATTCAGTGTTGTTGATCATATGAATGAGAATCTAAACATTTGAATAAATAGCAGTTGCTATCATTTGAATTCTTCTGTATTTCTAAGAAGAAAAGTGAATAGATATTTCCAATCAGCAGTTGTTTTAAAAGGATTCTCTGATACACAGTCCTTAATGGTTTGGGCATTGCACATTGAGCTTTAAGTCTTCCACCATTTTTCTAGAGTAAAATTAAATCAACTGTCAGAAAGCATCTTTATTCAGTGTATTGTTGAATCCTCTTGAAGTTGCACTCACTATAAATAAATATTCAATAAAAATGAATATCAATTTTTGTATTTTACCTCGGTATTGGAGCTGCTTTTGGAGCCCAGAACATATAGGTGAGTAAACTGTTTGGCTGTCCTACAAAAGTATAATGGAGATGCAACCAAGGTTCTTCTCATGCTGTTTTTCATATCATCGAGCAAATTAGAGTTTATATAATGCAATACAGACACCACAGGTTTCTTTTTCAAATTGTATATGCCTAATAGATGAATGTCTTTTTTAGGCCTCAAATTTCAGTTTGAGTGAAATTGACTCCCCATGGGTTCTACTCCAAAAATTCAACTCTGAAATAATTTAAACCTAGTAGCCATGAAAGGCCCTCTTCAAGGGAAAACTTTCTTTAACATCTACCATTAATTTAGGTATTCAATAATCTATTTAAAAGAGTTTTGGAGGACTCCTTTTGGCTTTCTGTCCTGACCCAGCACTGACTCATCTCCAGCCACACAAAAGCTAGCAAGCAGTAATATGCACTTTACTTTTTACTGAATTCCCTTGTTTTTCAAGTGAAATTAACCTTTCTACTGCATAATACATACATATAAATATGTATACATCTATAAATACACGATATATTACAAATAAAGCCTTTGGAGAATGGTCAGGACCAAGTAATTTTACTTTGTACTGTACAAGAATGGATGCACCTGTTGCCCTGAAGAGTCTTCCACTGAGTTAAAAAAGTGTTTTCATTATTTTGTAGCTGTCCACTGCAGCCTCGTAACATTTCACTATTTGATCACTCACAGCATACTTGTCTTTGACAAAAAAGCACGAGAGTTTAAATGGTACCACTCATATTTATGCCTCCCATCTATGTCATGCTGTTTATAAGAATGGGGCTTTTTTTTCCCTTACTTGTATCAAAATAGTACCTGGAGTACCCAGCTCCTTCCAGCACAGACCACAACCCAACAAATTCTATACTTCTTCCCTCAGAGGCCTTATAGCTGAATTTGGAAATGAAAGAGAAACAAAGTGACCTGCCTAAAATCTTTCTTTTATCCCTCCTTCACACATGCATGGACTTACAGAGTATTTTCTTTTTCTAAAGAGATTAAAGAGACCTTATGGAGAAATCCATGGTACAAGTAAGGGAACAAAATTCATGCTATAATGAGGAAATGGGGAAAGAGTTAATATTGTGCATAACATTTTAGAGTACACTGGCATTGTTGAAAGCAGACTCAAATTGTATAGGTACAAAGGAAAAGGACAATCAAAGCAAAAACATTTTTAAGTTACACAGTCTAACAGAAAAAAAAAAACGGCTGGGTAAAATAATAGAAAGATTTGGTTTTATATATCTGAGAGCTCATATGCTTGTAAAGAAGTATTTTGTTGCACTGGGAATTTGTCCGAGTTTTCTTCCTTCTTTCCAAAAGTAAAATTTCCGTTCTCATATCCAGAGAGAAAATTAACATAAAAATAGTCTCTGATTTAAACACTGTCTAATACTACTCTGGAGACTACTACGCATGCAGATAATTTTCATCTAAGAGAAAAAGGACTTTTCAGGTTGTTTGGAAAAAGACACTGGCAACTCCTGGAATGTGCTCCAAATGCCCCAAAAATGGTCAATCAAAGTGGAATTGTCAAGAAAAAGAAGAGAGAGATAGTGAGAGTTTTGATAAATTTTCTGTGTGATCTTTACAGCCATTTTGATGGGCTATCCATTTGTACATGCATACACACCAGTATGCCAAATATAGATAGAAATATGTTTGCTATACCATGCAACCACAACTTTCAGACAGGCCTCTTCACTACTTTAAATGCAGCTAGGCATATTTTTATCTGGTCTTGTAATTTTCCGTCTGAGAACCTATAGGCTTGGAAAAGCCATTATTCAAAAATCATGTCTCTTGCAGTAGCTACCCAAATTAAATGCTCTGTGTTTATGGCAACATAAATATGCCACACAGAGATTGGTTCATAACTGCTGTGCAGGCATCAATCAGTGCATACATACACACTCAGAAAAAAATCAAACTAAATTGAAATACTCATGATGTTTGCTCTGCTTCTCAGCAGTTGGCACAGCTGATGATTGAAACCTGAAATAGTTCATTAATAGACATTCTAAAATAAGAAAACTGACTGTCCTATGTTGAGGCTTTAATCATTTCATGCCAGGTCTGTCTGAAACAGGAACTGGCCCAAAGTATGAACTCATAAGTTCACACAAGTGCACAGTCACATAAACACACATATACAGTATCTACCAGAAGAAAGAGTTGCAGCACCTTTGTCATTGATGATGATCTCTAATGTGGCAGAAAAGGTGGTACTGACCTATGCTGCTTTCCCTTCTCTTACTAGCTTGTGTAGTTTTAGATAGTTGAAAGTAATTTTAGATTAAAAGCAGATTGTTTCTAATTAGTGTAAAGAAATACAAGAAGAAAAATTTAGTCTCTATTGAAGAATAGAGAAAAATTTAGGAAATTTAATTTTAAAGTAGAATTAACAAAGACCAGTGATGTGAAAAAGATATTTTTAGTTATCAGCCTTGATTTGATGTAAGTTTGCAGGTAACATACAGTTATTACACTTGCCCTTTTGTCATACATATGGTGGCTTTAAATATAGACATGAAGTAAATTAATGAACGAATAAATGAGGGTGAAAGCTGAATCTAAGCAGAAGAGGCATAAGAACATCTAGCAGAGAAAAGCACATGGAAAGGTTCACATACAAAGTGAGTGTGATTCTGTGATAGCACAGAAATACTTGATGAAGGAGGAGTTTGCAAGACATTTGAAATCCATGCTGACACAAGACACTTAGAAAAAAAAATATTCACCCTTCGTGATAGCACTCCCAGATGTCTAGATTAGCCTAGTAGAATAACACACTTTGATTTTGCCTTTCAAAGGTAAAAGAACTTTTTTTCAGGTGCATAGCATGACTCACCCACTATTAGAAAGAAAGGGCAACTGCACTATGATAAAGACCAAACTAAAACTCATGGTCAGCCTTAAGATCTTTAAGTAGAAGAGAAATATGATCAACAAGAAAAATCAAAATTACTCAAATTGTGTACCAAGCACAAGGAAAAAGGGACAGACATGAAAGAGGATCAGGGTAAATGATGAGGTGAGGTACAGTGATAGTATAGAAACAGAGTGAACATGAAATAGCAACTGGACTATAAGAGAAAAGGAGTCTGGAGAAGAGGGACACAAAATCTGGAATAGATAGAGGACTTCACTTCTGGCAGGGTCCTGAAGGCATTTTTAAACAGAGACACTTCATACCAATGGATACTTTGAGATGGAACATGAAAAAAAAAGATATGTAAGTTGGGCTTCCCTTTTTTGAGGGGAATGTTAATTGCTTAATGTTGTACAATGAAATTTAAAAATAAAGAAAATTTAATTGTGCAATAAATTTAGACTAAAACTGACTTTAAAAAAGCCCAAGTGAGTAACTGAGGTGTAGGTTATTTTCTGTAAATGAACTGTAAGGTGTTATAGTAAACTTATAACAAAAAAACTATTTTAGAATGCATCAGATCTCAAAAATTCAATGCTGGAAATAAGAATAGATATGAAAAATGTCAAAAAATTATCCATAAAAGCAGAAGGTACTTTTTGACTTGCACTCTATAAAAGATTGCCCAATGCAGCAACAGCAGTCCCCTTGTTTTGAGAAATACCTTAACAAGTCAGAGGTAGCCCACAGAGCCAAAACTGACACATTAATTGCTCGGAAGACCAGAAACATTGCCCTGACTTTGGAACCAAAAAATCCCTGGAATGCACAGGAAGTATCTGAACAGAGGGGATGAATATCTATATATACACATACATATATATAGTCACTCAACTCATTCACAGAGCAGAAACCAAGACAGCACAATGTCTCATCTTTCCTTACAAGTCAACCCTGTATAACAAGAACTCCAATAATGTGGAATGCCAAATAAAAGCCCAAAGGCATTTAAGGAGGAGATGAAGAGAGAAATTCTGCATTAGCAACAGGTTGGTCTCTCTGTTGTAGGAAAAAAAAGTGAAATTCAACAGAAATGGTTAAGTAAGAAACAAAACAGATGAGTTCAAATCAAAGATACATATAAACAGTGCTAGAAACTATTTCCATTCTTTGATGGTCCTGTCCCTGACCAGAGGTGCAATGTCGCTAACATGTTGTGGGAATGTAAAACCTGTGGTGGTGCTGAGTGAGTAGAAGGAATCTCCTTTTGTATTATTCCTTCTTGGTTCTTGTCTGCTGTTCAGCTTAAGTACATTTCACAAGAACCAAGTCTCCTGGATACTTCGGATCTTTTTACAATGGTGCTTATATCCATGGCTTTCACATGTGCTTTAAAACATATAAATTCCAGTAGACCAAAAGTGATCTATTTTCCATATGATTTTGATGACCACTCACTTTTCTTGATGCAGAATTTTGAGAAATAAAAGCAAAACAGGCAATTAGTCATGACACTATGCTCTTTTTCTTGCATGATTTTTTGCGTCCTTCTTATTTGAGGTTTGACTACAGAGCTCATAAGTATTTATTTATTTTTATTTGGTTAATTTATGCTTTAACTAGCTAATTTAGGAACCAAAAAAAACATATCATCTTAAAAATGTTATTGTATCTCTTCACTAAGCAATTTTATACACATTCTGTAGAATGCATAGGTTGGGCAGAGCAGGTGTCAGAAGATATCAAACACACCTTTACATTGCTGACTGGAAAAAGAACCTGTTGCAAGGCTAAACCAGCTTTTGCAGCTGTATCATACAGATGCCCTGAGTAACAGCTGACTGCTGCCACCAAGATTCTGGCCTGAACTTCTATTTTAAAGGCCAAAAGCAAATACTGCAGAATTCTTTCGCACTGATTTTGCTCTCAAACAATGGTTGAGTAAAGGTCAAAGTTTGGAGAGATTTTCTGTACCAAGTTGTCTTTCTTTAAACATTTATGTGGAAGTTGCTGCTTTATTTTCTATGGAAAAAATGGCCTTGGTAGTTTCTTTTAAGCTATGGGTTAATCCATTCCTTCTTTCATCTACCAATTTATTTGAAGATCATCAACTGCCCAAAAGATCTTGTCTATAAACCATTTATTCCAGAAATTTGCTAGTGAGAACAATGTCTGGATGCAAATTTTCATGATTTTTTCAAACTCCATCTTAAAACTAGCTTGGATTTGTGTGTCTCCCTCCTTCCTTTTCTGTGTTTCAGAACTGATGCTTCTCTCCCTTTTTTTCTTTCAACTACTCCTTGCATAAAGAAGTCAAGCTCTGTTGAGGGTGGTGAAGTACTTGACATTAAATGGTCTGATATAACATTTTATGACTCAGATCTCCTGATAAATGTGATTTATTAGGGATAAAAGCTTTTTCCTAGGTCAGATGTCTGGACTGAAGAGACAGTTTATTATAGAGGATCACTCATATTTAGCAATGTAATAGGAACTAAGCAATTTTTTTATCATAGTGGTCCAAATCTGGCTTGTACTGCTACTATTCTCCTCTTCAGCCAAAGTTAATTGTCAGGTGAACAATGAAGGTACCTGGAACTAATTTATTTAGGAATATGTTCCATCTGTAAAGCCTCTGCTAATGGAGTACAAGAGGCCATGACTAAAGGATTCAGGTACAAAGTTTAAGACCTTAGATAATTACTTGCAGAAAATATCATCAGCTCTACGTGTCAACTTACACAAAAACAGAACTATTGAACCTTTTAAAAAGGAGTAATGTGTTCACAAAACTAAAGTAACCAGGACAGTTTCTATTCACCACAACAGTGGAATAAAAGAGTCAAAAGAGTGCTCTCTTTCATTGCAACACACAGAAGAAAATAGATTCCAATCAGTTGAGACCAAAATATCTGACACTTTTTATAACTATAGCTGTAGCTACCTAGGTTGAACCAGGACCACTACAAATATCTTGAGAACATTTGGGAAAGAACTGTCCAGATAAGAAAATTAGAACATTACAAGTTTTAATTATTATTTTGGTACAAATAGGTACAGTACTTACAACCCTTGCTTTTCATTTTGTCAAGACATTGTGTGTAAAGCTTCTGATGGAATTACTGAATTTCACATGGGAGCTGACCCCTGAATATTTAAGCTCTGAAGCAAAAGAATAAATGGATTGAAAACTGGACATATGCCGTATGGCAGCTGGTCTATATTAAGAACACTTATGCTCTAGATATTCTTTTGTACTACTTTAAGACTTATTTACAGTTTTGCATCCAACTGAACTACAAAGAGGGGTTAAGTGCAATAGTGAAATACTTAATCTGTGCTGCTCTAAATAAAATTAGGAAAATAATTAGTATTTATATTTTCCTGCACAGATAAGTGCAGTTAAATGCCTTTCCATGACAATCTGAAACATGTAGCCCAATTGTCCTATTATATAAAAAACTCGATTTTTAAAAAATTCTTGCAAAAGGAGAAATCTCTGTCGTTGCAAAAGTTCTTTTAATGAGATCTGTTTAATCTTTCTGTTATTTGGTTTTATTTCATTTACTATCTAGCCTTATTACATTTGCAAAATAGCTTGTTTATCTTCATTCTGGGAAAGTAGGTGCCTATAATTTGCAAATATGTCAGTCAAAAATAGACCAGTTAGATGTTCCTGGTTTGGCACATTGTCAAGGCACACAATGAGGGAGGCTCCCTCCTCTCTCTCTCTCACACACACTCCTTTCTCTCTCACAGACACACACTCAGAAATGTATCCAGTAGAGTAAAATATTCACATTAATACTGGAAGCGATGGAGAAGAACCCCGGTCGACATCCCATCTGTTCCCTTGAATTAAATTTAGAATTCATATGTAATATAGACATTTCTGTCTGAATATCATAAAGCCCTGACACATTCAGGGTTTCATTAAAAAGCTCTGAGATGTGACTTGAATAACAATCTGTCTTAGCTAATTAGTATTTTCAGTTTAGCATATTCACTTTCAAACGTATTGCTGTTTGCACATGGTAATTTAGGTAAACAGAGCCCATCCACAGCTGCATCAATTAACACTGCTAATCAAAACTGAATTCAGGTAATTAGGCACATTTATGCAAAAAATGTGTAATTTGTGGGGAAAGCTAGATTCTTCAGTAATATTTCAATAAGTAGGAGTCTCTTTTTGCAAATAAGGCAAGAATATAGTGGTAAATCAGTTCTAACATATACATGATACATAGTCAGTCACAAATATCTAAATTGAATCTCACTAATTGGTCTGTATTTTCAGAAATTTGAAAATATTTTTTTCATATAAATGCTTTTCCTCAGTGTTTCTACACAAAAGAATAGATCCATTTCTGATAGAAGTTTTAGTGATTTTAAAAGTTCCTGTTTTCTCAAGCAGTTTTTGAACTGTTGAACATGATGGTCTGACTTGTTCTCATTTTCAGACAGAAAAATTTTAATGAGAAAGTCCTCAACTAAATTAAGAGTTTAATTTCTTCAAAGAAGGCACATTTTGGTTTACTTTAGAGAGAATATAGAAATTTCTACCACCATCCATTTGAAGAATGTAAAGTAGTAAATACCTTAAAAACATCCTGCCTTGGCCTACAAAGTTTTGCATCCTTTCCTTCCCTTTCTCTGACTTAATCCAAAATTTGAAACCCTCCATAAACTACAAAAAACCCCAAACCCAAACATTTAAGCAGTGTAAGAAACTGCATATTCATAAGAGAATTTTAATTTCTATTGAAATGGAATGAAGAAATGTTCATTGAAACATTATACTCCAAGAGTTTTCATATGCAGCTATTCAAGCTATTCAAATTCAATTCTCTGTTATGCATACTTTCAGAAAGCTACACAGGTCTGATGAACAAGGAATGCAATTATCAACTTGCAGCTAATTTTCCATGATGAAAAGAAATACCTAGGCAATTGCTGATTTTTAACAGAAGCCTAAAATTAATCTACAGTTTTTGTATCTTCTCCCTGATTTGAGGCTAACTCTGGGGGAAAATATGCAATAAATTTTGTGCAGATTTGCAACATGGAATATATAGCTTCTGCTAAATACATCATTGTGAAGAAAAAGAATTCTTTACAACTTTAAGGTCTAAGCCTATGTAGCTATTAAAATTGCTGTGTGTTTTCCAATTATATGTAATTATATGTAATATATGCAGTACATATCGCATTACTCAGAAACTTTTCTCAGTTTGTTCCATTATAAAAATATTTTTTAAATGCTGCAGTTAAAATGGCCTTAAACCTCCAATCTTCATTTAGCTATTGGCTGAGTAACATATTGAAAGAATACTGAAATGAGATGGAAGAGGAAAAATTGATCTTGTGGCAGGATGAAATTTTGAGGTATTTTCTTTTCAAGTAATCATAATGACTACTGCTAATGTTAGAAATGCTGAATGCATGATAATTTCTAAACAATTATCAGACCAACATAAAAGTGTATGTTGTTCCCTATGCCATTCTCACTGGTAGCAATAGTGGGGGCAAACAAGGTTTTAACTGCACCTTTTTCGGGGTTTTTCAAGAGACAAATAGTCACCTATATAACATATCACATGCCAAGCACCTCACTGATCTCTCACGTGACTTGCTAGCATTGACATACAGTGCAGATCATCAAAACCATCTTATGTGACCTGTCTCTGAAAGAACCTGCTTGATAAATGCTTTTTCAAAGGAGCAAAGCAAAAGGCACAATGACTAAGGGTGTTTATTTTAGGTGTTATAGTCCGTAGGAAGTGAGGACAGTGACAACATCCTTGCCTCCTCCATCCTCCACCAGCCACATTGTTAACACTTTTTTTTTGTGTAAGGTAAGCAGATATAGTATTCTAACAAACTTCCCAGAAATACTTTACTACACTGCCCTGTCTCTTCAGGCTGACTGCCTCGGTAAATGTAAGTAGACACAGTTAGGAGAATCTCTTCACTGAACACATATGTATTTACTGTACATTATTACTTCATCATGAATTTCCCTGTTGCACCTCCCATTTGAAAATTTTATATCATGCTAAAGTATCATTATTTCATGCAATTTGGAGGGGTTTTTTTCTGCAGAAGTTCAATAAATTTATGTAGTATTAGCTGATAATGGACAAGGAAATAATACCTGTCTCAAAAGAGAAAATACTATATATGAAAGTTGGCTGATAAATAGGTGTTTCTGACATCCGTAGCTCTGTTTTTTTCTCTCCTGTATTGCTCTACTCTAAAATATGAAAGATAATTGAGGCATCCTTCTACTAAAAAAAAAAATTTAAATTGTATTTTACATTCCAATTACTGTTAATTAAAATACAATGAATATGTATGACTACAAAGAATCTATAAATGCTGTTTTCCTCAATTTAAAGAAAAGTTTCATCCTATTACAAGCACTCAAGAGCATTCCAGAATTATAAGCAAAACAATAAATATTTGAAGTTATTTATTTTCTCCCCAGAGCATGCAACTCATTATTCATAACATAAAAACTGTTGAAATGCGTCATGTTCCAGGTATTCCTTAATTCAAGAACATGCAAAAATTTTTGGTTTGAGAAAAGCAAAAGCAAGACCCAAAAGCCAACAATTAGTACTCTACACTTTACATGAGGAAAAAAAAGCTCAATAATTTGCAAATGTTGAAGGAAGTGCTAGTTCCATAATTAAAAATCAGGCAGAGATCCTTTTGGCAAATGGATCTCTTTGTTAAACATCCCACTAATCCAAGCCTGAAGGTATAATTCAGTACCCTGGAGGATCCCCTCTATACTTTTGCCAGCTGTTCCATTTAGGTCACTCTACCACAGGTTTAGCTTTTATCTATTCCTCACTTTCTTTGCTGGGTCCCAGAAGCAGCAACCCATCTCTCAGAAGGCTGTTTAAAGTGTAAATGAAAAGACGAGACAGAAGTGAGCTGCTACCTCAGGGTCCTTAATTTCTGAACTGCAATTCCTTGGACTTCCCTACCTTGACAGATGCAATATGAAATCTTCTTGATGAAAAGTGAGGAGATAAACTGAATATGGAATGCAGATGGCATATTCATTATCATTTTAATGCCTTACAGCTGCATGAAAGAATAAGAAATTTTACTAGGCAGAAAGTCCACTCAAGACCAAACAGTTGTAGCAGCCCTTCTGCCCTTCAGCCCAATTCCCAGCACTACTGCTCTTGGCATGCAAGCAAAAGCCTTCAAAGAGTTATTTTATCTCTTCTCAGGTGGTCAGGGAGAGGAGGATTCAAGGAGAGGAAATAAAAAGAAAGGGAAAAAAAAAGAAGGAAAACCAAAAAAATCCATTGTAGTCTGATCCAGTACAGTGTATGCCAAAGACCATGAAGAGTCCTGGGAGCAGACCTGACTCTCCTGCCTCCTTCTTCTGGACTGGCAGGTGAAGGAAGGAGACAGTAATCCTTGAAGGACTTGTCCATGCAAGTTAAACTAACCCCAAATAACAAAACTACTTCTAATTTACCATTATTTTGGTGCTTTTAACAAAAACATAATTTCCTAACAAAAGCAACAAAAATATGTGAACTGGATCCATTTATAACGGCTATAGTCAGCGTAAATTTAAGCCCTCAGAGAGTCATTATAGTCCTCCAGAAAGACATTTAGACAGGATGCTGCTTTATAAACAACACCCTGATCTCTTACTCTGCAAAAGTTAAGTGTAATTCATTATAAAACAAATCACTGCTCTGACATTCGTCTGCTAAATAAAAATAAAGAGTCAGGCAGATACTCTGGGAGGAATTCCTAAGTGTTTAACTTTTAATGAAAGATTTATAAAAAATGCAGCAAGCATATTACTGAGGTCTTTCCAATTTAATATTAAGTAATAAAGTTTTCACACACAGATAGGAACTGTAATGTGAAGCAGAATTATAAGATATATTGGAAATTAACTTTCTAGATTTTTTAAATGCTATTCGGTAGCATAGTCACAGCAACTCCGACAACCATCTGCAAGACTTTACACATGCAAGTAATCCCACAGGCTTTAGTCAATTACTAAGATCGTGTCCCGATCCTACCCATCCAGCACAACGTTCTGGCTACAGCCTCAGAAGCCGCTTGTAGGAGGGATGGGAATCACATCCCTGAAGCAGCGCAGCAATTCACACACCTGCACTCAGCCTGCGCTGGAGGAAGCGCTCTGTCAGTCAAAAAGTACAGTTCTGCAAGCTCGTACATCTGCCTTCTACGGATCAGGGAGAAGGAAAGAACAACTCAAAGAAAAATATGGATGCAACTTAATTCCTAATTCTGCGATGGCTCGCACAGGTGAGCAGCCCATCTCCGACCAGCCGCCCTGTGAGGCTGGGCAGGGACCCTCACCTGTGCCATGCTGCCCTGCACGCCTCAGCTGGCGCGAGGTCTCCGCTGGCACGGAAAGCATCTCCACAGTGATTTCAGTACTTACCTCGCTGAGCTTCCACGCTCTCCTGCCGGCATTCCTGCACGTGGAGGTTCATTGCAGGCAGCTGCTCCCAAGCTGAGCGTCCCCGTGGCACGGCTGCTCCGGCGGGAGCCAGCAGAGCAAAGGCAGGTTGCCACTGGCCAGTTCTACCACAGCCCGGCTGCGCGCTGTCTGCAATCACATCTCGCTGAGTGCAAAACGAAAATTAAAACGGTTTTTTTTCTCTTACACTTAGAACACTATGCTATATCATTTGTGTTTGCATTTAAATTGGACAGAATAATTTACTACTGGCTTTTAATTTCAGAAGGGTTAATCACCTCAGCAAAGGTCAATCAAACTTTAATCTCCAATAAAATTGCAGTAGCTTCAGTCACCTGCAGGACATTTATTATATTCTTATTTTCATGCAAAAGGATGCATCGCTAATCTTCTAATTCTTTACATTAGCACATTTGCCATTAACATTTTACTAAAATTATTAATTCCTCCAAAACTATTACAAAAGCTCATTTCTACACATCTCAGAAGATAATCCTGTTAAAAACCAGCCACATCTAGTGTGACATTGCTTTAGTTGTCTACTCTAATCCTCACAACCATTTGATACTCCAACTGAGTTCTAACAATGCACAAAGCCTCAATTACAGAAAATATTACAGGCTTTAGTTTAGAACAACAATATACTGTTTTAGTAACTTAATCTTCCCTATTGTCTGCAATCACAATACTAATCTATTTTGTCACTGCTCACAGTATTTTCTATTCAAAACAAAATATAGATTTTTAATTTTGCTTAGCAGGTCTTGAAAAGCAATAGATTTACAAGGATAAGTTAAAACCTAAAATCCATTACCGAGGATAGAAACAATAATGATGATAGGAATATATTTCTGGCCTGCAGAGAAGTATTTTCTCACAAAACAGAAGTCTCTTTTGGGGTATAACCCATTAAAAAATAAAGAAATAATAAAAAAGAGTAGCTTGTTCTTTCAATTTGGTCCACCAATTAAGAACAATTTATCTGCTATTAAATTGACTGAGAACTGCAAAGTCTCTCTGAAAAATTCACATCAGCATTAGTTTTAAACTACCATTGCAATAATATCAACTCAAAATGAGAAAATTGTTTAACTCAAAACAGATAATTATCAAATATAAAATAGCATATCCCCTCAAAAATGTTGGTTTTAGATAAACATCACCTATGCTAGCTACTAAACAATACATTGCTTCAAAAGTCTACTGTAACAATTCCATCTGAATGCTCAGAACTAGTTTACCTGTAAAGACACAGAGAAAAGCAACAGAAAACCCAGGGACAGCTCGTTACAGAACCGAAACAAAACACAAACAATTCATTTCCCAAATTTCAGAAGCTCGTACCAAAAGGTCAGAATTTATTGGGCAGAAAAATACTAATACCACCAAAATACATGGGTCTCCCTTATCCTTCTATCATGGTCATATTAGCTCCTGCGAGAAAGAAATCTTGTGTCTATTTAAAATGGATTTTTTAGCCATAATAACATTTTGACATACCGTAATGTAAACAAACTGTTCTTTCCCATCCCAATATTTCCTTCTCTGTCTCTCTGTCTCTCTCTGTCTCCGTCTCGCTCCTCTTTTTGTTTTAATATATGGCACACAGACAGACACACGCCCCCGTCACTGTCAATATGCACACTCATTAGCAATATGTCAGGCTGGCATTTTCAACACACTCCAGAGCATAACTGAACTACCACACAGTGCACACACACACACACACGCGTTAAAATACAATTGCAGAGAAAAAGAGCTCAGTGGAACAATGTTTAACTTGGAAAACTAGGTAAACACACAAAAGGAGTAAGTGAGATTCTCAGGCAGTATTTTACAAAGGTGCTAACATCATCAATGCTCCTCTCTTTTCACACACACAGACACAAAGACACATATACAAAAGAGAGCATTTTAGCAAGACATTCTAATGCTGAATTACGGATGCAAGAACACAGGTTTTTCCCTTTTTTTTTTTTTGGTTTTTTTACGTCTTAATGCCTTTAAGTTACATTCTAACTTGAAGTAATATATGAAAATAAATACTGCAAAACATAAACCCAAGCAGAACTACGAGTCCCTAGAACATAGACTGTCAACAGCATTTCTCAGCTTCCAGCTGAAAAAATTAGCTACGGAACAACTGCATCCGCATTTTTTGCAGAAGGCATCCGGCAAGACACCGAAGACCACTTGCAAAGGGTGAGTATCACCAAACAGTGTTGATTATTCACCTCTTGACTCATTGATAAAACATATTCTAGACTGCTATTGCAACTGCTTTAAAATACAGCAAAATAGCTTCACATGGCACCCTGAAATGAAAGGTATCATCAAAGGACCATGCACTTCATTTTTCAAAAGAACGAGCAGTGGAGAAATGTATAGGGAAAGAAACATACCTTTAGTTATCCCAGCAAACGACTTTTCAGCACATCTACATAGTCCTGCCGCTCCACCAGTACAAAAGTCAACACTGCTGTGCTTGTGATCTCTGTGACAATGGCATCATACTGCCGGCAATTTTTTCGATTAAACTTCTCAGACATGGTAGCAACTTTGTTAATTATGATATTAGCCAGCTGGCGGGTACAATCAATCATCCACTGTAAGAAAGCCAGACAAAGAGACATCTAATCATTGCAACCAGAGCAGATAAATTTTGTTCCTTTCTTATACGTGTCACAGATTCTATCCCTCCTGACCCTCTACACAGCCATCGACTGTCAAATTTAGATTCAGCAAGCTCCCAGCTTTTCTTTATCCCTGCCTTAGATCTGAAACTCCTGGTTATCAGGAAGACAAGCGTCACCAGCTGTCTCAGAACAGGAAGGCAATCAGGTGAATAGTACTTATTATCTCTCATTGCCTTCTGAGGAGCAACAAGATTGATTTTGGATCAACAACGCATCCAAATCTCAGGCACAGCTACTACAGTGTCAAGTCTAGAATGCAGTGCATACATAAAACTGACCTCAACCTTTATTAATACTGCATACCAAAAGTTTGAGGGCTGCTCTTTTTTTTAGTTTTGTTTTGTGTTGAGCTTGTTGGGGTTTCTATTTGGGTTTTTTTTCCTTAAGAAAACTCTTAAAATTTTTTTTTCTCCAAAGCTGCATTGGATATTCTCTTATTCCAGGCCTCCTTCCCCCCACCTCAGAAAACCCAGGCAAGCAGACCGCACCGTTACTCCAGGGACTCTGTTTCACAGTTGGATAGTCTTAATTGGGCCCACAGAAGCAGTTAGCTACCATTAAAGACTCCTCTGTATACATCTTCCTCTCAACTAGTCTGATCGTACATAAAACCCCACAAGTGAAGCCTATGCTTTGAGAAGGTTAAACACGCAAATATGTTATAAACCCAGAATATAAAAGCATCCTAACAGAATCTGAGCTGGCGGTGAATTCCAGCACTGGTCTAGAAACAGGAATATATCTGGGCTTTTCATTTAGAGCAGCATTAAACAATCATGTGCTCTTACTGTAAGACCTTTTTTTACAAACCAAATGCACTGCAAAGTAGTGGAAGGTGGTTCATATGAAGTAGAAACAAAGGTTACAATAGAACAAAATCTATTAGAATAACACATTCTGGTACAAAAAACCCCACCAACTAACTTCATACATTTAGAAATGCCTGCTGACAGTTCCATTTTACTAAAGAGAGTAAAAAAATCAATGAATACAAATACATAAGGGCGTGCAAAAATTTTCAGGATCAGTTTTGGATTCTTGGTACATTGGCTGCCCTTTGACTTGGACCAAAGACTGCTTTTCCAAAACCATATCTTTTCAGAAAAAGTGATTTTATGTTTACTTCACCTTAAGCGAATGTTAGTTTAATATTTAAGGTGGTATCCAGTAAGACCATCTCAATCATAAAGAAGATTCTGTGGACTTCACAGCATAAAATTATCTCTGTTTTTATTAAATCCACTAAAAATAATACATTTTTTGAAAGTTTTCACTTGCAATTCAGCTGAAATTTTCATGCTTTCTTGAAATGCAAAAAGAAAATACTAACAGTTAGAAAATAGCAGCTAGTAGGAGTAACAATTACATCCTGAAATTGCTCCCTTGAAATTAAAGTGTTGCAGAACCTTCTTTGCCTTTCAGAAGTCAAATTTTTCTCCTATGTGACTTCCTCATTTGGAAAGTTTAGGAGGCTGAATACAGGAATAGTAATGGTGTTCATAATTCATTATTAAACACAGCTAATTGCTTTCTGGTATTTGTTTGAAAAGATAAGGACAAGAAAATAAATTACATTCTCAAATGTGATGTCATTGTTTCATTCATTTTGGATGACTGAAGTATTCAACCAGCTTCTCAGGCAGATATTGAAGGCTACACCAATTCTGCTTTGCATTCTATATCCAAATTGTTAACAAATTGAGATCTAGCTCAAGTACTTCCCCAAAATATTGTCACCAATGCAGTGGCAGGCACTGTTAGAAACTCCTGACTAATTCACTTTATTAAAATATCTTCCACCAAGAGGATTTTACTCAGAAGGAAGACCTTTATGAATTATTTGCTCTCATTTTTAATGCTTTACTCAAACTATATCTTGCTTTATTTAGGCAGCAGCTAGATATGAAGAATTGGTCTTAGCACAGAGATTTAAGGCAAGAAGAAATAACTGAGCACAGCAAATGAATGAGGGAAGCACACAAAAACAGGAGGCTGCCATAACTACCAATTCATTTTTCTGGAAGTTTAACCAAAATCATCAGATACATAATCCTATCCCTACCAGTATCTCCAGTCAGCCACCAGCATAGACCTGATGAGGTTTCTAAGCTGTCAGAACACATCTGAGCTGGCAAAACTGGAAAACAAACAGGATGGTGTCGGACAGATACAGATTGACCTGACCAATTATTTTAAAGAAGCAGGAATGAAGGCTCAAACTTGGGACCCAGGAAGAACATGCTTTTGTCCATTTTCAATTACATCTGGTTTTCCTCTTATTCACACTTTTTTTTTTTTTCCTTTTCATTACTTCAAAGTTCACTGTGGAAAAATATGGAATTAACTTCATGTACCCTCAGCTATAACAAACAAGGCAACTGGGCTTGTCACTATGCTCTTCTCTGACATCACTAGGATGGACAGCATGACAGGAATCTGCTGAGAATGAATTATTATACCCATTTTCATACTTGGATACTGGTGGAACAACTTATACGCTGGATGGAGGTACTAGCTCCCTCTATTAGCTCTCATGGAGATTGCAAAACTGGTCTGAATTCAGTTTTAACCCTGCTTAAAGGAGGAGGCTGAACTAGTGGACCTCTGGATGTCTCTTCCAAATTAAATTATTCTATTTATCTATGAACTGTCTAAGGCAAAAGCATCATAAACAGTAAAAATTATCCAAATTAAAGGAATTAGAGATGTAATTTTTACAGGAGGGCAGGGCACCTCCTCTGAGTACTTTGGCCCTCAATTTCTTAAGCCATTTGAAAAATCAGCCATATTTGGTTGGGGGGTTGTTTCCCCTGTCCATTGAGACAAAAATATTAGAATTACCAATTCCTCCACACAATAAGAAGTTCAGAGAAGAGGAAACATATCAAGGGGAATTCACAAAGGAAGTGCACAAAGGCCTCCACAGAAGCAACTAGGCAACATACTTGATATAGGAGGAGAAAAGGAAAGTGAGTGGTAAAGGAGGAGTAAACTCAGGGTCAGGTAAAAGAAAACTTTCATTAGAATGGAGGGAGATAAAACAAAGGATAAGCCATGGTTAAGTAAAAGCATATTCAGTTTAAAAAAAGAAAATATAAGCCATGGCCATAATAATGGTGGTACAGGCTCAAAAGAGAGGTTTATTTTGTAAAGACAGGATTAATCTACGATTTCCACAGTATTTGCTACATTCTTAGAACACAGATTATTGGGAAGGAAAAAAAAGCCAAAACACCAAAAGAAACAAAAAAATCCCTTAAATCCCAAAGATCCAATGTAGAAAAAAGTAAAGAGTAGGAGCCATTATCTAAAGAAAAAAAAAAAATAAAGCAACTTATTCATAAGGTTAACCTTAAAAATATCCATCTAATAAACCTTCCATTGTACTCTCATAAATCCTGTAAATCTTCCATTCAGTACCTCATTACAAAAAATTAAGTGAAATTAAGCAATAATATATGTAAATTATACATTTAAAATAATGAACAATGTAATGAAAGGAACACTCTTCCCATTGCAATCCAGTGGGCTTTTAAATTAACTTTTAATGCTCAGTGGCTGCCAATTAATAAGGAGCCTACATGTTTGATTCTGCTAGAAAACACAAACTAGGAGAAGGAAAAGTGTAACACAAGGGCAAAAACCAGTGCAGGAGGGTACACTAATACCAGTGCAGAGCTTTAAGGGAGCACATGTAGCAGAGCCTGGGTACAGGGACTGAAACCTGTGAAGCTCTTCCTGAAAATGGGAGCTTTGAAGGCATTGGTGACATACTCACACACTGATTTCCCCCTCAATCCAAGAAAAGGCATATGCAACTACAGAAAGAGACCTTATGGTATGGTTTCTCATTTTGGCACATCATATGCACCTGAAATAGCCAGGGATATTTTTTTCTTTTTAATCTTGTTTTAAGCAGTTGGTCTGCAGTTTAAACTGCACATATATTCCACTGAAATAATGGAATAATAAAGTTGCACAGTGCAGAGCAGTGTCTGCAAAGGTCACACGTAGTTTCTCAAAGGGGAAGCGCCATGAGGCAGATGTGAAGAGGCCACATGTTGTGTCAATCCTTAGCGCAGAATGAGCAGAGGTGAAATATTAATGCATTGCAAGGAAAACAATCTTGCCTATATTCAAGGAAGTGACAAAGAAAGAAAGAGGGGGAAAAGACCATTTCCCCACCTGCAGCGTGAAGAACAGATTCAGTTTTCTCCCACTTTAATATTGTCAGGACACGAGAACTAAAGGACTTTGGTTCTGTCCTGCTGGGTCCAGATGCCGACAAGACTGAGAGCTGCAAGTGTTTTTTCCTTGCCACTCCCTTTCACCAACGCTCTGCTGTTCTGTTACCTGCACTAGTAGTCAGACATATCTCTTCTTAAACTGACCATTAAGAATATAGACCCTGCATATATATATTCCAACATCCTGCTTTTGGCAGTGTCCAGGAAAAAAATGTAGAGGCAAGCAAGGAGCAATTTTCATTCCTGATGTCTGCTCCCAGCTTCTACCCACTCGTGGCATGGAAGTTAACTCAGCACAAAGCCAGGATGCCTTAATGCAACACATTTGACAAGAATTTAAATTCCGTTACCTACATGACAGAATTACCCAAAAAATCATTACCAAGGGTGCACAGTTAAATAACTGACAATATATCTGTAAAACAGAAATGCTTGTGGGAATAAGATTGAGTTGAAATCTACAAAAAAATTAATCTGTCTAAAATTGTTAGCCTATGTTTTTTTTTACAAAAGACAAGTTGTTCGTTAACATTCAGACTAAAAATTCTGGATGTGAGGTGGGGTTGGGGGTTGTATCATTCTGTAAAGACAAGGCAATAAAAAGCTTGCATTGTCTTAACAGAACAACAGCGTACAAAAGTCCCTTCCCAGAGAGTCTCTCCCTAGGTCAAGTGAGACATCTGAGCACCACAACTCCAGGAGCTAGTAATAGTTCTTCCCTAAAGCCAGTGTTTGCACTGTTTTACAGGAAACCCATTCCCAATGTTGTGGTTGAAAAGCCTTTTCTACAGTCTGAAGGCATCTCCTATGCAAAAGTTCTCACCTGCAGTAAACTGGAACTGGGATGGCAGACACACACACACACATAGAACAAAATAACAACTGAATTAAACAAATGCTTGTTCTGGAGACAACAAACACAAAATACATTGGAGAAAACATATTGCCATGCTACAGCAACACAATCTCTTTAGATTATATGGTACTTATGTTTAATGTGTCCTTTTATATTTTTTCCCCAAAATAAAAAAGGCACTTACAGCTGAAGTAGTCTCATAAAATTATCCATTTTGTCTGAAAAAAATTGAAACATGGAAAACACTAATAATGTGGCAGAAACAAACTCTGGTACATGACCCATTAGAAAGGTTATAACTTCAGTGATCCAGTCAAAGTGACATAAGCCAAACAACCAACAGACAGGGGGAAAAAAAGTAAAATCCAACAACATAAACTACTAAAATTGTCTGATTGTGTATAATTCATTAAAAAGAAAGTATAGAGTTAATGTAGTTACATTTTGAGTCTGGATTCTACAAAGAAGGTCTCAAATTGTGAAACTGCCAAACACGGGCATCCAGGATATTAATAATTTTCTAAATTCACTTAATGAGCTTCTTTTAATGCAAATAGTTAATTCCTTTCAGAGCAGTAAAAAAGGAAGACCTCTAAAGGCAAATTAAAAATAAAAAAAAAAAAGATAACAAGGAGGCCAAGTCAGTCATGATGTTTTTTCCTAATTCTAAATTTCTTCCTTATATATATTTAAACTTTTTTTATCAATGTCAGTTATCTATTATTTTCAGTATTAGATGACAGAGAGCTCTTACAGAGTCTCATGTCAAAAAGTACTGAAAGAAGATGATCTAACAGCAAGAGAAGCATAGTTTAGGGTTGGAGGGAGGTGGGGTGGGGTTAGTTTGCTTCTTTGGGGGAAAGATATTTATTATATCAGGCAAAAATTATCAAATTATATGTTCTGCAACAACAGCAGATATCATTGTGTTATATCAGATTCAGGTCTCTTTTTACATCTTCATTACAGAAATTATCACTAGTAACAGTGTTATCTACCTATGTCACAGTGAAATCAAGCCTAAAACAATTTTGTGAGGCTATGGTTCCTTTTAAATAAAGCCTAAAAAGTTCAAAAGTAAAAATGTTGTTCTTTCCCAAAAGTCACTGTTTCATGCTTTTTTCCCCCTCACTTATAAAGGTTGTATTTGCACAAGTATACTAAAATATTCTCCTGTAAGGTGACTGAATGGGTCATACATCATTGACCAAAGAGGAACTGCTGGAGGATCCATCTTCATTTTAAATGTAGATTTTCCCACCACATAACAATCAACTGCCCCAGGTTTTACCACACCAAACAGGGATGTGGAAGCTCTGCACAAGGAGCCCTCTCCAGACAAAGAGCATAAAAAAAAAACCCACAAAAACTTTACTGTCATAATGCTGGCTATTCCCAAAGGGAGAAAATACGATGCATATATGCAGCAGAATGGGGAATAGCTCTGCATATGCCATACATGTAAGATGCTAGACTGGAGTGAAATACATCAAACCTCTTATGAGCAAAGACTCAAGAGTTTTGCTGCCGTAGACCTCTTTGCTCATTTGAAAATGCTCTTTCCACTCTAGCATTATTGATCATGAGAAAAATTAAATTTCTACTCTCACTGAAGGCTGAACACTGATTTAAATCTTTTTAAGAATAGAATTTAAACTCTATTGTATGAGTAGAAGAATCAATTATACCATTAGAAAATGCTCTGTTGGTGGTGCTAGTTTCAACTGAAAAGTATAATGAAAATTGTTAATTTGCTGGCTTCATTTGAAAAAGAGTAATCCCTTGCTGGTTGTCAAATTTAGGATTGGGAGGGAAAAAAGGGATAACCCAAAATGTAACCGTAGCTCAGCATTTAACTGAGTTAGAACAGGGAATTTTGAATGTCTTTAAACTGCCTGGAGTAGAATAAACTCACAATTAAGAAAAAGTATAACTTCTTATCAGTTCTTAAGGAGTTGATTTAATTAATAGGAGTTTATAAGGCATGAATTTAAGTATATAAGCCCATGTGTCAGGTTGTCAAGGTGATACACCTCAAGAAAGTTCTGCATTATACCAGCTGTACCCACTACTGCTCAATGCCATTGCAGTTCAGGTGTCAATACCCAGTAGCAGGCTGCTCCAAATGTGTGCACTGTCACAACCTATTTCTTTGGCATGTTCATTAATTATCACCACTATCACCAGGTGCAGTAATCTGTAAGTTTGTAAAAAATTACACTAATCCCTTTTAAGGATTCTGATCAAGGCTCTAAAATGCAAAGTGCTGACCCTGAAAACAACATGGCTCTCCGAGTATTTGCCTGTGTTTTAAAGTTAATTATCATAATGTCAAAGCTGTGCAATCAAGTTCATTGAAAATAAAAAGTTGTGCTAAAAAGAACAAAATAAAATTGATGTATTCAAGTGAAAAAAAGGTAAAATAAACAAAATAAAGCATTAGCTAGAAGTTAGGAAGATCATGCATTAAGATGAAAGATGAAACAGATGCAATACACAGCAAAGATCAAAGAGCTCCATCAATTCATTCTGAGAGTCAAAATCCAGCTGAGCATGGGAGCCTGGTCTGCATAATAAGAAAGGTTGACTAAAACATAAGGATTAAACAGATGAGCTGTCTCCAGTGAATGTATGGCACAGGAAGCCCTGCTGAGCCACTTGTAAAGACACTTTGGAATTGTACACCTGCTACTCCACAGTGAAACCTACAGGAAGCCGGCATGCAAGGGGAAAGACACCCACTAATGGACTAAATAGCTATCTTTAAGAGGGGGAAAAAAAGAGTTGATACAAGAAAACAGCAGCTAACAGATTTGCTCTTTCTCCTCCATTTCATTTATTTATCAAATATTTCCACCACAAATGACTGTAAAGAAATTGTTATCACCAGCCTCTCACTCCCTCAAAACAAAAGAAAAAAGCTTAGCACTTAAACTATCAACACAACCATCCATATATAGCAGGATCAGCCCAGTATTATCAATGATACTGTCACAATATTACTGGTTTGGAAGCTGTTTTGTACTCCAGCACTTGTGTTAACCAGCCAAATCTCTAATAATTTCAGTGCTGTGGGATAAATTTTAAGGCTCAGTAAAACTTGTATTATTTCTAATACTAATGGCATCTAAAATAAGGTTACATACAAACCTTCATTTTTCTCATTCACTTTATGGATAGAGATGGAGACATTTCAATCAAAATGTATAGCTTATGACTAGTTTCTCTTCTTTTATTATTGGTAATAAGAAAAAAAAACTAGGAAAAAGTTAACAGGTAAGAAATGCTATTCAATTTAATTACTTAATTCTTTAACTCTTATATTAAAGTAAAATCCCTATGACATGCATATAGCCAAAACCAGCCCTCTCACAGAAAAGAAAGGAATATGTAGGGCTAGCAATTACTCTATGACTCAAAGAACCCAAACTGCAGGGGTTTCCAGCACCTCTGACAGGATCAGTGCTATCCATTACACCTCCTTGCAAAGAACAGATCAGGGACGCCCTCACATCATAAGATGGCAAACCATAACTTCAAACTATCAGGAAGCAAAGCTCACAGTTTCTTAAGGCTTTGTTTCCTGACAGATATACAATTCATGTCCACTCCGGGCTACAGGTGGTTCCATATTTATTTTTCAAATGAATGTTACTAGCCTGCTTGTCCCACAAATGTTATTTACAATCACATCTTTTATTCTTGTTTTAGCTGACAGGACAATCTCCTCAAGGATCTGGGAAGCGTTGATATATTTGATTTTCAGGTTATCTACTGCCTGCAGATACAAGCACTTTGATTGTTTACAATGCAGGAGTAATTGGTAACCGTTAAATAACTCCAGAGACTGATTTAAGAGTCCTTCACCTACTGCATGCAAGTAGGGCTTCAGCCCACAGCTCCTAATCTGGCTAAATACTTTAAAATTTCACTACTTAAACAGGATATTTTAAAAATTAGGAAATGCAATGATAATTCAATCATCAATCACATACAAGCATTATATTCAGTTTTAATGATTTCAAATCAATTTCTATTTCTAAGTGGAAATTAACATAAGAAACAAGCATGTTCTCTCATTACACTTCCAAAATCAGTTACAAATATTAATTTGTGTAGCACAGTTTAAAGCAGAATTTCTAGTGCTGCTTTCAGCATCTCAAGCCAAGATGAGGACACTAAAACAAAATTCAGCCAGTATTCCTATGAGAAATTTCACATGTTGTTTAATTGGTGATACATTACTTGTGATTACATAGGTTCAAGTTGCTGATAATACTTAAAATAATTTTCAGAAGCATTTGCCTGGTCTTGCACAGTCAAATAGAATCACTTAGCTATAAACAAATCTGACTAAGAGTCACAGAGGGCATTTTAACTATTTTCTGACACCATTTAATTGTCACTGAACTTTCTCGCTTCACAAAATGGCGTGGAAGCACAATACTGTTACAAACACACAATTTGTTTGTTGGCAGAACTCCTCTGAACTTAGCATTTTGTACTGGAAAAGAGCAGTGAAATGCATCATTGAAGATATTACACGTTAACATACAGCACCATCATGGATGTGGCCTAAATCAGATGGCAAAGCCCACTGTGGGAGGCCACTCAGTCAGAACTGCGGTGAGCTCACTGTGCGCTCTGTGCTCCACTGCAGAGCCCAGTGAATTTACCATGCTTTGAGCAGCGAGGTTGAAGCATGCAGCAGGAGACAGGGGTATCCCTCCCGTGTCATTCTCTGCCCCTATGGCTTCCCAGGGAGTGCAGCACCAACACCTCTCCCCTGCTTCCATGTGAAAGTGATGTGGGTGCTTAAGGGCTCAGCAGCAGCAGCTTCCCACAAGAGCAGCTCCAGCTGTTCCCGGACCCGAGGAGACACCAGTGGCAGAGCATCCACACTTGTGCAGCACTACAACTGACCTAAGGAGCCACAGGATCCTCTTCTGTTCCACGAGTCTAACTGCAGCCTCTCAATCTCATCCAGACAGAGCTTTCTTCCCAAGCAGAAAATTTAAGGAAAACTGAGACTGTTCCTAAATAATTAACAATGCCAATTGCCTGACTTCTTGGAGCATAAACATACGTGTTAGCACACCGTAAATTAGTCAAGTGGAAGCCCAACGTTTTGCAATCTACAGCTAGCACCAAATGACACCTGGACTCCTGCAAATCCCAGGTGCACATCCTGCAAAAATCACATAAGATATGCAGCAGAGACTGAGCCAAGTGCTCTTCCAAGTAACCTGGTGGATATACTATCACAAATTTTACCACCCATGGGCAAACCACAATACGTTCAGACCAAGTCACAACCAATCTCATAGAGACATTTCAAACACTTTTCTCCCAAGAGAGAACTGCCACTTTGAAAAATTTCAACCTGTTTATCCAGCTGTTTTGGTCCTACAGCTGTCATTTAAAAGGTCATAAACATTCCTTTTTATAATGAAGTAATGATTTTACCTTCTCCTGCTCAGCTGTCTTCCATAAACTATTGAAATAACTTTTTTGTTGAAAGTTTACCATTGAAAGTTTTAGAGCAGTATGTGAAGAGTTCAGAAGGTCATGATAAGCCAAATACAGCTCTCTATTGTTAATTTAAACTACTAGGCTCCTATGCAAATTCCACAGTGGGATGTATGTACTCATTTATTTGTTCTGCTTTTACATTTGAATACTACATCTCCAGCTCTGTTGCTCTGCAATTTTTTAAAACACATATGTATATAGAATTAGTAGAAAGTAAATGATACATTATCTCACTCTTTCAAGTGAAAAAAATCTCACAACAAAAATACTTTATAAGCTTTATAGTTAAAGTGGAATTGTAAGAAAAACCTAAACATTTGGACATACTTGTAAGTATTCTAAACAAGGCAGAAAGTACACCCTCACATCTAATTCTGAAACATTTCTTTGTGTCTGCCTCAAACCAGGCTTATGTTTGGTTCAACACTAAATAAGAACTGTGATAATTTACAACATTTTATATGGAGGCAGGAGCAAAATTTTCCAAGTTGTACTCACATGTTCATGTGTGCAAGAGACACAGAATTATTTACTTTAGCATACTACTCTGGCTTATCTCTGCAAGCTTACTTTTCTGAATTTCATATCCTAGACTAAAATTGTAGTTCTTCATATTTCTTGATGGAGAAAATCAGAGAATAAACTAAATGCAAAAGAAAGTGTAATTTCAGGGACTAGAGTTATTTGCATAACTTTTTTCTTTTCTGTCCTACTTTCCAGTTTGTTTAAAAGTCTTACATGCATTGTACTATAACCTGGGTTTTTCAATTACAGGTCAACCAGAAAAATATATTCAGAGGTAAAAAAAAAAAAAGATTGATACAAGGTTGCTGAATGTGAGGTGAATTTTACAGTCATATCACACAGAGAAAACTCTGCCTTATATGAAAGTATCTATTAACAGGGTTTTTTTTTTAAATAAGATAACACAGAAAAGCACGTGTAAACTGTATATGTTGTTATACCCTGCATGAATTCTGTTATTATACTTTACTTTGACACCATGTCACAAATAAACAAACTCTAGGTCAAATTTAAATACTCAAGTCTCATCTTGACCCCTCTTTGTCTCTCGGTCCAGCTTCATTTTGAGTGGATCAGGTGTGAGAAAAGAGTAAAGGAGCTCAACCTGCAGTTTATATCTCCAGCAAAGAAGATAATGTAAGATGTAAATGAAATCAATAATAAAAAATTAAAAAAAAAAAGAAGAAATATTTCCTTCTAGGTTTACAATAGACGCCCTATGCAAAGACCAGTAATATTTCCTCTGTCTTCCAGGTTCAACTTCCACTGATCAAGATAACACAGCATGATCACACATATGGCATCATGCACACCTACATGCATAGGAAAAACCATTGAAGTTTTATAGAAGTCATAGTCTGAGCCCTTCAAAATGGATTACTAGCATTTCGTCAAGTGATTTCAGGCACCAAATGTTACAAACACATTTAAATCTGCCTCACTTCAGCATGCATTTACTGTAGTTTTCATTATCTCAAAAATACATCAGCTTCATTAGCAACAGATGAATTAATTTTTTTAAAAATTAATTCAAACGATCTTTTTTCCAATTTTTTATAAGCCCCAAGGTTCTTTCAGCAATATTGGCTTCTTCTCTGTTCCATAAAATTGTAATCAATCTCTATTATTGTCATGAAAATGGTAGTTGTCACTTTGCTGAGAAAAAAATAATCAATATGTCTTGCAGAGTAGAATAGGAGTTTAATGCAGTGAATTGATGTCTGTTAGAGAAATTTAGCTTGCCAGCAGTTTGGGACAAGCTAATAGAAAACCAGAAAATTCACTGAAGGTTGACAGATGAATACACAGACATGCCACAAAAATTAATATTTGGGCACTTTGTATAGCCTGTCATTTCATATGCTGGAGAGAAAATAGATGTAGACAAGCATATCCCTCAGGAAATCCTTTTGGTTTTAAAAGGCAAAAGCCAAAAGCATGTAAAAATGAATTCTTCGCTGTATTATTTTTATGTTTATGTAAGTTTCTGAAAAATAAGTATTCTGAAACAATCTTCCATTTAAATATTTTGCGTCAGACATGATACTGAATATGAAAACACTGCTAAGTGATAAAATAACACAAAGCTTCTGAGGCAATACTGAATTCCTGATCCTTCCGGATAACACTGCACTACAAACTAAATCAGAGCATTACTTCAAAAATTAATACAGGAACCGAACAATAGTAATGCTCACAAAGTGTTCTGGATCGTAAAGAGAAAAAGTAAAAAAAAACCCAAGTAAAATTTTCATAATCAATACCTAGAAAGAGATGCAGTCATACATTTCATGACAAAGAAAATACCCTCAAAAGAGCTGCTAGAATTATTTGAGCCTTATTTAAAAAAAGTTACATTTTAGGAACATAATCCTCCTTTCTGTCTATTGCCATCTGCAGAAGCTGTCAAAACACTCCACCTTCCAATTACATGCTTTCTGTCTTTCACTAGCTCTAACATAAGCCTATAATCTGTTTAATTCCCTTGTTTGGTTGGTTTAATAAACAATGCTTTTAAGTAGCAGGGCTTGATAAACCCAGCATCCACAACAAGCAAGCTGCAGTTATCCCTCCCTCCAGGAGAGCACCAGCACCACTGGCTGCAGAGACAACACGCTGGCCACAGCAGGCAGCAGCACAGGGCACCCAGCTTTGGACTTCTGTGGCATCACTTCCTGAATTCCATTCTTCCTATGAAATCTGCTGATTCTACACTGGCTATAAACGGGACACTGTCTTCAGGGTCCTGCCCGTGATTCCCAGAAAGCTCTGAAAGTGTGAATGTTAAGACCTCAGGTACCCACCAGGTCAAAGAGAAGCAAACATTTAATTGCAAAATGCATCTAAATGCCTGCTGCAACCATTTGATTACTTGTGGTAAAATGCTCATGCTGTCATTCCAGAGACTTCAAGTAATCCTGGCATATGAGCTCTGTTTCAGTAAGAGGAACAGCTTTTTATCATGCGCAAAAGAGCATCCTTGGGCAAAAGGATGAGATGCTAAATATGTCAGTAATTTTACATGGAAACACACATGTTTAAAAACAAGAGAACAGAAGGGAAAAAATTTAACAGACCCTTGACTGTAAAACTGAAATAAGACCAGATAACAGAGGTCTACAATAAGATGGGCATTGAAGAAAATCTTTATCTCCTGCTGTCTTCACCATTTCATCATGGATTTTAAAATACCCATGTGAATTAGAGGTCTCCCCTGTCACTCCTACACTCCTTTCTGACGGCAATGCTGCTAACCCTCCTTTTTGATAGCATCAGAAATTTGATACAGAAAGTGAAAAAATGTTAACATTACTGAGGTTCTCCAAATATAGGGAACGTAATCTAATTTTGTCCTAATTTGTAAAAGATTTTGACCTTCAACCTGATGAAAAACCAGGTCATTTCCACCATCGCAAAATTTAAGTTAAAAGATGAAAGAAAAATAAGCTTCTGCTGATACTGATGTGCCAGTCACAATTTTTGAAGCCTAACAGAAAGCAAACAGTAACACTACTTGTAAGAAAGTTATGCATTCTTAAAAAAAAAGATGTCATACTCCATAGGAATTTCATAACACTAATGTAGGAGGTCCCAAAAGCCAACTGTGTGGTCTTTATTTCACAACTGATGTCCAGCTGCTATTGTACATTACAGGATCATGCAGCTGATGGTAATGACAAGAAATCAGTGTTGCATGGAACTGTCAGCTTTTCATGAGTGCAAACATTTGTGGTTCACCCTAGGAAAGGTAAAGGGTTATTACAGAAAGTGACAGAGTGTTAGTAGAGCAAGTTCAAAATAGGAAATGTTCTGTTATACACTGTCAAGTCTGATGCATCAGATTTGCATATATGGTGAGAAAATGAACACACATGTTATGCCCTGGGAGTTACATATGTATTTTTGTCAGAAATACAAAGCAGAGTTTGGTGTGAATGCAAGATGTTAGAAAATTTACCAGAGCTGTAAACATTTGCAACATCACTGGCTCCACATGAATGTATACACTGAATCTCCTTCATTACAAATTGCAAAGATATAAGTATTAAGCATGGATATTTTTTTGTAAGCAGTGGTGGATCCTGAGGGAAATATTCCCATTGAATTTTCCTTGGGCTTTCTAAGATAATTTGTAAAAGACTGATGATGAATTTGAATAGGTTTGAAAGCTCAGTTCCACTGAGGAAAAGGGTAATAGGTATTTCACAATTAAACTCTTTCAGATTAGTTTACTGACAAAGGGACATAAATTTGAACCCAAAGCATACATTAAAATTAGATTAATTTCTACTGAAGATGGTAATTTTTCAGATTTTTTTTTCTTAATTTCACAAATATTTTTCAGGCATTTCCACATGAATAGCCAGAAATTTTTCTGTACTCATAGAACAGACTAACAAGTAACAGCAATGGCTTGGAAACACCTTCCATCTTGAATATACTCTGCAGTCACCAAATGAGAATTATACCATGTAAACCTTTCTAGCACTTGCCATTAATGCAAATACCATCTATATGAATCTGCTCTACTTTAAAGTCTTCTTCCCCATTCTCTAAACATAATCATAATGTAGTTCACAGTGTTTCCTCTGAAACATGAAATATTTCTGGGGTCTATGTGAACACTTCTTCCAATAAGACTCAACAAAATTATGATGCAAGAGCATGATCCTCCAACCACTGAAGTTAATAAAAAGTGTACTCTGGTTTAAACAGTACAGAAAGAATGTCTACAAAAAAAAAAAAAAAAACAGAAATGCAGCCCAAACAGTGGATTTTGTAACATCTGGCCTCATTTACCACAAGTGTCAGTCATGAGCATTAGATAAATACAAATCAAATGCCCTACAAAACTCCTGCAGCTTCATTTCCCGTGCAACTCCAATGTTCATTAATATCAATAAATACATTTGCTTCAGGTAGAAAAGAGTTTTTCAAAAATACCAAGTAGGTACCACCTTGATTTCTCATTTTGCTATTGACCAAGCAATAACAGTTGACTGCTAACTACCAAATCACTACTAGTTGAATTTGGATCTGATTTCTTTTATGAAATAGAAGGCTTTATGCCATACAGATTTTCTTCTGAATAATCTTTTCCCTTCACTTCATATTTGTAAATGAATTTAACTGATCACCAGACAAGGGTTCATAAGGTGTTGAAGAAAAACTTATGACAAATATCAAAAACGTTCTAATTTCTTCTCAAAATCTTACCTTCATTTTCAAGAATAACCATCATAGGCACTCTGCATAACATGCCATTTAAAAACGATATTTAGTTTTAAGAGCAATCTTTGAATGGATCCTCATTCAGGATTCATTTCTATTCTGGTTTTTGTGAGGGCTGTCACCTTAAACCTGTTTATAGAATAACAGCAAAGAAAGGTGGTCATATGTACCCACAGCTATGAGCAATTAAAGACAGCAGTGATGCCTTCTAGCAAAGAATAAATTGTCCTAGTTCTGTTTTGCTTTCCCTGTGAAGTGTGCTAACACTTTTCATTTGGTTAAGAGATTTGAAGTCAAAGGATCCCCAAACTTTGCATATTCATTGACGTACACCAGAATGTTACCCATTTTGATTTTTAAGGAAACTGCCTGCATTGACTAGTTAGAAATACAGAAAGGCATTTGACAGCAGACAAAATGGGCTAGACAACACTCACACCTCCTCCCTAAGCTTCTCTTTTTGTCTTCTCATAAAGGATGTTTGCTGCCTAGCCCAGTCCTCTCTTTTCTATGGCTCTTTCCTGCTCAAAGGTAAGGCAAGGAAAAGGCCAGCCTCCACAGACACCAGCAGGAGGAACCATGACTGAGCAGGAGGGAAAACTTCACAGTGTTCATCAGCTATTGATGCCAGATAAACCCACAGCTTAGTAAACTTACTTGACAAAACTTTTGCTTTGTATATTACTGAGAAAATGATCATTTTACAGTACAAGCTGTTTTACAGTACAAGCTGTTATAAGGCATTTAGTCAACTGAAATATGTGAAAAATACACCATAACCTGAATTGCAGATTGGCATTTATTTTAAAAATAGTTTGTGCAGGTATAATTAGTAACTAAAATGTTTTAAAATGGCTAAGGGATCTAGCAGTCAGGATTAGATTTAATCCTGAGTGACCACAATTAAAATTAAATTCTTCAGACTTAAAAAATTTTTCAACCTAAATGTTTTGTGAATTTAAATCTGAAAAAGCTGAAATGAAACCAAGTTACCAATGAGCTTCAATCAGCACACTTTGGGAATTATTTTTACGTATAGGTATGCATATACATACATGATACATAAAGTCAGATCAAAAAGAAGTAAATCAAGCTTCTCTGTTGAGGCTTTCCACTGATTTTTTATGAGTCAATAAGATAAGGGAGTATGGATCTAAGAGTCAATATTACAATTAATTGACTATTTAGCCTGAAGATCAACAACTTTGGTGGCCATCTGCCATTGTGCAACTGCATTGGTTTGTGTACCTGCTGTGGACATCAAAGATGCTGATGTACAAGGAAAACCCTTAACATCCAGAGACACTGACAGTGATCTTGCAAAGCACATCCTCCAACAAGTCAATTACAAAACCTGTAGCAGCTCTAGGCCAGTTTATAGTGTACTTGGACAACTGTGTCACTCTAAGAGGTGTTTGGGATATTATCAATGTTATCTTGCTGCAAATTAAAGATTGAATTAACCTAGTATGGGAAGTTTTATTGCATAGAAGATTTAATAATGGTACTTCAGATCATCAGGAATATGTCATAGCAAAGAGCAACCTAATCGCAAAATTGCCAGAGAATTAAGGCTGTCTTTGTATCAGAAATAAAATATACATAGGTTTAAAATAGACTCTTAGTCCAGAACCATAGACCAAATTAAAAAAGAAGCAAAGAGCTGTTAGCAGGTTGAACAGGGAAATACACAATAAAGATACCCCAAAAGCTTTAACTTTGGACCATATATCTTCTTAAAACAAAAGAAAATATCTTCAAAACCAGAGTCAATTTACTATTCAATGCAGAAATTTTTCAAACACATTAATGTTATACTTACAGGACATTTTGATTGGGTGGAATCAAGACAGGTTAGACGCTGTAGTTGTAAATTCCTGTATTCTGTTTAGTACACTTTTTAAAGTAGAACTTCAAGCATGAACCTATCAAACATTATGTTTAAATTCGCAACTTGAAATACACATTAAAAAGTTGACTCTTCTGTTCTATGATGGCATCAATTTACCAGTACATGCTATTCAAATGATGTCATGAAATGCTATGAATACAAATCTTTTCTATAATTTTCAAATTGAATTAAAATTCTAGTGAAGAAGGTAAATACAATATTAAACCACTTTAAGCATTAACTTTCTTCACTTTTCTGAACATTGGTAAAGCTATCCATTTTTATATGGGCTTATTCAATTTAAGAGCAGGATGCTCAAAGTTATATATCGTGTGTGAGAATGGAGTGCTGCACTTATATTATACCTATCTTGTGATTCAGCTCTTAAATCTCTTACCTTACTAAATGTGACATGCTATTATTACTTCTCCTGAAAAGACGAAACAAACATTGCATCAAAAACTTAACAGTCTCTTCAGTGTTCTGAAAAAGCCACCTGATCTGTGCCTCAAACATCACTGATACCTTTCTTTCCTAGCTGCAAAGAAGGGGGAAGATGTTTAATTCACAGTTTGACTCCTCACTATTTGCGGGAAGCCCACGCGGGGACTTTTGCTTTTGTTTCACTAATAACAGCACCAAAGACGAGCTGGTTGTCAGAAGCTGAAGGAGAATGCTTTCTGTGGGCTGCTCCCAGTGAGCTGGGGGAGCGAGGGAAAGGAGATAAAGACAGAGAAAATGGCAGAGACCAATTAGTCAACACAGCCTGTCAAGCAACCCAGCACTGGGAACCAGGAAGCTGCCTCATTGCACACCCAGCCACAGAAACAGCAGGTGGAAAAATGCATAATTGGTCAAAGTAAAGTAGAACCTAGGTGGCATTTCTCACACAAAGAAAATAAGATAAGGAAACTGCCTTTTTTATGTTGTTGGAAAAAAAAAAACCCAAACATTTAAAAAGAGAAGCGATAACCACAAAGCTGGAATTTGATTAAGACCCTGAATCTGTGATGCGGACATTATGTGGAATAGGAAAAAGACAACTAAGAAAACAGAGTATTTGCAAAAGTAGCAATGCCAAGGACAGCACTGATCTATTAGTCTAACTTTCCTACATAGCAATCTTATCACTTTGCTCAATCTGCCAGAATAAGCTGTAAAAACAGTACTCCAAATGTGAAAAGTGGCTGCAGCAAAACCCTGCACGTAATGCCTTCTCAAGAAAACTACAATTTAAATGTTGGGAAAATTATGGCAAGAGGTAGTGGTTGAGGAAACAATCTTAAAAAAACAAACCCAAAACATAACTCTGTGTGTGTCTGTGCTGCTACCACAGCAGCAGCTTTGGAAAGGACAAGGAAAAACTCAAATCCCCCTGTGAACCAATGCTGCAGGGAGAGAACCCCAGTGAAGTGGGGTAAAGATAGTCAGATATTAAAGGGCTCTGCTAGAAGAGATTCTGCAAGAGGAGACTTTACTTCTATGTGCAGCATTCATTCAGGCAAAATAAAAAATGAGGCAAATATACCTGATTTAATTTGTTTTATTTAACCACTGAGGGCAGAAAAGAGGAAACTGATTTGGGCTCCCCTATAGTACTTCCATTTAAGGAATTAACTTCTGTGAACAGTTCTTAGAAGAGGAGCAATTAATTTCAAAGAGAAAAAACTCTCTTCTTTTCTATGCCAAATCAGATCAAAAGTTGTCTTTCTCTGAAAGGTTATTAAAACTTAGTGGACTTAAAACATCCTTCCTTCCTTGATCTCTTTACAAAGTCAGTTACAATCCTGCTTTAACTGCGTGAAACTACAGTTTACTGTTGTTAGTCAGAAAGTAATGAGACATGGCAGAGAAGTCACAACAGTGTTCTCCCTCTACTTGCCTCGTTCTGATCTGCAAAGTAACAATTAAATTGTCATTGTGGATGGATGATAAATGCTGAAATTATGTTCATTTCTGAAGTTATAAAAATAGAGTATAAATGTAGAACACACAAACACTCATTATAAATAAAACCCTTTCTAAAATGCTCCCTCTATGTATTCCTCAGCCTATATATTCCCTATTCCCCATAGGGATATTCTCTATTTCCAATCCCACTCAATGTATATAATTTAAATAGGGACTGACTTTGAATTCCTCCAGATTTGGAATAAGATAGTAAAACGGTTTTCAAGTATTTTGACTCATTCAAGCATCAATAACATTTGCAGGTGATGGGTGAAGGAAAATTATGTCACAGCTGGAGAAAAAAAAATTAACTTCAGAAGCTTGAAGCTGTTGTTCAAGTCATGCTAAGTACATAATGTGATAGTAAATGTTTTTATACAGTTTTAAAGACTTGGTTTTATTTGGTACTTTGGTGATTAAAAAGTTAGCCTTTTAGGGACCTAAATGGCTCGGAAAATATGCTGTACTGTCTCACAGAAGTATGGACTGAGGCAGTAAAAGAAAAAGAGCATCTTACATCATGGCTGTCTCTAAAATTAATTTTAACATCAAATAGATGCAAAAACCATACACATACATATTTAAACCACTCTTTAAAATATCAGGACATCTGTCTTGTAGGAGTTATTGCTCTTGGTGAAAATACTCACAGCAGAACAGGGGCTTCTGATAATTAGTTGAGTCAAAACAGGCCTACTTATTACAAACAACAGAAAATAAGATTATTTCTTACTTCTTCCTTCTACATTTTGAATTTTTTTTTTGTTCTTGAACAAGGCATTCCCATTGTGATACCCTGAAAAGCTGAAATCTCTCCTGTGACTTTCAAGCATATCACATAATATCACAAGCATATTAACAATATTATTTCTGACCCAAAAATTTACCTGCAGTAAATACAGAACTATAAAAGTGGTATTTCTCATGATTACTATAAAACTAAAAGACACAAGCGGGCTACAAGCATGCAACAGAAGTCCTACTACCCGTGATTAACCGAGTAGAAATTAGTATTCTCACATGGTGCTTCATTGCGCACTCGCAAGAAATAATACCAAATAATTCAATAAAGCAGTAATTAAAAACCTGTCTCAATTCTCCTGGTGCTGTGGCAATCATGCTCCCACAACCTCGCAGCTGAGCACGGAGCACTCAGCTGCCTGCACTGCACTGCACGGAAACAATCCACCCACCACTGACTCCTGTTGTTTCATAGGGGATCCAATTACTGATATCGTTCTGACACTAGAGATTAGCTGATTGCCAGTTCAGTGTGCTTACAAAATCTTATGTGTCACAGGAGGCCCTTTACTTGTTTCTGTAAGACAAACAGTGGGTTTTTTTAAAATCTATTAAAAACCCACTAGAATATATTCTCTCTCATGTGTAGCACTTCAGCCCCATCCTGTTGGACTCAAAGCAAATTTCTCCTTTAAAATTGTCATAGAACTAAAGTGTGGTGACAGTAGCAGCAAAAATACACTTTTAATTGTGCTTTTCAAAGAAGAGATTTAAGAGAGGCAGAAGCTATATATGCCACTATTTTAGCACTCAGACAGACCACAGATCTTTGTGAAGTCAGAGATTACAATTAAAATTTTTTCTAATTAAAAAATGTTAATGGAACTTTGCAGTGCTCTAAGAGCACATTGGAAAAATAAAACAAAACAAAACAAAACAATGGTTTGTTTTTTGGTAGAAAGTGTTTTTCTAATTCCCAATGCTGTAAATAAAATTCATTAGAACTGTATCATATCAGTCAGTTAAATTCTATTATCATTCAAAGGAAGTATATCAGTAGGGCTCCAATACATTTTTTCTGTTGCAGCTCTTGAACTGAAACAAAAAGAAGAAATGGAAAGGTAAACTACAGGTTTACCTGACAGGCAAGAAAGGTCAGATACTAAGTAAAAAGAAGAAAGAAAGACGACAATGAGCAAAAAATATTTCTATTTTCTCAGCACCAGCACCAGTATTCTTAGAGGTAGACATCCTAATGACTCTGCTGGTTATTCAAGTGCTTAGGCTGTATCTACATATGAGAAACCAAGAATACCCTTTTTAATGCTCCAATGAATTTTACCATGCGTTCCGGAAAACAATGTCTTCATCAGCTGCGACAAGACACATTTTATCACTCTGAATACCATAGGATTTTACTGTAAATAACACCTTCTCTAGAGAACAGAAGCTTAAATTGATGTGGGAAATGAGGTAATGCTACATAGATTTAGAATGAAAGGAACTTTATTTATTTATGCTACGATGTCAAAAAAAAACCAGAAGGGCATTTCTGAATCCCCAATTTAATTAATTTCCACAAATCTTTAAATAAAAATGGAGGCTGACCCATACATTTTTGGGATTTAATTTTATGTAGTGACAATATGCAAAATTTGTTTCAAATTATTAGAAAAAGAGTTCATTCACAACATATGTACAAAAAATACTGCCAAATAACACAAAACCAGGGCTAAGATAGTATTAAACAGACATGCTGCATTTTCTTTTAATATCCTTCTTGGGAAAAGAAAGCTGCGGAAACTTGCTGTTTGAAAGTATATTCAGGTTTTATCTTATACCCTAACAAGAGCAAAGTAAGAGAGACAATCATAAAACAGATCAGGGTAAAGAAGCCACTGCAATCCAAAGTTTTTAACCTCACTGCCTCCCATGGACAGTATAAAAACAGGGCTGACCCTCAACCTAGACAGGGTAGGGATGCCATGAGCTATCTTTGCCACCCCTCTGCTCACAACAAGGATCACTAAACTTCCTCTGACAGAAGTTTGCCTGACTCATTCCCAAATCTTCAATAGGGATGCTGCAGCATCTCTAATCCATCAGCTGCTGTGCTTCACTAATTTTACACTTACAGTGGTTTCCCCAATGTCTAACTTAAATCTCCCTCCCTAGAATGTAAAAACATTATTATCCTTCTGTTCTCCACAGACAAAAGGACAGTTTTGTGCTTTCCTCTTTGCAACAACCTCTCGTATTTGAATCTCAATCCAAAACCTTTTCTTCAATTGACTAATTCTTTCAAATTGTGGCTTTGGGGAAAGTTTTCTAGAATGCTGACCATCCTGGCTGATTTTCTTTGGACTTTCATGGAAGTCATAGATCAACTAAAGCATGATAAGGAACTACAAACACACTGTTAACTTCCACAGCACTGTCCTTTCATTGCCAACATACACAAATGGTACCAGCCTACTGCACTTAGAACTTGCTGAGTGCTGCTGTTCTTCAACTAAAACTGTACCTCAGCACTTTTTACTAATAAAACTGTTGAATAGGCAATAAAGACAAACATATGCCTAACTTTACATCAATTTAACTAAAGAAAGCCCCATACCCAGACCTCATTAATTTAAATTTTGCACTCTGTTTTGAGGTGTGACTTACCCATGCCTCATCACATCACCTAGCCAAGGCACATTGTTACTAAAGAGTATTATTTCATTAGGTAAGTACATACTAGGTTGACATTTCACATACACCTATTGCAAGTTGCTGTGTAAAATCAGGGGGCACAAACATAAACAACATAAACATTCATACACCTGAAGAAAGTTAAATCCATTAAATAAGAAATATAAGAAAGTGTTATCTTATGAAGGTAACTAGTTTCCTTTTGAAAGAGGTGACAATGACAGTGAGCTATAAGCAACAGGAATGTTCTAGATCAGAGAAAATCTCTTGCTCCTTAAATCTCATATGGATTAGGTGTCATTGCTCCCCTGGTTCTTGTAAAACATTATCAGCTAAATTTGTTAGACAGTGTTCCCAAGGCAGGGCTCCTGGAGCACTGAACCTAAATCGTCAAAATAAAAGTGAAGTTATTACAAATTAACCATAGGTGACTCCTTACTAAACATTAATTTTGAACTATGTTATTGAATTACATCATCCATCATTAATGAAACACCAAGCCTCTGACTACATATCCTTCACTAATTCAATGTGCATGTGATTAGGAGGAGGGGTTTTTGGTTTGGTTTTTTTTTTTTCACAGAAGCAGTAAGACTCTATTTTGATGCTTACTCCAAGTATTTTTCCATCCCATATCACCATGACACCATCAGCAGTGTCCTTGCTCATCAAGGTTACCCAGGAACCCTGAGCAGATGTACTACAAAATAGAAATGTCTGTATGAGATAACACATTCCAAGTAGGTTTGCCATTCTGTGGCACTAAGCATTTCCAACCACTTATCAACTGTAGAGTTGCTATTTGCATTTTGTACTCTATACATGAAAGTGCTACAGCTGCCTGTGGCAACAAAGGAAATGCAGAACTTGCTGGAAGAAAATAAATAAAATAAAACAAAACCATTTCCTGCGGGACAACGCGAAGTCTCACCTCATCATCCTGAGACATCAGGGATTCTGTGTTGCCTCTGTTTTTTATTAATAATGCAGCAACAGTCTTTCAACCACTCTTTCATAAGAGGAGCTTTTCCTTTGGAGGTGGTATGAGTCATGTGATTAACTCAGTCATCTGGAGCCAAAGGCTAAAAACTGATAGAGGTTCTCACTATCAACTAGCCTATAATTTGGGACCCAGAGAAGCGGTGATAAATGAGTGTTTATCTACTCAATGGGGAATTTCATTTCACTCTCTGCCCCCAAAGTCATTACCTGCACAATAGAAATGAGCAATGGAAATTCACAACATAATAAACTAATACAGACTTACTGCTTAAACAACAGCTCAAAACCATTATCTGGACCGGAAGCTATAAGTGAACTGTGCTCCACAACATAAGAAAACAAAACAAATGTTTTGATGATAAAACAAAAGGTATTTGCATCTCCTAAGAACAGAGAAGCATTTTATACTCCAGATAAACTGTTTCTTCCGTTCTCAGTATCATTTTCCTTGGTGAACAGAAACATTAAATAGTTCTAAATTTTTTCTTAGAAACCATTTTAATAATGTTACTAAACAATATTTGTATGTCTTTTTATCTAACTGAAAGTTGAAAGACATTTTACATCTTGTTAAAAAAACTTATGTGATCAAATGAGTACAAGTAATAAGAAAATACTGTTCAATTAACTTGGTATACCATTTATACTTAAGTATATTGTCAGTACGTTAAAAAACAATACTTTTGGTGTAATATCCACTCAAAATCCTGCACAAAAACTTACTCTGAATATTAATTTTTCTCTAAAATTGGCATCTTACTAAGGAAGAAACGAAAGTATTTGTAAAAACGTAAGATGTGAAAAGCTTTCACAGTTTCAAGCAATACTTATCCACTGCCTTCATCTTAACAACCTAGTTTCTCAGGACTGTTTTATTTCTTCAAGAATGAGAAATATAATATTTTTCCCCTTTTTTTCATATTCTGTTGAAATATTTCAGTCTAGAAATCTAAGATTATCTAGTCTAGTAGTAATATCACTGAAGTAACTATGTAGTCATCCTGTGATCCTATGTGAGGAAACACAGCAAGAAAATAATGCAGTCATTAAGGGAGTAACAGAAGCCACTTACATAAATTACTGTACAGTAATTCAAAAGAATATGAGGAGAAGAGATGCTTGAGGCTTATACTTCTTCATTCAGTAAGCCTTGAATGTATTATCTGCCAAAACCTTGGGAAAGAGACCACTTGGTTACTCCTTTTTAAGCTTAAGTGAACAAATCAGTGTTTCTGTTTTTTTCTAAAAAGAATTCAATTTTTTTTGAGCGGCTAATATGGCATCTATGGTTTCTAACTACTTTAAAGTGACTGAACTAAGTAACTCCTTTAAATGTTAAAATAGGCAAACATCCTAGCTCACCATGGGATTTTCTGTTTGTTTTCTTAAGTCACAGGGGAAATTGGAAGTGAGGATACCATCCTTTCCCTTACCAAAGAAAATTAATTTCTTCTAAGAACATATTTGGTTTAATGAAAGTAACATGTTTCCTTTCCCAAAGTCTACTGACATGATAACTTACTCATTTTAATTTTGCCCTGTCTATAGGAAAGTAAAGGCCACAGACAGGAACAGACAGCTCCAGAAATTTGCAGTGAGAATCAAGTCCTGACCCCATAAGGTACCAGCTACATGCACAAGTCATACAATTCCCAGCAATCTGGTTGATTTCAGCCACTGTGGAAAACTTACACCCTGGACCTTTTTCAGTCCTGTCTTCAGGTTCAGAATAGAGACAATCAAATTCTTTTACATTATTCGAATTATTTCTCAGGCAATAAAATAAGTTGATTAGATGTTTCTCTCCATGTATAAGTGAACAGTGTTCTCCACCATGATGTTTACAGATGCCATTCTCAGCACAGGAGAACACAATCTCTCTATTCAAATTTCAGGGTGTTCCCACACCATCAGTGTTCATACTCTGACAGTATAGGGTGTGAAAATATTTTTCTCTTTTTTGTGCACATTTTTTGACTAAAGGAATAGCGGATTTCAGTCTCCAGCTATGAAGTGTGCACTTTTACTAACCATAAAATTGCAAAAGCTTCACATTGCACCTGAACATAATTGTAATAGCCTAGAAAGTAGCATATTCAAGAAAGTATCAGAATTGCTCATGAGGCCTGGCTTATGTTTTTCAGAACTTGACAAATTTTTTATCAAAACTTGACTTTTACCAATCATTGACTCGTGATTTATCAGAATATATTTATGCTTAGAATCAGCATTCTATCTCTGTGCTCTCTGATAGTGACTATCTGAAATGGGGCTTCACTAAGAAGCCATCAGACAGGCTGAGGGAGATACAGGAAGGTGCAGCAGAGAGCAGGAGGAAAGCAGGATAGGTCAGACCTCAGCATTTATCTTTGTTGGTGAGCCTGAACATTTAGTGTTGCTCAAAGTCTCTGAAGAAGAGCAAAAGGAGCAGAAAAAGAATCCCTGATGTTATTTTTTTTAACAATGATTTCAGGACACACTAATCAATTTTTCTCTGCTAAGAAAGAGGAGTGGTCAACCTAAATTTCAAAATCGTCAAATTATCTATGTTAATCAGAAGGCTGCATGCATAGAGGGCAAACGCTGACATTTATTTTGTATTATGGTGCATGCCTTGAGAGGAATTGCTGCTGGAATATTATTCCCACTCTGCATGTCAAACATTAATATAAAATCAATACGGAGCCACATTCCCAACATTTTTCACGCACCTGTGTTGCCCCCCCAGAGGGTTTTGGCACACTTGGCATTTGGCTCCCCCAGGACATGGGAAGAGGTTCACTGCAATCCTCCTGCTCAGCGCAGCCTCGCTGCCGAGGGTCAGAAATGGCTCAGCAAGACCCCAGCATCTGTGGAGGGAAAGTGCAAGGTGAGACAAAGGTGAGCAGTGGTAAATTTGCTGCTCTGTCAGCAAGTTCCAAAAAACAGAAAGTAAAAAGGGTGTTTTTCACAATACAGTTGACATCCTTATTTGAAATTATACAGTTGGAGTTGCTTTGTGACAAAGACATGTTGCTTTGTGTCTTAAGACATGACAGGAACAAATCCACAAGAAGAGCTAACCTGCTAAATGCACTTAGGCTCACATAAAAGCTTGACTTTTTAGATCCCAATTTTTTTTCCCAAAAACATAATTTTCTTTTGAACTCATAATAAATTAGCCTCCATTTCATAGCTGAACTAGGTCTCAAACATGCTCTGCACTTCAATTTACCTCATGATCAAACTGTCAGAAACTTTAGTTAATCGAAAGCATCACAGTTTGGAGGGAAGAAAACCCCAGAAAACCACACCACATTATTGTTTTCTTCAAATGGGATGTAGCAGATCTCCCTCCCTGTTTACACTTTCCTGGAACACTGCTCAGACAGCTGTTTTTGAGCTCAACATACCAAAACTGCCAGTCTCAGAGGAGCTTCATTTTCCCAGACAATGTGCATCCCTGTGAATCATTTGCACCTTTCAAACCTGGATTTGAAAAGACTCCTATCAAAGTTTAAATGTATTTAAGGATGCAGTATGCCAACCTGTTTTAATATATATATATATATATAGTCAGAAAGCTACAATAGTTAATTATCCTCAATTGAAATTACACCAGATAAGGCCACTGCTTACTCCTCATTGCTGATATACTAAATCCTTGCTCCTAAATATGGTGACCTAGTGCTCAAAAATACACTCGAATTCCCATCTGGTTTTTGTTCCTGGATATTGTGCTTTATGGAATGGAGCTCAGTTATTTCTTCCTTTTTTCTCCACCTCAAGCTTCCAAAGCTCGAGGCCAACATTTTTCTGAGGTGCATGGGAGAAAACCACAGCTAATTTCCATGACACAGATGGAAAAAAGATCATAACCACAGCTCCTTACCTTCACTGGCTGCAAAAGATACCACACTAAATTATCACTGGCAGGATGTTAGATATATTCTAGTCCAATGAGATCAAGGAAGGCACAATTCAGAGAAGCAGCTCCTGCACACCTTATTACTGAAGATGAAGAGGCAAACATGATCCAAATATCAACACCTGGCAATTTCTACTGTGGCTTCTACTGCTAAGAGTCAAAATGAAAATTTGTTACCCTGGACCAAAATATTTATCTATTTTTTAAAACAAAATCAAGAAGAAAAGGGATCTCTGGAGAGATGACCACATGTTTGGTCTCATCTGTGGATGCAAACTGGCAGCAGATCTTGTATGGGGATGCCAGATGAACTCACAAAATTGTGAGGGTCCATGTAATTTATTGCCTTCAGTTTCATAACACAACAGCTTTTAGAACCAATAACCCTATAGACTAAGACCCTATAAACTAAGGAAGCCCAAGGCAAGTTTAGAACCTACTGAATTTGTTGTTGGGTAATAGCACACGATGCAAAATCATCTAAACATGGTGCCACACACCCATTTCCTTAACACATGAGATCTTTTGTTTTAATCGACGCTCACAATGTTTCCAAAAAGATATCAAAACTTTTCAAAAATTTGACAGGATCTTATGAATCAGTGCACATTCAAATCTTTTCACCAACCGCTGATGTGCAACTTTGTTCAGGATGGTTGGTAGGAGAGGGTGAGTGCATATTATGGACCAATGACTAGACAGAGGTTTGGCCAAAAAAGCTTACAGTTCTAAAAAGAGCCACATCTTTTGTAGTCAGGATAATCCTGTATTACAGGTCCTTATAAGAACAGCCTCCACAGAAAAAAATCTCATCACAGCCCATTTTATAGGCTTTTATAAAGTGAAGGACCTAACAATCCTGCCTTGGAATCAAACCCGTGGTTTCAGACGATAAAAGCATTTCAAAACTCAGTGTTTAGACACAATTCTCCCTCAAACTTAGGCTGAAACTTAGGCTTCCCCCACTACTTCTAAAAAACCACAGAGAATTAAATATCTCAAGCAAAAATTACTGTATAATGTAGGGAATTTATAGAGCTATACTCAACATTTAATTAAGTAAAATAATCACCACATCTTTTATTAGTCAAATTTTTCAAGTACTCAAAGCTCCCAACCTAAACCCCACTTATCATGAGCTGAGAAGTTAGCTGTTTCTTATTCCTAAGAGGCATGGGAATTTCCCTGCAATCTATTGAAAATATCATGTGTCTGTGTACTGGTACCTACTTAACTAAAAGAAAGCTATTGAAAGAACCAATTCTGCTAGTGTTAATTTGCTACAACTTTTTTTTTTTTTAATGCTTGAACAAAAAATTATTCTTCTATCCCAATAAAACAGAAATACAAACTGCAAGAATCAGTTCCTTCAGTCCTCATGGAATAGGCATTAAAAGGTTCAACAAAAGTTATTATCTTAGACTGTACATTTACTATTAAATTATTGATGAGCAGCTTCTATTGCCATTTTCACTTCTGTTACCAGAAATTAAAGCAAATACTAAATTTCTAAATACACCATACCAAGGAAAAAAAGTCATGTTCATAGACACCAGGATTCTCTGCAGTCCCAAAGGGATTTTCATAATCTCACAGGTATCTTCAAGTCCTAGAATTTGCATTCTGCTTCTCAGCTCAGCTTGCAGATGTTTAAAAATACATGCAACAAGACAATTCGCTTTTGGCTACACATCTAAGAGGTTCAAAGATCTGAATTATTCCGTCTGAGGTCAACTACAATTTATGTGCCAAATTAGGTTGAAATCAAGCTAGGAAGAGCTATGAAATACTAAGATCTTTGATGCTTGGGAACTTGAGGCTATTTCTGACCAATGTGCATGATCTGAGATCTTCTTCGAGGAAAAGGAGGCATTTTCAGGAACCAAATATGAAATATAAGCTTACAACTTATGAATTTGTAGGCTTCAGTGGTTCAAATTTTGCTGTGCAAATAGATATAAAATGTGGATTAGAATAGCAAAATTTTATAAAAGTGTTCCTTGGATATTGGAATTCTAGAAAATAAAGGATGCACATGCCATCAAATGCACTTGCATGCCAACAAGATTTGCAGTAAAGACAAAAAGACATGTTTCACTGGGCTTTAACAATCCATATTGCGGTACTATATCTATGTGCTGTAATATAATCAGAAAATGTTTTCCAGGAGCTCAGGTTCAAGGCTTCTAAGAGGTATACATCTAAGTGGTATAATTCACCAAAGTGCTGGATGCAGTACTAATTTAAAAAAAAAATATATATATAATACATATAGATAAATACATATATATAAAAATATGTTTCAATAGAATTTAGTCAGTTACCAAGAGAATTAATGTACATCCCAAAATGTATGGGCTATTTTTTGCACAATTCAAAATTGTGAACTAGTAACTCAAGTAAACTTACTATTTTTACTCTGAAATAATTTTCCATAAATTTGTAAATTATGGAGGATATTTCATATAACTATCTCCTGACACTTTTCAATACAATTAAAGTAGAGCTAAAGAGAACTCAAGTGATTCTCCTCCTCAGGGATTCGTGTTTAAGTAAATTCCCAACCCACAACCTAAAAGCAATCTTTGCATTTTATTTTCTTGGAACAGATGACACCAATATTAAAACTAGTCTTAGGAAGGGACAACTTGAAACAGAATTATCCATAAATGAAAATGCTAATTAAATTAGCATTTTTTTTTTCTTCACTAAATATACTAAACTTCAAAGTCCAAGAAGAGATTTTAAAAATCTAAAGTAGCTATCAGCCTTCAGTACTGTTAATGTCTCTCCCACTCACCAAAGCCCATCCCCACCAGCTTCCCAGTCTTATCTCACTTCTTCCAGGAACAGAATATAGAATAATGAAAGAACATTGGTGAATGGACTAAGATGCACTTGTAGATATTTGTTTTAAGACTGAAGAACTCAACAGTATAATTCACTATGTGCTACCTATTCAGAAATAATGAGGATACCACCATAAACCTCGAATTTAAGCTTCAAATATGCTTTAATGGGCTGATTCCAAAAATATTCAAGATGGCCTTGAGAAGCTACAGAATATATCAAAAAGCTACAGAAAAAAGAATTAGTATAACAAGTAATTTCTGGTATTTTTTTCTTCCCTATAATAAAACTTTTAATAGAAAATCAAATTTAAATAGATTGCATTCAACCAAAACCCTCTTTCTGTACCAGTACAGAATGAAAAAGAAAAAAAAATCATCCTTATCAGCGAGAGAAAGAGTCAGAATCTATTAAATCTATGTTGTCTGACATAAAATTACAAGTGTGATGTAACAATCTAGCTAGTCTGATACAAAATTAAGCTGCTCCTGGTATAACTTTAAAGAACAGAAGCCATCTCATTCCTATAGAGGAAACCACAGGATGCAGCTCCTAGAAGTACGAAAGTGGGATCCAAGATCCCGGTGGAATTCATTCTGTGAGCGTGGAGTGAGATGATGAGGATGTAACTGAATTCCTACAAGAGACTTAGAGCTGCACAGCGAGAAGACAACTCTGGTAGAAGATCCAAGTTGCCTGATCACTATGGGTTCCTAATCAACACCTGTGCGTTGCCTCCTTATGCAAATCAGACCAAAGGCCGAATACTATAATTTAAGAATTCATTTTCAGTGCATTCTTTAAAAAATACAGAACTAAACACTGAAATAAGCATTTCATTTCTGGAGAAAAAAATCTAAGCCCCCTGGTCCGCAAGAATAGTCTCACCAGTGCTGTGTTAGCTTCTCCTTGACCATGTCTCAGAGCAGGCAGTCAAGGAAGATTATAAAACTAGGACATATTCCTCCCACTTTCTGGTTAAACTGGAGATTTAGACTTGAATGAACAGGGTACATCATGACAATTACATATTATAGCCACTGTGACGTCTACCCTCCAAGAACCTCACTAATTCCGTTTTTAACTTACACCTTTGTCCTCCTTAATTTCCTCTGGCACTGAGTTCCACAACTCAGCTTCACACTGCCAGGAAGGGTTTTAAAACTTGTTCTTCCTGGGCAGCAGAAGAAACATTATCTGGCTCTTCTCTGGTCACCTTCTCCTCACAATGTCCTCCTGTAAGGAGAGCCAAATCTGAACTAATTGTATCATAGGACAGAGAGACTTCTCTTCTTTCCCCCCCTCCAATTCATGTTTCAACCCATTCATCCTGTGAACACAGCAGTAAATTCCTTTTCTAAGAAACTCTCTCCTCCCCGCCAGGAGGAGACTCTCTGCCTCCTGCCAGGAGGCTTATGACTGCTCTAGCAGTCAACCCTGCTATGTTATTTTGGTCCACGAGTCTTTTCTGAGCTGACTCTATTTAAATTAAAGTTATGACTGTTTAAATTACCCATAGTATTTGTGAGCATTAAAATCACCAAGCAGGAAAGCCCTCTGACCTGCTAGCTGATTCCTTTACCTTAACAAATATTCAACCTTGTCAAAACTGCCACTTCATATACAATCCCAAGAAAGCTGAAGGCTCAGGACCCTGCTCAGAAGAGGTAAAAAAAACTCCTCTGAGATACAGTACATTTATCCTGAGCCCAACCAAAAAGAATAAAATGGAGGGAAAGGAAATTGATGGAGAATGATAAAGTTTAAAAATAAGACACAATTTATTTCAATTAGAGAGATCTGATGATAACTGAACCAACAGCCAAGGGAACACATTTGTCTATATTTCACCAGATTCACTGAATCACTTGGTGTGACATGGAAGATATGATAGCTATAATGAGACGGCATTAAGATGGGAAAAAATAAGATTGAAGAGTAGAAAACACCATCGGTTAGTGAGATTTGTTAAACTAAGAAATGGTCCTCTCTGTCAATGCACTTCACATTTCTGAGAATATTTAAAGACAAAAGATATGGAAAAAAAAAAAACGAACAAACAAACAACATTTAAAGAGAGAACTACACATGGAGGGGGGAAAAACTAGATAAATTTTCCAACAGGTTGCTCGCTCTCTCTTCTAGCAAAAGCTGTACAAATTTGAACTCTGCCTGAAACAACCTCTACAGAGCTGCAAATGCTGATGGATGGCTATCATATACTCACCAGGCAGTCCTGTGGAACACAGATAATTTGAAGGATGAATCAGATTAGCTCAAGTTGCTTCAAAGCCCCCTCCACTCTCTCTGATTCTCTCCCTCCAAGGGCACTATCTCACATGAGTGTGACATTCCAGAACAATGAAATTGGTAAAGCAACAAAAGAACAACTCATAAGGATGGATTAAAAAAAAAACAAAAAACAACCAAACACCTACACAGAGGCAGAACCAAGGCTGCAAAATTGCTTCCTAAATATCTCTTCCAAAAGAAACATTCAGACAAAAAGTTAACATTTGCTCCTCACACCCTGAAAGTGCCCTGCAGTCGTACTACCACAAGTTAACACTTCCATTTCTACAGACATGTTAGGATCTATCACAAAAGTATCTAAAATAATTATATCAAAACTGTTATCTTTTTTTTTTTCCTTAGTGTGACTCATGCCAGCTGGACTAATCTAAATATTATTAAACATCATTAAATATATTAAGTTTAAGCTTAAATTGTGCCAGCAGGGCTAGTTCAGAAAAAGAACACTAAAAAAATATTTTAATTAATTATGTTCCCAGGCTGTGGTGATGGATGCTACCATCACTACTTACATACAGTCTCAATTATTTCCCACAACAGATAGGTATGGCCACCAATCCTTCTGCCAGCATTTCCACTGCTGTCATGCGGTGCAAGATTTAAAAGGCAATCCAGGAAAGTCTGTGCTATAAAACTTAGGAAGTATTTGGGTGCCTAGATCACATTCCCAGGGGACTTTCCACACTTACCTGACTAAATTTCATTGACTATCCCAGGAAAGTGACCTGCTTTCTGTACTGACAGCAGTATAACCCTACTTTTATTCTGGCATCTCTAAGAGATACTCAAAACAGCACTTACCAGGCACAGTGCTGTGGAAGACCAATCCTAGGACCAGAGGGATTATTTTACAGCAGTAAAAAATCTACTGAAAATGCCTTTTGCGTATTATGGTACCTACACCACTGCAACATTCAATATTTTTATGAATATTCTAAACATACCTGTATATATGTACAAATATATGTATATGTACAGCAAGCTATAGCAATTGATGCATTTTGCGGTTGCTTTTGTTGGGTTTTTTTATGAAATAATTATGTTCATAGTCTTAGAAGCTTTTCAACAGTGACAAATACAGTATTTTAAAAAGTCAAATTGTGTATTGCATGTCAAATCTAGCATGCCTCTGGGAGGACAAATCAGCATGTCTTACACTTTCAAGTCTGCAAGCACAACTGTTAAGTATATTATGATCAACAGGAGGAATGCAGAGTACATCAAAGGGAAAAATAAAACTCCTGGTAGATAGCAACCATTTTCTTCTTTTCTATAAGAAACACTAAGATGCTAGAAATTGCTCATACTTAAATCACTATTAATTAAAAAAAGCCCTAGCTACTCCTTCCTCAACACCTTCCTCCTTTTCCCTCTCTGCTTCCAAAATAAGACTGAGAAAAAATGAAATGTCTGTATAATGGAAAGCTGCATAACCTCCAACAATTTGCATTTAGAGATAGATCAAATTTATCTGGTTTACACTATAATGGCGCTTCAGTTTTGGTAACTTTTTCTAATGGTTATTGAATTTTTGTACGATACTTTAAAAAAAAATTATAAATGCACAGAGTTCAAATGGCCTCTCTTGTGCATATGCCTTTTTCCAGCAAAATAACTTTTCTCATTCAAATTAACCAGACACTTTGTTCTTAGCTCCCACTTGTCCACACAAAGAGATTTTTTTTCTCTAAAATTTCAGAAGTGCCTCTCATCTGAGGTATGAAGTACAGGAATTGATTCCAACTGAACTTTACCTAAATCAACCAACAGTTCTCCCAGTTCCCACAAACAGGTGGTTTCTGATCTTTGCCACCTCTTTGTTTCTCTGGAGAGTTTTCTCAGCAGCATCACACCGCCACATGTTCATAGACATGCCCATCAGATGCACAAGTGGCCTTGGAGAGGAAATCAGGCTCTAGATACAATATGAAAAATAGGAATATTCCTGTGCACATGTGACAGGACAGAGAAGGCAGAGACGTGGGACTCCATCCCAGGTTTCCCTGGCCTCCTAAGGCATCGGTCACAGGGATAGGACAGGACACCTCAGTCTGAGAAAAGGCAAGCAAATCCAAAAGGAAATCAACTAGCTGGTTTTCTCATCCTGATTTAGCACCAGCATGGATGAAAACTGACATATTATATTAAGTTGTAGAGTTCACACCTCTCTTGAGTGTACTATTTTTTCTTTATTTTTAATTTCTCGATAGATTTTTAAAAATTGATTAAGAAGCTGAGTTCCAATCTCATCTAATTTCTGTATTCTAAAGGTTAACATAAGCATCCAAGCGTCACATTAACATAACAGCAGCAAAAATCAATCCAGCATAAGACTGAAAGCACTAAATTCACTCTTAATTCTAATTATGGCCTATTGTATAAGTTCTAAATTTTATGTAAGAAATTGATACAATCATAATTTCCTGCCTCCTAAACCCTTTAAGGAGAAAGAAAAAAAAAAAAAACTAAAACAGAGACTTGGCAAAGAATTCCCTTTTTCACTGATACATGATGACTTTCTTCTAAGATCTTTCTTGGTGAAAACTTCCTAAAATTTTTCTTGAGACATTCTAATGTCTACATTATAAGTTGTCAGTGTAGGGACAACGCTGCGAAGGAAAAAGAGAAACAAAACATAATAAAGGGAATCACAACCTAGATCTTGTATGCCATATGGGTAAAACACACCAAAAATATTTTGAATGCAGTAAAATACACACATATTTTGCCACAGTTAATATCTAGTGCAAGTTCATGGCTTAGAAAAAGCCTTTGTGCCATCCTTGAAGTTACTGCATTCAAAAGGACAAAAACAGGAGTGAAAAATACCTTTAAAATGCATTTCACGTTTTCTTCTAGTCCAAAATTACAATTACTACACACTTTAAAAGCCCACAGGCAGTTTTAGTAAACTGCTACTTACAGGTCTTGCATGACAGCCAACAGATGAAAGTGGTGAGTGAGAGCTCTCATTCACTGCTGCTGGCAACCCACTGCCTTCCTGATTTATTTCTTCAGAAACAAAAATTAGGTGGGGGAAAATAAGGTAAAGGGTTATTTTTAAAAGTCCTTATTTTCAAATCACTATCCAGGAGCTGTCTGAGTTGGCCTCTTATTAGTTGTCTCTCATCTTCCACTTCTGTCTCCATAGAAACCTTGCAGCAGCATCTCCTGCCTCTCTAGCCTGAAGTCTTCAGATTTGTCTGGTGCCAAGCCTGGCTGGGCAAGCTGGGGGAGGATAATGGCAGCACCCCCCCAGTGCTGAGATTCACCTTGCTGGCCACTGTCACCTGGAGATCTCCTGTACAAAACAGAGAAGTCACCTCTAACCCATTGCACACGCTGCGGCAGACGGCTCATCCCAATCCCAGCTGCTCCCCTCTTCTCTGTTGCCCTTGCAGCGATGGATACATGGATTGGGATGAAGGAAACACCTCAGACCTCATAAACTAAAACCCCAAAAGCTGGAAAATAAGTGAAATGGATACTGAGCTACGTAATCAGCACAGGGAAAGTCAGCTGGCTGCAAAGTGGGGCACTTCTCAAACTCTTTCCCCACTTTCCCTGCTTCAATAAAAGTGCAGGGGACATTATCAGGAAATGGATTTGAAAGAAAAAAAGATCAGCCTGAATATTCAGAGGTACATTGTAATACCACCTCTGCTGTGGAAAAACACATTCAGAAAATCTTTTTTCCATGGTGTTTTTCTATCTAAATGGTTTTTCTAGGAAATAAAACCACTTTTTTCTAATGCAAATCACTTGTTTTAGAGAGAGAGGTACTGAGAATTAACTTGCTTTTTTTTTTTATTTGAATGGCCTGCACATGAATAAAATGGTACTTTTTCTTTTACCTGCTTCAACTTTTCCATCATTATTATCCCAATTGGAATATACCAAAAAGGTATCATTTTTAGATGACAGCTATGAGTCACCAGATGGCCAAAACTGACTAGTCAAATGCAAAAGAAGTTGCTACTCTCTGCAGACTGCCCAAGGGGACTACTAAAAACTCTAAGACAAGGAATTGCTCTCATCCAAAGGAGAGGACATGTTTAGGCAGACAGTCCCTCAGAATGGTTTTCCCTGCCAGCCCAGCTAATCTCATTTTAGTTTGAGTAAATTGCTCTTAAAACAAAAAATCTCTGCTCTCAGGCACACAAACGGAAAGAAGCATGTTACGGAAACAAAAACTCAATAACAACTTCCAGCAACTTGCTAACAACAAGGGAGCCTATGAAACACTCAGTGTTGAGTAAGAGGTGACAAAACGCATCCCGTGAAAATCCAGAGAAAGGAGGGGCTATCCTCCCATGTTTGAGAACTAGTGCAACAGCATATGAACACAATTTCTCCTCTTTGTAGTTATTAGGCCCTGCAGACAATTTCTGTTCAAGAGATGTGTGCACGTTGTGCCAGAGCTCCGAACAATCTAGAAGAAACAGAACCGATTTTTTTATTTTATTTTTCTGATGTATTTAAGCCTTAACCTCTATATGAAATATGTACTTACTGAAAAATCAAACTATGCATTACAAAACAGATTTGGACCTTTGTTGTGTGGGGGTAAATCTAGATATTGCACAATAAACTAAAGTGAATATATATATTAATATATACATACAAAGAGTAGGTAGCAGATAACCCTTGTCTATTGTTTTCAATCAAATGCTAAAGCAAATTGACAATCCAAACGTTTATCATGGTGCAAAGAATATATCTGCATATTGGTTTTTATTGTATCTTGAGTTGTGAAGAATTTCTAAATATAAAGAATGTGTAAGGACAAATATTAGCTTTAAAGTCCATTTCATGGACATGGAAGGTGGTGAACAGAAAGAAAAAATGTCAGATTTGTGCAATAAATTTGAACCAATATGCTGAATGGAGATAGCAGTGATCACAAGTTACTTGCCATGATGATGGTTATGTTCTTCAATATCAGTACACATTTACTCACACAGGCAACATTTTTTATCAGAACCACTCAGCAGTTCCTTCTTCCAGAAAGCAATTTTCTAAAACCATGCACATGCAAAACTAGCAAATCGTTTGTTTTCTAATAAAAATTTTCAAAAGTGTAATTTATGGGGAAATAATACTCAGTATTTTCCATTTTTTTAGTGTCTGTTGCACTTCACTGAATGTTAGGTGGGAATTTGTATTCTCATCATAGAAAGAAGTGCAGTCTGCTCAAATCAGCATTCCTGGTACGGGACAGTACAGTTGCCATCTGTGTCAATGCAACGACCCTGCCAAGACACGCCAAGCTCATAGCTTAATTTGACAGAGAATGTTACAGTGCCCCCATCACATTCACTCTCTTTCCATTTACCACACTTCCTCAGTGACGGAAACCAAATGTTAAACAGCAAAATGAAGGCTGGTTCAGTTTCCAACAATGAGAATTTTTTAAATCTATGGTTTCCAGCTGATGGCCAAGTGAAGGTCTTGGATGCCTTAGTTCTCCATTCTTAGATGCAAAGGCCCCGGCACAACAACAGGAATTCAGATTTTTAAGAACATATTAAACAGTAATGAACATAGGATAGCTACTCTAGTTATTTGTAGAGATCATGTTGCAGGCTATATAGTATAGTTGCTGTAGCAAAATTGAAAAATTTAATGTTGAAAGCTGAGAATAACGCTACAAAAATTAATTTCTCCATTCAAGTCAATGCCATCAGCAATGAGTACACTGCCACCATTTTCTGATGCCACAGGCCCAGAGGAAGATGACAGCTGTTATTGAAGATAAAGATGATTTTGTAGAAGTGCTTGAGGATTTACTAGCAAGAAATGAAAGAGCAAACTTCTCCTACCTCTTTAAAGCAGAGGGCTGGAACACATGCAATCAATAACAGTAGACTGAACAAAAGCAGAAGAAGCTAAAGGAAATACCTTGACAGACTAGGAAAAAACCCACAGAGGTAAAAGACACCTCTGGAAAATGTAACCTATCAATTTTAGTAGTGCACCTGCAATTTAATCACAGCATGGCACATTTAGAGCGTTGAGAATTGAAACTAGAATTCAAGGGGGTCTACATTCCCATTCAGGTTTCAGGGAATAATATCTTTGTATAACAGATTGACCTACAGACTGTTCCAAAAGCTCTTTTTGCAAGAAATGACACTAACTGTGTGGAGCAAGAAACACCAGATCAGATCCCTTTCAACATGCAAGTGAAGAGAAGCATCCTAATCACACATGAATTGACACTCGAAATCACCAAGACAGGTGGTTTTGCTCCAGAAAGTGCAGGAGCAAGAGGAGCAAGAGTGTAACAGAGCTGCCTGTCCACAAACACTGCTTTAGCTCCTGCTGAGGGCTCGGGATGGACCTGGCCCCAAGGGCTGAGCTGCCCCCTCCAGCCTCATGCCCTGCTAGAGCTGCCTCTCCAATGCAGGCACCAGGATGTGAGCTGGATCAGGCGATTGATCCATCTGAAACTAACCCTACCAGAGAAAGAAAAGGAAGATTAGTTTTCAGTTGATCAGCAAAGCTTTACAAGTTCTTTCTACAACAAAGAGGAGACAAGACCAGCAGTTTCTCTGGCGTTGCTGGCCCAGGTCAGCAAAGCTGCTGCGATGAAATGCTCCTGCTCACAGCTCCATACACACAATCACAGTGCCCCTGAACTTTCCTCAGGTGCTTCACATCACAAAGGTATTTAGTTTAGTGGAGGACAGCTTGGCCTGCACTTCCAGCAGAGTCAAGTTACAGAGGAAGGGGCCCAAAATATCTCCAGCCAAAGAGATGGTAACTACTTCTTTCTTGCATTCTAAAAAGAGAGCAACATGTCACCCTGTACTTGAGGCCTGAAATTTTTTTATATAATTGGTCAATAGTATCATCAAGATGATTGAAGATGACGAAATTGATAGAGAGAGGCAAAGCAAAGTGCTCTCAGCCAGGCTCTGGCAGAATCTATTGATTTACAGCAAACCAAACAGTGTGGGATATAATATACAGACAACCTTGTGGGTATATTTTGGTTGCCAGTTCATTCCAACAAAATGGATGCTACTCAAAGCCAAAATTCTCACAAACTTTAAGTTAACCACACACACAGTCTCTCTAGATAAACACACAGAAACTAATATTAAAGATTATGACAGAGGGTACAGAATTATCAAATAAATTATAAGACAGGAACCAAAATTAAGGTTTATGATGAAATCAGAACTGAACCTCATTATAACTGGACTATAACTATCTTTTTTCGGTTTTTGATAGGACCCCTATCTCTTTAAGTGCACAGGAAGACTGTTACTGAATACTGGATTATTTAACCCAAATTATTCTGTTCTCAAGCATCTTTGGTCTGCAGGGTGACATACAGACAATAGCCACGGTGGGAAGGAGAGGACAGATGGGATGTTGATGACACCTGGATCAACCATCAGATGTTAAAGGAGTCTGTGCTGTTCATGATCAAATCTGAAAGTCCTCCTCTGTAGGCAAAATAGCAACATGATCCACCCAGACACTGCTTCAATCCTTCACAAAACCTGAATCAAAAAGATATCTCAAAAGAGAGGCAAGAACTGTGGCGAGTCAGACACTGAGCTATGGCAAATTACACCAGGAAATTAAGAATAAGAATACATTAGTAGCCTTAGATCAATTAGGTAAATACAAATCCATGTGTGACAACAAATGCTGACCGTGCTAGAGACAAATATGTGGTGTTTGCTTGTGTGAGAGCAAGAGGATTGCCCACAGCCTCAGGTGGGTGACTCTGTTGTCCCAGTTGAAGTGAAGAGGAACCAAGGGCTTTTACCAGTAAAACAAACACTTTGCTCAATATTTATGGCCAGGGGCAAGAGTAGGCTGGGTAAGACACATCTTATCTGGAAGCTACCCCATTTGGTGTCCCCAGTGTGTGAGCTGTACCAAAGGAAAGGAAGAAAACCCCAACACATTTAGTTTATAATTCCTCTGCATTGTTTTACTAGTGTATGACCTAGTGTAGCCCAGTAGGTGTAGAAAAAACCTTAGTCAAAATTAAGTGTACCTTTAAGAAATTTATTCTTGCACTGTTTTGGCTCCATTCAAAATTCAAAAAATCATGGGAAGTAGTTTTACATGTCAAAGCTTTTCACTCTGGATACATGTGAGAGAATATGTGTACTTTTCATGGAAAACATGAGGGAGAGAAAAATAAACCAGCAAGATTTTTGATTGTGTACTTATTTATACATAATATTATTATATATTCCTTTATTTTTTTTACAAAGCAGACTATTAGTTAACAGAGTTCATAGTGAATATATCCAAAATATGTACATGTTACTGGCAAGATTATATGTATTTAATAGAGCAAAAATACAGCGGTTTTCCACTGTTTTGCCTTTTATTTTAAAACCTGGACTATAAATCAGCTAAAAAGGCAGCTGTTGACAAGAAATGATAATGACTTTATTCACATATGACCACTGATAAAAATAAGCTTATAGATTTTCCTGTTTTCTTGCAACAAATTGCAATTTGATGGATCTTACTTATAAATTTTCATAAATGGAGAGTCTGCTACAAAAATTAAAACTGTACCAGTAAAGGAAACTTGTTTCATAAACTGAAGGAACTCCTAAATACCAGTAAAGATTTTTTTCCTTTCACTTAGGTACTCCTCCGAGGGTGTAGTGACAGTTTTGCCAGTTAATCCGCATTCTTTTATTATGCTCTACTGAAATACAAAGAATGTCTGCATTCTCTTCTTTTAAACAGAATTCTGTAGCTTGGAAGAGTATTTCATAATATACTTGCATTTTAGATTACAAAATCATAACAAAGAGAATACGGATATACTGTGTGTCCTGATCTTACAAACCTTTATTCCGAAAGCAATTTCTGCCTAAGCACGCAGAAACCAGTTAACTTAAATAGAAGTGTGCAAAAGACAAAAGATACAAACCCTTCAATAAAGCTTCTTTAGTCGCTGTCCTATTAAATGAAAAATTTTCATAAGATTAGCAAACTAGCTATTCTTTCCTTACCTTTGTAGAAACAAATAATAAACACTGAAACAATAATAGTAACAACAATGTACTCTTGATTAGTATTTTAAAATGTTTTTTTCTAAGATATTTCTTTTTAAAAAACATGGTCTTTTTATTTGGTAGTGCTTATATTAAATCTCATAAATCTACTTCCAAGTGTGGAGGACTGATTTAAGAGTTTTTTACTCTATAAAGCATTCAGTAGGTGAACATTGGACTATTACCTTAAAGCACCTTTACAGAAAGAAAATACAGGTTAGTTCTGTAAGTAACATCCCAGACCATGTTTAGCAATAGCTGCTAAGAACTCTTAAAAGCCCTGAAGCAGTAGCACTATTGTGAACTAACCCCAAGGAACTGCCTCTGCAAATTCTGCTATCAATCTGATGCTGCAAAGCAGCTCAGTTAGTTCCTGATGCCTTTGTAAATTCCATCTCTGAGAACTGATTTCAACAACTATCATCCACTGAGCATACGGGGAAAATCTGTTACCACTGCAGATTCAAATGTTAAAAATCCACCTCAGGAGGACTAAAAACTGCTCAATTAAAATAACTCTCACTGTAACCCTCACTAACCCTCCCTGTAGCCCAATATTAAAAATACGCCAAAAAAAGAATTCAGGCTTCAGGAAATACTACTTTTTCTTCTAATATACTACTTTTAAAAGACATACAACTAAATAATGATTTTTGTCCAAAGCTATACTGACTCTTTTATAACCAGGTATTCTTTATATTTTTAAAATGAAAAAGTTTGGGGTTTTAAAGCAATATATTTATAATACTGTCAAGTACTAAGATGAACAATTGATCTGACTTTTCCTTCTATGAACTAGTAAATCTACAGTAGCAAATTTTGCAGGAGCCATTTTAACATCCAGCTTCGTATAGTTTTCTATAGTTATTACTACCATATCTAAAAAATAAATCCCTGACAAAAATTAATAATAATAGTAATAGTAATAGTAATAGTAATAATAACAACCATAACACTCAGCAAAATATTTTGCTTTTGCTACTGTATCACATTTGTTCAATGTATGTACAACCTGAATGGCTACAAATAATTTCAATGCAAAAAGATTTACTATTCATATAATAAAAACCACTCTATATTGTCAATTACCTCTTAGAGCAGCTCCTACTGAAAGAAGTTCTAATACAGATTAAAGACTAAGCACCACTAAGAACTGCACAAATAGTACATGCCTGGAAGTTTCATATATCTGATATCACTCAAAAACAAGGAACTTGCCTAGGAGACTGGGAATTTCCTGCAGCTAGGACCCAGTTTATTTGAATGCAATTACTTTTGCAGTTAGTAATAAGAAAGTGGCAGGCAAGCAGCATAAGACAACATGCTCGTGACTTTTTAATATCTGTTCAGAATAAATAAATTCATAATTGATCAATTATATATTCAGGCAGGGAAACACAATGCTAGCCTTTCATTGTCCATGGACACACAGTCTCATCACCAGAGAGCACAAATGAAATGCTAATGGCAGAGAAGATGAATGCCAATTTCCTTCACTTTGCTCCAACTTTCAGTGGCTCTCTACAATAAAAGATAGCTATTTGTGGAGACTGGCTTGTTCCATACCATTAACTCAGAACAAAACATATTTTTAGTGGGACAGCAGTGTTTACTTGTAAGAACTGATGAATTGTACACCACCATTTATCACTTGTAGACAAAGACATTCAGGCACAATTTTGGACATAAATCAAGGTACATGCTCCTAAATAAAAAAGGGATTGCTTAAGTCCCTAAAACTGCATAGATTGAGGTCAGATTGGCCATAGCAACCAAGAATGGTACTTAGGCCTTCAGTAAGACTTAGCAACCAATAAATGAGCTCAGATCTCTTTTCATCTCCACTGGTGTGAAAGCCAAAATTAAAAAGATTAGATCACGCTGCACCCGTCACAATAGACTTCACAGTGAAAAAGTCATTTCTAGCCTTTGATTCACATCCAATAAATAACATTCATCCCTTCCATAATGAACAACTTTCAAAGTAAATTGAATCTCCATAGTGCTGCTTTCCCTTGCTGCACCGTATTTACATAACAATATATCACAGGAAGCTCAGAGTGGGTCTTGCAAATGGAAGACATGTCTTTAGCAATGATTACACTATACTCAGCTTTAAAATGCTTGCCATTTAAACATAATGCACAGAAGATTATAGTAAATAATAACCAACACTTTAAATCTTGCGGTATGAAACTTTGACAATTTCAATATGGAAATTTTATAGTAAACAGCTCCCTCCCCCTTTCCTTTGAGTCCTTCCATTTGAGGATATTCAGCGAATTCTACTTTCCAGGAGCACTGATGATACTATTTGTCTCGTGTTTCCAGGAAAAAGGATAGTACATAATTTCATTTTTACTGCCTCTTTTTTCACTGTTCCTCTTCTCCTTTATATATATTTTCAAGTATTTGAACAATTCTTTTTAATGTTCCAAACACATCAGTAACCTATTACTCCAATCTCACACAAAGCACTAAGTATTGCCCGTTTTCCCCTCCCTAGAGCAGCAGTTATTTGTAAATAGGTGAAGCTGATCACAGCTGCAGGAATCTAACAGATCTAACACACAAAATCCAAAAACACATCCAGCAAATGTTCATGTTGTATTGCCACTGTATGCCCTGTATTTCCCATGCTCAGTTTGACGTTATTGCAAATAGATTGTCATTCCCTTCTTACTGCAGGTTGCATAAATTGATGTTTAAAGGCGTGTTCGACAGAAATACATCGAAACAAAAATTCTACATCTAATTAAAAACATGCAGGAATAATTTCAGCCCTCTGCAGCAACAACTCATGTAGATTATACTATGTGAACTCAGCAGGGAACCTCATTAATTTTTAAAACTCTCTGACCTTAGTGCAGTTAAGGGTGTAAAAATAATTACAAATTAGGGTTGAGGGAGCACTGTTTTATTATTGCATGTGTGCTACCAGCTACACAACATCTTATCAGATATGGATATTTATGATAGCTAAGAATAGTTTTAACACAGCCAAAATAAATTTTAAAAATGCAAATATTAGAGATCTTGTATTTTCAAGAACACAGCTATAGTAGCCACCACTTCCAAAAAAGAAAGCTTGTCAGCTCTCTGCAAACATTCTCATAGCACAAAGCTCGTCAATTACAGATTAAACGCTAGTAACAGCCTGGATACGGCAGTAAACTAAGATATTTCTATAACAAGGCATGTTTGCAATCTACCAATTTCTATCTTATTTAGAAGGCTATAAAATACTTGGCAGAGGGTATAAATAGTCTCTCTTACCTAAAACTTGTCAGAAGAAAGATCCTTCTCTCTCCATTGTTGTCACCTCCAGTGCCCCCTCTTGCCACCATGGAGATTGGTTCTGCTATGTTTATTGCTCTGTGCCTCAGTTAGAGCCGTGACACTAATCTGCCTGCACAGACCAGCACAGGGGTGTGTGCGGGTGTGCGTGCGTGTGAGAAAAGAGAGCCTGCTCACTTCAGGACTGGCAACCTAAACCTCGGGCCAAGTCAAGGCTGAATGAAAATGATCAAAGCTCTGTCCCTCATCAACAGAGTAGACAAGATTTCTCCCCCCTCCCCTCCCAATGAGAAGCAGGGCTGTCATTAGGGATTCCCACTAAAAAGCCTCTAACAGAGGCAGACCTTCTCCAGACTGCTAGTGCCTGCCCAGCAGCCCGTGCAGAATACAGGTAGCTATTGTTCCTGAGACAGATATGTAGCCAGCCACTCAGACTCTGACAGATCTCAACAAACCAGTGAGCCTGCCTTCGGTTTAACTCTTTATTTACTAGTCGTTCACTTTTTACAAAGATCTCCTTTTGCCCTGGAGAGGGAGGAACAGGGAAGGTAAAAAAAAAGAAAATCAGTAAATTGTTGCGGCTTTGTTAAGAAAAATGTTTCACATACATAGGCAATAATCCTATACAAATTTAGGAGTATTGACTTTCATTTTGAAATCTCATCTAGTCTGGTGCTGGACAACACAGCAATAGCACACTTCAGCAGTAAAACAGGATTCCAATCCTGTACATGAAATAAGTCCTGCTCTGCCTTCCTCTGAATTTTCATAATTCATGGGGAAATAAAACAGTTGGAATAGATAACATGCATCCTTGCTCAAATAATCTAGGTATTAAGAAACAGAGAAATTTAGTGCAAAAGCTTCAGCAGTTTTTCCAACAGACATACATTTTAAGCATTTACTGAAAATGAAGTTAGCATCTCCAGCAGGAAATTGTGCTAGAGCAAGTAGATAGTAATTTAGCTGGCATAAAAAGCAGAGATACTCATTTCAGTCTCATAGCAGTTATATATTTCTATAAGGAGATTTTATTTGCACAAAAAGTTCTGGGGTTTTTTTTTAATTTTATATGACGTAGAGTTTAATCATTTATTTGCAAAGACATGGTCAATGAAGCTGTTGGAGGAAATATCCTGACATTTACACTCTATACTTGACTTTTAGGAAGTAATGCATTTTTATATGAAAAGCTAATGATTCTTCATTCTGTGTAACTATTGTATAAGTTCAAGCCAGGTGCAGACTTCAGCTCTAAAACACTTTTTTCCCTTTCTTCTGTATAAGTCAGTCTTAATTTCATTTCAGGCAGATTGAAGTAGGATGTGTATATGCATGGGTATACTTGCCTTAGGTTGGGTTGCTTGGATTCCTTTAAAACAAGTTTAAGTCATAAAGGTTGAAGATGACCTGCAACATTTTCATGTGCCAAGAAAATCAGATCTCTAAAATGCACAGTTTAAAAAAAAAATTAGAATTGAGACTGCTAACAAAATGTAACAAAGTAGAGACAGGGTGCCAAAAGCAGTGTTTTACCCTGACAGACCCTACCAACTCAGAGAAGCCTTCCTTCCCATTAAAAATAAACAATCATTTTTATCAGCAACTTCTGAATGACATGCTAAAAAAACTGCATGTGATTTAATTTGAAAGTTGTCAGTGGTCAGTTTTGAGTGTTTCAAAGCAACCTTTTCTGCATGTTTGAGAATTACATTCCTACCAGAATGCCAGGCGTTCAGAGCCATTCAAAATTCTTCCAGTGCAGCGAGGAAACAGACAGACAAACAGGAAAGCAAATCAGTGTATTATTCAGTGTATTATTCAGTGTAACATGCCCTGAGTGGCAGAATACCCCTAGCCTACTCAATACATTTTAAAGAACCAGGACTTTGCACTCAAAAACCTTACTGCAGTTTAATTTCAGCGTATCTCTTTTATGTCAATTGGAATATCAGTCCTTAATGGTAGACTTATTCTTTGGACTGTACTTTTTATCATCAGTTTACGTAAAGGCCTGGCTCTATGTAGGAAAATAGCTTTCAGTTATAAATGTGTCTGCCATTTATTAGTGTTTTTAGACAAAAAGATTAATTTACTATGAATTCTTTAGCATTGTGCACCAGTTTCCCTTCTATTTGAGCAAACTAGTAACAAACTCCTGCCACTAAATGGAATTCAAAGTTTCTGGAGAAATATGTGCCAGGAAGATCCTCTGCTGCTGGTGCACAACATGGGAAAACTGGTGAGAACGTGGCCATGGAGCTGCAACAGCAAAAGCCTTTGGGGTACAGGTTACTGTCTGCAAACACCGACCCTGCCCAGCACATGCACTCCACTGCCAAATGGAGACCACCAGTACTGTGCCATGGAAAGCCTGTTTTGAAGCCCTGCTAAGGACCATGTGACAAGCTCCTGAGCATGGTCACATTTGATTTCAACCTCTGACAAGGCCTTGCTAAGTGTAATAACCTTGGGGTATTTCACCCTGAGTCCAGGATCCCACACGTCTTCCAGTGCTGTGGTATCCTGGTACGTGCTCATCTGCTGCTGGCTTGGTATCTCCATGAGCCCACAGGCCATTCCAAAGCATTAGTAAATACCCCTTTATGGCAGGATGAGAATGAAAACTTTCTGGAGGGAGACCATGATGGAGCTGGACACTTTGCAGGAAGACAGAGAAGTTGGTGCTTGTTATGAAGGTGTGACTTCTTCCTCCTCAGAAACCCTCCCTGCTTTTACTGGAACAATCCCCAGACTGCACTGATGAGGAAAACATCTTTCTTCAACTTTGGAGAGAAGTAATCTGCCCAGTCTGCCCCAAGTATCCAGACTTTCACAGTCTCTGGAGGTCACCTTTGAGAGGGGCAATGGCCACTCTTCCCAGTCAAGTCTACCCCAAGTCACAAGTAACTGACGTCTTGCTATAAAGTACAAGTTACGGGATTTATGTAAAGGATGATGTTTGTTTACAGTGACTGGCCCTATTTTTTTTTTCTATTTTTTTTATACAACAAAAACCACACATGCAGTAAGTAGAAGGGGAAAAGGGGCCACTTAAGGGCGAGGAAAGGCAAGGCTTTTTTCCTTTTTTTTCCCATTGTATACATCATCTACTAAAAGCAAGCATTATGGGCACAACATTGAGTAACTAACCTCACGTACCATCGGATATTTGAACAGTTGGAATTGTATTCCCAAAAAGAGAGCATAAAGAAAGCCAGGTATGTCTTGCATAACAATTGTGCATCTGAGAAATTTGCTTGAGAACAGACTGCTGGAGTCATTTCTTTCAGCTAACCCACACAGCCCCACTTTGGCAAACAAAGGCACACACCAGTATCACATATCCATTTTCCTTTGGAGATTCCATTTTAATGATTCTGTAGTAAATACCTTTGTATTTAGAAATTATTCATACCAGATATGAAAAAAGCACACTGTTTCACTGTCTTACAGAGGTGAAATGCACATCATGTATTCAAATATACAACCTCAATTAACCTTTTGCCTCACTTTGTGGACGAACCTATCTATAACCTATCTCAAAAAGTGAGCTCCCTCCAAGATTAAAAGCCAGTTTTACAACTTCACATTGTTTGTGGCTAGTTCCCTATATAACAGAACGTAATGGGAGGTAATCTTCGTGAAGTGCAATTTAAATTTAACTCATTGTTATTCTTGATCTTCATTTCCTTAATGAAAAAGCTACTGTAAAACATCATATAAGAAAGGACTGACTTTTTTTTTTTTTTTAACCAAAATATGTTTATTTATTATGTGGTAACTAGACTTCATTTATCTCAGAAAATACTGAAAAACGTAAGGTAGCAAACAAAGCCATAAAAATATTTTGACAGAAGTCAGTACCTATTTTGCTTTGGATGTAGGCAAGTAAAACATGTCATTTAGAAAGAACTTACAATTAACATACATTCAACTATGCATACTGCAATATAAAACAACCTGGAATTACAGTCGATAAAGAATCCTTCACCTTCCCAAATTTTCGTATGTATATTATTAAAAAATTGGTTTTCTTTAAAATGCTCTTCTAAAGAGCACAACTTTTTTTCCCCTCAACTCCCTCACAGAAACATAATTAGAGTATTGCATTCTCCACTAGGTGCTTTGTGAAAGCAAATGTCAGGGATTACAACTCACCAAGATAATTACAAACATTCTACATAAAGGCATAGGAAACTAACATCAGAGGTAGATTTCACCAGTTCACATTCTTCCTTCAGATTACATTTTTGATATGTGCTTTGTTGGAGAAAATTAGTAGAAGGTCACAGTATCTTTCTTTTTCTCTCCCGATTACTTTAGCGTTAACATCAGCAGACAAAAGCACTTTTCAGATAAATCCTTTTCTTTTTGTAAAGTTTCAGATTCTGAGTCCCAAATATATACTTTGGAAAATCTCCCTCCATTCAACACTGAGCCCAAACATTTGCCTAGGTAACTATTAGTACACAAATTACAGTGACAGGGCATATTCACACATACAGAGTAAATGAAATGATCTCTTTTGAAAAAGTTTACTTTTTAAGTCAATTTTGTACCCAGTTCCATATCACCAGAAGAGATAAACAAAATAAATAGAATAAAATATTTTTTTATAGAATCCTCAAACAAATAAAAAACCCACAAAACATAACCCAAACCCCCTAAACAATAGAAACACCACCCCAAATATGTTGAACATTAACAGGAATTTTCCCCTTGCTTCCTTAAAAACAATGATTTAAGTAGGCACACTATATTACAAATATTCCCATCTGACAATTCACTTGTTAGCAGGAATTAATATTTATCACTTGTTTTCATCACCTTGGATGGATCTGGACCTACCGTTTTAAGCACTGAACCCAGGGAGTTGCTGTTTTTTGAAGAGACACTTTTTGAAGTAAAGTAGCTGGATGGAGAAAGGCAATTCAGGACTGCCCCTGTGGCTTCAACCTGCCGTGCATAGTTTTCTTCCTTGGAATCTTTTGAGAAAAGCCAGAACACAACCTGATTTATTTATGTAGCAAAGTCATTACAATTCAGAGCTAAAAATGTTATTGGACTTCCCTCCAGCTAGTGCTGTTTAAGCAAGCCTTTAAAAAGCAATTTAATTCCATTCCACAAAGTCAAATTTCCTCCACAGATAATTGGTTTTCATTGTATGTATAAAAAGCTGCAATGAAGTCAATAAGTCAAACTATATATTTTCTTAGAGTTATATTATTACTGAAAGACTGACCTGCTCCTGACAGAATTGTATTGTCTCCGTTTTTCTACTGTTAACCAGGAATGTGTTAATAACACAAGCACACTCTATAGTAGCATTCACCAATGTACTATGAAATCCGAATATAATGAAGAATTCTTCTGGCCCCTCACATTTATAGCCAAATAACTTTATGCTGTCAGCTGTCAGAGATTAAATCTTCATATATAAACTTATTCAATAAGAGTTAAAGCGTTCACACTATTTTGAGAGCTTAAAACAGTCAGAAAATACCTGCCCGGCTTGGGTCATTATCAGTATATTTGAAAACTGCCATTCTAAAACAAATATTAAAGCCTGGTTCTGTGTATGTATATATAATATACAATAATATGTATTACTCATGGGCATGTTTGTATTCCAAGAGCCTGGGAACAACAGTGCTCTTTTTGAGCATCTTGAAACATCAGGCTTGGAAAGCTTGCACACTAATAACAGCACAACAGCAAAACAAAGAAATCCAAAACCTATCAAAGTTGCAAAAATAGGCATGAAACATTTATATAACTAAAAAACTTCACAAAGGCCCCACACCCATTCAAACCTTGTTTATAGCAAGTACTTACAACTAAAAACAATTTTCCATCTTACACAGCCAAATACAATAAAAATACTTACCAGATATCTTGCCTTGCTTTGAATTAATGTATTTCTCTTTTTTTTTTCTTAATAAGACAAGAAGATTCATATTTAAAAGCTGTATTAGTTACTGCCCTCCTGCTCCCGTAGCTCTTCAGTTGTAGGAACGGAGGAGCTTGGCTGGTATTGTTTTGAGCTAAAGAGAATGGCCAGTGTGAGCCAAGATATTCTGTACTGTCTGATGATCTCTGCAGTTCTCAAACTCCTCCACCAAGACAGGTATTTTTTTTTTGCTGTCTGTTGTCCAAACAGGTTCATCAGAGCTCTTACAGCCACCTTCATTTTTCAGTTGTGGAGGCCCTATGTGCTGAGTGGAGAGAGGTTTCTTTCTCTCAGTATTTATTTGCTTTTGGATTGGAGGAAGAGGCTGAGAGATTTTCAATTTGAGATCAAAGACAAGCACATGCAATGGGAAGAAACATAGTTTTCTCAATTGTGCTCAGAATAGTAGTCCCTGAGTTCCCACACTCAGTGCTCTCAACTCTATAAGCTTGGCAGGGTAAAAAAGATGGATAGTTATATATACACACACAGATGCACGTAGAGACACACACACACACACACACACACATATTTTAAATATATTAGTTTTCCCCCTTGCAGCACTGCAGTCTCTCTATTGTCAAATAATAACTGTATCTGAAAAGAAAGCACTTAATAAGGCTAAGGTCAGACTGCTTAGACTTGGCATTTGCTGCGATAACAAATCAGAGATGATAGCATCGTACAGATTTATGAATTTTTTGCCCCCGCAGTCACAAACATCAGACGTTTACTTTATAAAGAAAGCTTTTAGATTCTTCCTGCAGTTTCCATAGTGATTTCATTTTTTCTCTTTTATCACAGATTGGCTGAAGTACTGCTACCCTTTGTGCTTTAAAAGGCTTGTGCTACCAACTGTCGATATAAAGGCACTGTAGCTAAAGCACACATGCAACACACACTGTCAAAAATAATTGAAATAGATAAATACTGGCTGAAAAAGGTTTTGGTATTTTCTCTGCTTGTCCTGAAGAGTACAGTAGAATAGCATTTCATTTGAATAAATGTAATTAACTCGAGCCAACCACACTTCTGTTCCATTTCCCATAACCTGTGATACTTCTATTAGAGCACTTGTACACTAAAAAATTACTTACTTCACAAAAAGTTTTAATACAGCCTACATCAAGCAAAATGTCTATGTTTGTTAGATATAAATAAAAGCACATTCATTAATTTTTGGAATCTCCTAAAGACATTGCTTTTGCCAATGATATTATTCCCCTGAGAAGTTTATTCTTTTAGAGAACAGGATGATTTAAGGAAGAATTACTGTTTCTGGCAAAGCAAACAAAACTCTCTCTTGCTGGAAAGATAACCACCTTTCAAAGTAAGCTTAAAGGATTAGTTTCTGTTTAACCCCTCGCTAAACAAATGAGACCACCATCTTCTCAACAAAACAGAACTCAGCTAAGTAAACATCTCTATTCAGTTATCATTCCTTTTAAAATGTAGTCTTTAGATTGCAGAATGCAAGCACAGTATTTCCCTACCTCTCTTTTAACCAGCTTAATAGAAACTGGGTGTGTGGTTAACCCCAGCCATTTCCTTCACTTTCATAAGTTTCTGTACTTGTGAGTCAGAAATGGTCTAACTTATTCAAAATACTGAATTGCTATCATGTAGAGATAAATATACTACGAAAACTTTTTGAGCTGGAAATTTTCCAGATGACTATAAAAAAATGAGTTTCCTTACTTTCAATAGTTTCCTTACTATACAATAAAAAAAAAGAGTTTCCTTACCATACAATAATGGAAAAGTTAGCACAAAATTCACATGGACAAATACCTTAAGAAAACAGTACAGAAAACAGTAGAATTTACAAGATATTTTAATTTAGAGGGGAAAAAAAAACCCAGAGAAAAACCAGACAACTTCCTTTTGGATGCATTTATGACAATTAATTATTTATTTCCAAACAGATTACCTACAGAAAGCTACCAAGCTCCTTATTTTATTGTCATCTATTTATACAGTGAATTATACAACTGAATTTTGCTTTTGGAATATTAAAACCAATAGGGATCCACAGCCACTAAATAGGCACTAACTGTGAGCATGAGGTATGTTAGTACTTACGATAAAGTTTACTGGAAAAAAGAATTTGGAGCAAGGTGTAAGTGAAGGACTAAATGTAAACAAAAAGCTGAGATTTACTAAGATTGTGTTGATTACTGAAATACCCCACAAGTGGTCATGGCCAAAACTGGTGGCCAGTTGAGAGATGCAGCAGTTTTTGCAAAGATGCAGAGACATGATGATGCCCTGGGACACAAGAGTGAGCTAGATGAGCTCCCTAAAGTCCTGTTACCCCTTGGCAAGCAGCCACTGAACTGTCCCTTGTAGCAAACCTGACAGAATCTGACCCTACACTTCATATCTATTTTCCCCCAGAACCCTCTCAAGGACCATTCAATGAGCATATTAAGCACTGTGTTCAAGTAATCAACATTATCTGATCCACAATGATAAATACTATCTTTGTGCAGATTTTTCATGCATTGGAAAAAAAAAAAAAAAAACAAAACACGTTAAATACTAGTGAGTAGAACCCTGACTTTCCAGTAGGATTGACTTTTCACGCTCCCTATTTTAAACACTATAGTTATTTTAAAATCCTGTATATACACATACCTCAGTACAAACCTGAATCACCTAGGAGAATTTCTATGCAACACGGGGGGAATGCAGATCCTTAAAAATAACTCATCAATTAAAAAAAAATATGAAAAGCTTTTTCTCTGAAGCGGCAAGGATAAGAAATCTGTCTTTTACAAAACAAATCTTTGAAGTTGGTTTCATCCTACCTAAAAACACTAAATCATGTTCTTAGAGCATTTTATTTCCAAACTTTACATTTATAAGACGTACAAATAGTTTCTGCAAGATTCACAAGGCAACTGACTTTCTGGGGATTGTATGAAACTGTTGAATTTATCCCCAGTCTTTCCCTAAGCCAAGCTACCCTCAGGAAATTACTTTTTTAATAGGAAAACCCAAACTAAGTTGTTTTCTTTTTAACTGTTAGAGACTAAACAAGGCATTTGAAATGAAAACTTGACTAACAGTCCACATTAAAAAAAGAATTTAATGCTTCTTTGCACACAGCTCTGCATATTCTCCTCGGAGAAAGCTCTTAAATACAGCAGGAATGTGCTAACTAAAGTAAGTAAATATTTGTTGCTATAATCTTTTAGTTAAATCCCCTTTAATATAAATGATTCTTCAGTCATACAGCTGACAGGCACCCAGGACATTCACTCATTCTCTTCATCAAATAAGGAAAAATAGGTCAAGCTCAGAGTGTGACAATCCTTCCTCCTGTCAGACTCTGCAGGTAGACCTCACGCAGACACTGTTTGTCTTTTAGCTTAGGGAGTAGAGGTCAACAGTTTTAGATCTCACATTTATTCATTAAAATTCATCCTAAAAAAAAAAAATCTGCAGAGAATTCCCCTTCCTCGACAGTTCTTCAGCAACAAGACCCTTTTTCTCATACTCCACACTAGAGTGGGAAGGGACAGGGAAGCAGAGTACATAGCTAAGGAAACAGGCTATATAATTATTAGCTCAACGGCCTGAAAATTACCCACAAAAGAAATTTAAAAATACTTTTCCTGGACACATAGGGAGGGATCATGTTCCACTTGAAAAGATAAAAAAGCGTCCTTTGTTTCACTCGTGTAGTGTTTTCTTAATTTTTCCTTCTGGGGAAAGCAATTTGCTGCTTTCTCTGATTTTCCAAAACCATCCTCCACACAAAGGGTGCTTAATCAAATACTGAAAATCTGCAACCTACTGTGAGACATGAATTACAAAATGTTTTAAAGTTTGCAGTCCTAGTCCAATCAGTCAAAAACTTTGCAGTTTTAAATCATAGAATATCTCAAGTTGGAATGGACCCATAAGAATCACCAAATCCAACTTACTGCTCCTCAGAGGACTACCTATAACTAAATCGTAGGACTAAGAGCTTCACCCAAATGTTCCTTGAACTCTGTCAGGCTTGGTGCTATGACAACTTCCCAGGGAAGCAATCAAACATCCTCTGGTGAAGAACCTTTTCCTAGTGCTAACTCTGAACTTCTCTTGATGCATTTTCATTCTGTTTCCTCTTGTCCAAATGAGCTCCTGATTTATTCACCCACCAGCAGAAGCCAGTAGCATATTTTCTGTCTGTCAGTATCAATGCCAGTAGCATGAGGAATTCCCTGTCTAAGGTATCCATCATTTCCTGTGAAAGACAACCAAAAATCTCCACTGAGATCTTCAGATATATATTTAGAAAGAAAAATAAGGCAGCCTTTTAGACTGTCTTTAGGACCACAAAGATATTTCTCTTGTACAGTAAGTGGAATCTAAGAAGTAACTTGCTTCCTAACAATAAAAGAAATAGCAAAGTATAGGAGGTGAAGCATGAAGTATCAGACCAGTCATTCAGAGCCAGTCTAAAGCTCCTAAAGTTAAACACTTCATTTGGGCCAGTGTTAGAGAATACAGAAGTGCTTTGCAGCTTTTTTTTTTTCAGTGACATCTCAACTTGATAAATATGCAGATATAAAACCATTTGCTGGAAATCTTCCTTAATGAATGAAAGCATCAGATGCATCCAGAAGAGCATCAGCTATAAATCAAGGACATAACTAAATGCTTATGACAGTTTAGCAGAAAATTTGCACGCAGATTTTACCCTTCAAATAGATGGGGAGAGAGTGAGCTGTGCTACACACAAAATCCTTGAACGAACCTCATTCTTCACCATAAAGAGACATTGCAAATTTTTGCTACAACACAACTAACCTGAATGCCATTACTGTTGTACCTAAAACTGCACCAGTGTACAAGGGCACCTTCTTATCATTGGAAATCAACAACTAACCACCAAGAGAGAAACCCTTTTTAAGTCATGTCTACTTGAACATGTGTGTGAGCTTATGCATGAGCACTTCTGTACATGATCTGGCACAGTTGTGAATGCAACTATCTAAAGTTGCTTCAATGCATGCATTGAGAACAACAACCACTACCACGAATTTCAGCACATCAGCAAATACACTGTTGTTTCAAGGATTAAAACAATGGGAACTGTGGTGGATTTTATTTTGTTTTGTATTTAACTTGCAAGTTCAAAAACGTTCCTAACTATGAAAAAAGACATTGAAACAAGACTTATTGTGATCCTTAGCTTCTGAGAGAATCCCAAAGCCTTGACATGAACCCCAAGGATGAGATGATCTTCAACACTATTAAAGAAGCTTACACTGTAACAAAAGAATGACACTTGTAACCACATTTTCATCTTGGAGCTTTAGACAACTTTTAGATTAGAAGAATTCATGGGAGGAACTTTCTCAGAATCCCTGATTAAAGTAAGGTTAATTTTAATTAGATACCACAATAGCAAAAAGTGGCCTTAAGAAAAAGTACAAGAGCAAAAAAAGGAAAATCACATTCAAAACACACACACAGAACTAACTTTACAATAGACAAAGTTTCTCTACAAAGCTCCTCTTACTGTTCTGTAAATTTTGCAGAACACGTATTGTTCCTTGGGGTTACACTGCATATTTTAACTTTATTGATAGAATTTTCCAGAAATAACTCTGATATATATTTTAAGAAAGAAAGTATGACCGCTTTGAGCAGGTTTGAAAGAAAAAGAGGAAAGAAAAACATGCAATTCTTATCTTCCAAGGAAGGCTGAGAAAGGGATTAAACATGATGAGGCATAAGTCCAGGTACCCCAAAACTCCAATATTTTACTCTTTGTTCTCCCAACTTAGAAAAATAGAATCCGTTTCCACTGTGTAATTTCCACTGTGCTTTTACTTGTGAAATGTTAGAAGAATGCTACATGAATGTGATTTTTAAATTGTTTTTTCTGTATACTGGAGTCTGAAGAAAATAATTCAAGAAAATATCTGCAGAAAAACATTTTACATATGCTAATCAAATAACAACCATATATTCTTCAGATGAGGAAGACCTGTACAACATTTGCATTTCAAAGACTGTCATTCAAGAAAACTCTGATAATGTGCAGAGCTCTGTGAGTTTTATGTAAGTACAAGTTAGCTTTTTATTAAGTAGAATCATAAGTGTTTTCAAGAGTTATTTTGTTAAATCCCTTATTAAATTCAGGAGAGGCTTTGTGAAAATCTAAGGTGGTCAATACTGAACCCTAGCTCATAAAGCTGTGAATCAAGATCCAAACTTGATCATTTTAGAGAGCAATAGATCTTTTAAAATAATACTTAGCATTTATTACCTACACTAATTAAGCTTCAACATGCCTGTGAGGCAGGCAAGTAAAACCTCATTTTACAGACAGGAGCATTTACAGCAGACAGAAAGGTTATGTACATTGTCACTGATTAGAAAGAAAAATCTCTGACCCATAGTTGAAATTCTTTGAGCAAATTGTGAGCACACATCCACACTGTCAAGTTCCTTTTTCAACAACTTAAACAGTTTGCATTAAACACAGAACGAGGAAAAGTTAGACAAATACAGAAATGCATACATATTCTCAAACCAAAAAACACTCCAGAAAAATAATATTAAAAATGGTCAACATCATGCGTGTCTGACTTCCACTTCTTCAAGTTAAAGGAAATCCAAAGGTGGAAGGAAAATGGATAGAAATATGTAAGTATTAACAATCATAAAAGTACTGATCCATTCTAGGACTTGAGGACAATTTTTCTTATTAGAACTCTTTGATTACCTGTCAAGGGTCAGAACCAGTAGAGAAGAACTCACAAAAGCAATGCTGTATGCTACCGAGTAGAAAAATATCCTTCAGAGAACTAGTTTGCTCTTTTCTGAAGCAAAACAGACAGCATTTGTTGTTCTCTTGGACAGAAAGAACAATCTATTTGTGGTGTTTGTTCCCATCTGAAAGAGTGACTTGATTACCAAGTCTTTCCAAAGTCAGCTGTAGGAAGAGCCGCTCCTGTTGGTAACTTCATCGGGATGTGCCCTGTCTAGTGCACACATTGCTGCAAAAGTGATGGGCAGGTGAATGTGCCACTTCCAATGACAGATGGCCTCTGAGATGAAGGATCTGAAATACACTCCATTGTGGCAATTTATGTAGCACACCCACAGTGGTGCTGTGCCGGAAAGAAAAGATTTAAATGTTAGTATGACAACTCTGTTTAAATTCTTTTATGTACAACCAGATCTCCACCTGCATGCAAAGTTAGACATGGTTAAGACTAACTAAATTCTTCAACATGTTTTGAAGACATTGTGTAGAATGATTTCAAAAACTGGTGTTAAATAAAACATGGGCAATCACCTCTAATTCTACCTGCAGCTCCTCCCATCTCCCAAAGTCTTGCACTCAGTGTGGCAAAACAGTACTATAGAATAGGAAACAAACAAAAAACCCATGAGGCATCCCAGGTCCTACATGTCCAGCAGTGTGTATCCAAATATCCCAAAACAGTGACTTGAAAATTGGTAATGCAGGACCTGAGAAGTGCAGAGACCTGACAAAGTCTTGGGTCTTCATAGAATGAGATAGACTCAGCCTGCAAAGAATCTGTAGACATTCTGTGGGTCTCCTCAGCTAAAGTAAAGTGGTATTTGTGTCAATGTATTCACACATACTTAGGATTTAAAAGCAAGAAGGAAATGTCTAGAGTTTTTTCTAAAGAAAACTGAATATTTTAATAATCTACAATACTTTCTTCTGTTAAAGATATGGACTCATTTATGCCACAATCATGAAGTATGTCAAGCAAAGTAAAGAGGTGTAATGGCAAAGTTTTATGTGGACTAATAAAACTCAAAGTGGAGACAGGCATTTCCATACTGATTTTGATTAGACCAAATCACAGAAAGCAAGTCTCATGCTAAAATTTACTTGCCACCTCCTTGGGCTGTTGTCAGTGCACCTCTTGCGTCTGTCTTAGATTTTTCAAGAGAGCAAAATAACCACAGAAGAGAATGTATAAACACTAAACTGAACAAAGGGAACTTGAAAGTTTATAATTCTAGCATGCCAAAAGGCAAACTAACATATCTAAGACCAAGATAATTTTACTCTTCCCATATACTTGTTTGTTTAAATGACACCTGCTTCATTTCCTCATTTGGTGGAAGAATGTTCAAAGAAGGTAGCATTGTACTGAGAATGTTATGAAAGCCTTGGGCAAATTTGAAGTAACTGGTCTGTCTAGGCAACATACATACATTTTTTAAAATAAACACCAAGTAGTTTGTTGATAGCAACAGGTAGAGAGCTCTTCCATAACTACAGAGAGGATGCTTCCTTAATTTCATCAGAATTAATACAGAGTAACAGTAAGCAACACTGACCACATGAAGGAGTGGAGGAATAGCATGACACAGAGCCCAGTCCCTGCCTGGCTCATACAAAGACAGTACTCCCTTGATACAAAGAGTATTTCTTTCAGCCAAGCTTTGAGATATTTCAAGGCTGGGATTTTAAACATGGTTCAGGGGTAGCCTGAATCTGATAGATCCTGACTCTCAAATTGTTGCTCATGCGTCTAAACCAGTAGAGCATCAAAATCTTCTCTCAATATTATTTGAAGAAAGCCTAAATGAGATTACCTCTCTTCTGTGCTGATACTTGTATATTCTGAAGAAGATTAATGTCTCAGCTTTATATTACATTTGCATTCTATGTACTCATTCCGTGGAAATAATGCATTAAGTAGTTAGCATATAATTTGGGTGCATATCAGCCAAGCATGCATCCTACTCTCAACATTGGCTTCCCACATTAACATTATTGCTAGACACTGAAAAGATTAACTACGTACGTGAAATATTCTCAGTAGCCTTAAAATGATCATAACAGATCTACACCATATCTTCAAATTGCTTTTCAAAGCCTGGTTTCTATTTTTATAATCAATTTCCTAACTAAACTACATTCGTCATTATGAAAACAAATCAAGTCATACACACATTTTTGTCTCCTTGTGACAGACATTGCTTGAGAAAGGAACAACTAGTTTCATCCTCCAGTAAACAGCTGGCATCCTTAGATAAGAAAATCTCTGCACATGGCCAGGCTTCCAATATTGTGAAAAAATGATGCAGTAAAAAGAAAAAGACAACAGAAGTCCCAAATGCTTACATGAGACAATGCAATTTATAACCAATATTCATAGTATAACTTAATTATCACTCTTTTTTTTTGTATTCTGTCACTGAACTGCAACTGCAGCTTCCTTTGGCATCATTGGATTTGTTCCTGGGAAAATAAAAGGCATCACAACAGGAAATATTTTTTCCTTTAGTATGAGCAAATCAGATAATGATTGAAGGATAAACCTAAGCAATAATTAAGCTTTGATTTGTGACAGTTCACCCTTCATGACTCAGTCACATAAGATCTGCATGTTCTGAAAAGTCAGAGCCAAGTTCAATCCCACTACCAATTTAGCAAGTATCTCAGGGTAGAACTAGAGTGTCTGATTGTCATTTCAGCATAAATATTGTAAGAGTAATTCAAATTCCCTGATTAGAAATCTTATTGCTGTATTGAATAATTTTAAAGACATGCCTTCTATAAAACAATGACTCATTCAGATATCAAATTGGGCAAATATACAAAGAAAAATAAATAATAAAACTTTAATAGAGATAATCATTGTTCACAGTCACATTCTGGCTGATTTATAGGAATGGCATATAAAAGGCCAAACCAGCTTGCAGTGACCACACATATACTTCTTTCAAAGTTAATTAATGAGAAAAATATAACTTAGTGATGAAAGAGCAGAAAGTAGGGAATTTCTTTGTGAATATAATCCCTTCCCCCTTTTATTATGGGGAAAAAGAGGGAGAGACACACGATATGTTAAGTGAACTTAAAAAAAAGTATTTTCCATATCTTCTACCAAGGTAAAAGAAAAACTGAAGAACATTCTACATATACTTAACCTAGACTAGGCCATCACAATCCTTGCTAAATAATAGTCAGAGTACTGTAATCTCCTTATTGGCTCCCCCTTTTACTTCGGGATGCTAGTTAAAAAGAAATCACCAAAGAAGCTGTTGTCCCTTCTGTGCAGTGCACCATACTCTTGGCAAGCTAGGCAGGAACAAAAAAGCAAGCATGGTCCTCCTTCAATTAAGCACTCAGGGCAGACAAAGTGGCCTTCAGCTTCCATAATTAAAGAAGAAAAAGGCAATTGGCTCACAGGCCATAAACTCTTGCTGAAAGAGTAGCTAAGATATGAAAGGAGCAGGAAGAACTAAAGACCTAGATAACAAAGCTTCTAAGTAGAAAAAAAAAAAGGAAAAGGAACAAAAAAGAGGAACAAAAAAACTAATGCATATAGAGAATTATCAAGAAGGGTATTTCAAACTCCTTTTTTTTTTGGTGGTTTGGTTTTTTGTTTGGGTTTTTTTTGTTGTTGTTGTTTGTTTGTTTTTTTCTATTAAATTTAATTTATTTGAATTTTTCAGGAAGCATAATCACTTTTCAGAGACTCCAGATAATTTTTGGTTTAAAGTAAAAATTTAAGCTTTTGAACTGTTCACATCAACAATAATGAATTACACCTCTAATATGTTCACTCGATGGTGCTCAGTCATGGTTTTGGCTATACTGTGCCTCGTGTCCTTCTTGAGGTGTTTTTTTATTGTTGTGTTTTGAAGTATGATAGATGACAGTTCATAATAAATGGTTGCATAATATGTTTTCCCCACTCTTCAGGAAAAGGTCATTGTTGTCAGGGTCTGCTTGTGGGATAGAAACAGGGATGTGGGACTTTATGAGTTTGACTATTGATAAATATCTTACCACTAGAACTGTCCAGGGACACCCCCACACACACAAGGCATCAGGAAAAAAGAATAGGTTACTCCTTCTCCTAATGCTGAAGAAAAAAACACCAAACCAGAATCTCCTTTTCTTTGGGTTACTTATGAAATAAGGTGTTGATTTCACATACTATAAATCCCTAAAGGAGCAGATGTTGCGCTGACTGGGTGAAAAAAACATCACAAGAATTCACAAGAAAAATGACTTTTTTTAGGTGCCATGAGAAAATGGAGAGAACGAGAAAGATATTGAAGTCATAGAGTCATATTTGTTCTTTACCTATGCAGTAAGCAGAGATCTTTAAATAGAAGCTGCCTTTACAGACTCCTTACAATGATACACCAGTAGGCTCATTTGGTCCAACACTTCATCTGGAAAACACCTAAATCTCACTGCTGCAAAAAGATTCAAAAGATTTTATCAGACGAAAAAGCCAGCACAAAGAAATTTATCCTGATCCAACCAGAAGCATCTGCTCACACTGTCTGCCAGTCTGTTCTGCAGACCTAGTGAAAATGTACAGCTGAAGAGACAGACTTAATTTCAAATGCATTAAATCATAGCCAGACTGCCATTTGGCATAATGAGAAAGACCTTCCCCACTCCTTTTCTGTTTATGTATAAAATGCATTTGTATTGCCTGTCATTATTTAGACTGACTGACCTTGAGGATTGGTGGTTTTTTGTTTTGTTTCTGTTCCTTTTTAATGGGTATGCTGGATAAAAAAACACTTCACAGTGTGATACACGTGAAAACTTGGATAGGATGAGTTCTCTGGTTTGGTAGAATAGTACACCATGGTTGTGCTGCTGCCCATGATGGCATGAACTGCTGTTTTAGGCTGCCTCTTTTCAACACATGTAAATATAACTGATTAATTTCTTTCAGTTTATGACAGTTATATGTCCTGCTCATAAAGCACTTCAACACACACACCCCACAGTATTCAATCCCCTGGAAGTATTATATGACTGCTGTGACACTGCAGCTGGAAGGCTGAGCAAAGATTCTTTCAGAACATTAGCTTTCTGAGAAACAGAAGCACATCACCTGTGAAGGCCATCTTCTGTCTGATACCTAACAACAGTCAGTGCTGCAGAAGTCCTTACACTGAGATGAACACAGCACATCCACAACACTGTTGAAACCAGAACAATAATTATTGCTTGCCAGGACATGGGATTATCATTCCTTTTTGTTTAATGATGGTTATGAACATCCATGGCCGCAGAAACCTCATGTGTTGGAGAAAAGCTGCACTGCATTAATTAGGGCAGCCTGCACAGAGAAGATGCTGTGTGTCTGCAGCCCAGGCCATAGCCAGGCCTGTACACACACACACACACCTCATACAGAGATGTACAATCCTCCTGTTACTGCTCCTCAGCACCTTCACAGCCAACAAAACTGCCATGCCACATCCAGTTGTGATGCCATGCCTGTGTTTTTAGAGACACCTCTTCTGAAACGTATAAACACTGTAAGAATTCTTAAGCACACCAGCCAAAACAAAGGAAGCAAAGTTGGAGCAAAAGTGTTGTGTACCATGAAACCAAGAGACAGTTGTGAGTAACTCAGTTTACAAGAGAGATGGAAACAAGCACCAGCTGCCAAAGACATGCAACTTGATGTAGAGTGAAAAAGAACCAATGCAAGGGAATGTAAACAAAGGAATTGTAAGTGTGTGCCTGGAGTACTGAGGGTTCTCCTTTCACCTTGCTCATAGTGTGTGTCGTGGTGGATTGGGCAAGGCCTGGCTCTGAAAAGAATTTCTGAACCATATTGTATTACCTGCAAAATCTGTTGGGTAGAAAGCAGTCAGATATGAGTTTAAAGCCCCTGGAAATATGCATTTAAATCCAAGCCAAAGGTTATTACCGTGGCTTTAAAGTCTTCTGTTGCTATATCTGAAAGGAGAAAGTTTTGACAACTGAAATTTAGATCTTTGAGAAAAGATTCACTTTGAGACAGTGAATAAATGTCTCTGAATATAACACCACAGGGGTCCTCCTCACAGACAGCAAGATACCCAAATAACAGCTCTAGACTTGTTCTTTTCTAATATTCTTTCTGCTGTCTTCCTATAAAAAGGAAAATTCACCATCTTTAATTCATTTTTAGGAAATAAAATGGATCACCTTATTAATACTGAGAAGCAAAAGTTACCATTCCATGTGATGAACTGCAGGGACAAAAAGAGTCCTGAGGGCACATTTTTTAACTGTTTGACCTTCAATTATCCACTCTTTAATGAACCTGTGGAATTAAACTGTTGTAATATATCCTCTTCTTTGACCAATATTAGTAATAGTACGTCACAGCCTATTTGCTATTCTTTTCCAGTGGAAACAAAGGAGAAAACCACTTTTTTCTCCTTTCTTTCTTGCATTTCTTAACAAAACCCAACAAATGCAAGTCTCTTCCTCATTACTAGCTACTCTTGGCATTCACATCCATTAAGGAAGAAATCGAGGTCTCTTAATTATTCACTTTTCATATGTTAAACAACTCAGCTTCCCAACTCCTACAAAATGACAAAAGAAAGGTGAAATATTTAGGCTGCTATTGTGGTTCCTGAACCTTAACACAGGAGGGGAAAATTTACAATTTCAGGGAGCAGCAGAAGTGCCAAATACTGAATGGGAGCTTATTTTCTGAAATGCAAGCAGAAGTTCTGGAGTTGCCGTAGGTCTATTAAAAGACTTGAGAATGTTAAAGCATTCTCAAAGTTGACTTTTCTCCGGCTTAGTTTCCATTCACCTCTATTTTCCCACACAAGGCATCACCTCCTCCCTTTCCTCTGACAGCATTAGTCAATGAGATCAGAATTATCATAAAATCTGCAATGTTCAGACCCACATTTTCTTTTCTGATGATGATAAATCTCACTGTATGGATTTCAGAAGTAGCCAATAAGAAACAAATCCTATTTGGGATAATTTCCCACTGGTGCAAATTCCACATGTACTGGTTCCATTCTCTCACCAGGGAATGAAGAGACAGTAATTGAACTCTATTTACATTGATACAATCCTCTCTAGAGAGAGAGGTTATGACAGAGCCCTGCCTGAGACACAGAGGCATCCTGCAGCCTTTCTCCTGGCCCATCCTGGGCTTCAGCTGCTCACAGCTGGCTCCAGTAACACTGCTGGGAAAAGTGCTGCTGCCTCAGCCCCTCAGCCTAGGAGCTGCATGTAAGCTCCAGCCCACGGCTGTTCCCGTGCTGTGCTGTAGTCAGACCTGCATCTTGCTGCTTCTTGGCCTCATCTCCATCAGCCCTGGTCTTGCAAAGAGGTTCCTGGCCCGGGTGAGGGATGGTCCCCATGAGCTGAGACCACAGCGAACAGGGATGCAGCAGCAGAGGGCAGCACACTCAATGCTGAGGGCACCTCTTCAGTCCTCAGAAGTGCAGAAAAACCCCGAGGGGAACTTTAAAAAGCTCTTCTACATGATCTCATTGCCCATCTTACACTGGTCAGCACAATTCATGAGCAGAAATATGCAGAGTGTGGCTAAACTACACGGCAGTTTTCATTTATAAATTTCAGTTCTCTAATTTCAATTCGGTGTGTTGGCAAATAATGATTGTGGCTGATAACAAAATTGCTTGCATGAGGGGGGGTAATGATATGCGAGCTGTGTGGGATGAAAGGGAGGAAGATAAGGCTGCGATGCAGACCTGAGTGAAGCGCAGGATATCGAATGACTTAGCTGCTTATTTCTTTGCTGTTTGCTCTTGTGTCAGAGGGATACACAGTCTAGCACATCTCACTCGTGCCTGATGACATTTTCCAGATGTATTGTTTTATATTTACATTTCAAGACATATACACAGTTAAAAATAAGGTTATCAATATCATCCCCAATCAAGACTCAGGAAATTAAAACCCACTTCTACTAATTGAACTGTACATCTGATCCTTTAATCATTGCTATTAGTACTGTTTAGCTATTGACAGTGTACAGAAGGTAGTGTATACCTTGCAAGGAAGGGAATTTCTTCCATGCAGAGCAAAACAAATGGTAATATAATAAGCTTTAGAAATCTACTGGAGAAAAAAAATCTATTTGTGCAAAGAGGCTGAGCTAGTGTTACCCTGAGAACACTCATTTTTCCATATCCTGACTTAAGTTTCAAAAAAATTTACTTTTATTATAACAATTAACCCAAAAGTTAAGAGCCCTCTCAATTCTGTTTCTCTTCCAAGATGCAGACAAGTACCACCACAGATGAGATGGCTAATCTCCAACTTCTGGTTCAAACAACATACAAATCCAAATAGCTCCTCAGTTTTTGTAATTAATTAAGATGGAGATTGCAACCAGAGGGACATCTTCCTTTTTACATCTCTCTAAGATGTGAGAGTCAAATGTTGTGTTGCTTCCAAAAGCATTTGAAGGAGTAAAGGAGGAGACTTCTGTTCTTATTTTAGTTTCAGCTTCTACTGTATCACTAAGAGAAATAAATAAGTATTTTTAAAACAAGCTTTACTACCAGTTTTCAAGTTCCACCAGAATTACACTCATTCATTACAAGAAATTATCTATGAATCACTAGAGTACAGCCAGTCTGGGGCAGGACAATGCCTCAGTAAAAGGCAGCAGTTAAAGCCAGTCTATCTACCTATTTATATCACATTTATCATAATGGCATGCATTTTCTTTGGAACTATAATTTACTGTGATTCCTACTTCCTATACCACATGACAAGGAAGCATTAGAGGTTACATTTAATTTTTATGGGGTTTTTTTATCCAGTTCCCTAGTTAAACAGGTTAATGAAGTCAATATTACCTGGCTTGTCAGCCTGCTTACCACCCTCATTAATCACTTCCTGAACTGTTAGTTTTGCTGAAATTAAACTTTGGCATGGAGAGGTTAAACCCACTGCTCCCCCAGGTATTGTCAAAAGAGACTTCTGGTGAAAGGGAGAGACCTCAAACACACACCCCTGAAGAGGGACAGACTGTGGCCTGAGTGTATGCACTAGAGAAGCCAACATGGAAAAGAGCTCAGGCACAAAACCTATGAAAAGTTTCAATCAATGTTTATGTCATTCCAAAGCTCCAAAGTAAAATTAAGCACAAGATAAATCAGTAGAAGAGATTGCATTAGTACCAGTGGAACTGGCACCGAGGAACTAATGGCTGTTATTACTTCACAGGGTGTATGAGGAAGATAAATTCCTCTTACACAAGAAATACTGTGTTTATCATTAAGTGAAAAAAGGGAAATAACTGGTAAAATGGTGTTATTGTAAACAACTTTGTACTTCTGTTGTATCTGCTGGAAGGAAATAAATTCTGTCATACCGATGATTTTTAACAGCATTTCATTAAACACCAAGAAAGGACATTATCAGCCTATTCTCTCTCTTTCCAATATGTGTTTGCCAACAAAAGGGAAAATTTAAAAAGCAAAGACACTATTCTTACCCTTACAACTTCATAAAAGCCTTCTATGCATTGAATGGGGACTGCTGCTTACATTACTATAGATGACTAAGGGGAATCCACAGCTTAACAGAAATAAAATTTTAAGAAGTTCCTGCAAAGTATACAGATAAAACTATTTTTAAAATGTAAGAATCCCATGTTCTACATAAGAATATATATATATTTATCTTCTATTATTTTAGTTTCTTGTCTTTCTTAATAATTGTGTTCATTTTTAAAAGAAATGCTGTTGCTTCAACACCCAGGTGGTACCATGTGGATCATACAGATTTTTTAGGTTATCATATAGGCAATGAAACGGTCGAGGTGGGATTTTTTAAGCTTAAGTAATAACTAAACTTCTGCTGTATTTCAAGAAATCTCATAGGAAGCAAATAAAACTTTCAAAGGAGGACCAATATTGCCTGTCAACAAAAACAGTCTTGGCAGAATTTAGAGATGCACAAAACTGCAGAAAACAGATAATAGACATTATCTAGAAAAGAACCTTTTAAGAAATTATTCCTAATTTCATTTGGTTAGACAGTTTTAAATGGTTCTGTGAAACACGATTCTCTGTTTAGCAGCTACTATTACTTATATTTTAAGTCATTGATTGAAATTTGATAAATGTGTGATCCAAATAGAATCACCCAGCATTGTTTTATCCTCAGACAGCAAAAGAATAAATGGAGCAGGCAGGCTCCAGAGCACACACTATGATTCCTTCAAGCTTATTAAACCTCTACAGTGAAGAACACCCCTAAAGCACACAGCAGAGCAATCTCACCAAGCATCTCTTCTGAGGTGTGTTATTGCTCTGCAAAACTCTTAAGTGTTCTCCAGGAAGCTCCACACCCGGCTGCTCCTGCTGCTGCTGCTGCCCATGTCCTGCTCCTGCTCACATCAAGAGCTCCTCAGTTAAGGTCTGTTTGCTGTAAGACAGGGTGTCCTCACAGCTGTGTGGCCACCAGCCAACAGGATGCCTGGAGTGCTGCAAATGAGTCACAACGTGGACACGTGGCATAACCCTCTGAGAAAAGAACCTTTGGGACTGTTGTTTGGGTCATAAAAATGAGAGTATAGTCAGGAGGGATGTCAGCACAATGCACAAGAAGCAGGTTGGTATGCAATTCCTTGACACAAAAGGCAAAAAGAAAGAAGAGGGAAAACCCTTATAGAATATGTCTTGTTTCCTCAGAAGATTCACTTTTTCCTAAAACGTGTGCGTAAAAATTAAAATATTTATGTTTGCAGCAATCCTGCCGTAATAGGCTGTTAAATAGGAAATGAAATGCAGTTTCCTTCTCTCCACTTTCCCCTTTACTGGCTTTAATTGTGAAGACTGATTTCCCCTACTCATTTGGAACTGCCATGGTGCAAATCTCGTCTTCCCTGGGAAAGGAAAACCAATGCCTCAACAGTGTTACAGTTCAAAAGTTCATTAAAGGTACTGAGCAAAGCACATCCATGCCACAGCCCTTCTAAACCCTACACCATCACTCAACATCGTAGTACCTCAATTTTTCATTACAAAATAAGCCAAAATGGTATATCTGTAACAGTGGACTAGAAAAACAAGGAGGCTGCCAGACCTGTCCCTTACTGTGCCAGGCAGAACCATGCTATGGACAGTCAAGGACAGCTCTTCAAATGCCTGGGAACAGCCATAACTTAATTTCAAAGGCTGCTGAGATGACAGTTCAAAGAAAGGGAAGAATAGTCATCCCAAAATGTATCTAGCTTTAAACTATGGAAGCAAACTCAAGACAATCTTCGGATTGTTTCAAGACTGACTCACCCACAACAGAAGGATGTAGTAGGAGTGCAATATGCTAACAGAGCATCCCTTTTTTTTGTTTGCAGATGCACAGAATTACAGGCATAAAGACGTTGGGATGTACCTGAAATAATATATTTTCTCTCTATAAAATATTTCTGACTAATCTAATCTTACATTAAATGTTTCTTAATAATGGCAAACATTTGAGGCATTATAATTGATGAATTGCTAGGAAATGTCATGAAACTATATGCTTAAAATGTAGAAATTACCTTGAAGTCATCTCATTTGAATGAAATTATAAAAAATTATGTGCTATTCATTCTTTTATGTATGTTTCATTATAATAATATGGTTTATTTTATGTAACAAAAGGACCCTAATTAGATCTTTCTCAAATAGATACAAGTTTATCAGTTAGCGTATCCTGGGTAAACCATTCCAACTAATGCAGCTTTTGCCGTTAATGCCATGTTTTAATTCTTTCCAGTTGCTAGAGGAGTTATTTATACGCACAGCATGGAGGCTTATACTCATGCTTCTCTGACTGCACACGGAAATAAAGGACATTCAAGTAGACAGAGAGGGTAGAAAATTAACAATTTTAAGTCTCAAAACAACCCACATTTTCAATAAAGGAAAATACAAATAGATGAACACACCATGATAAATAAAACATGTGCTTTGACATCTCCTGGATTTAGTAGACAAATTGATTTATATCTCTCAAGTAAGAGACAACAAGGAATACTTGCTTTTTGAAAACTGGCACACTACTAAGAACCAGAATGTTTTTATTTAATTATGGTAATTGTCTATTAACATTCTAATGCATGCTAAAACATTAGAAGCTTTTCTTTGCCTTTCTTCTCCCATCATGACAGATATATTCATCCAAATTCCCTTCCTTCCAACTCCTTTCTGTCAACACAGATGAAGTTAAAGAAAATCAGTGAGAAAAAGAAGAGGAGGAGAATAATTTTGTTTTAAAGTGTCATTGCGTATGTTACAAATTCACAAGTATCAAAATACATGAGGACAACTGACGAATTATATATGCGATTCACCAGCCATCAATCCTCACTCCCAGCCCAAAAAAAATCTTCAGTTCTTTTTGAAAACACTAAATGCTGAACACATTTCTACAGTTCCTTCTTAAAAGCACCATATCTTTTTTTCTTAACACTTTGATTTGATTTCTTTGGAAATTAGGCTTAATGAGATCATGGTTTTTGTCTAGGAACACAGATTTTTCAACTTGCTGGCCAAATGTAATCAAATCTGAGAGTGGGACAGTGATCTCATAGGAGTACTAGAGACAATTTATGATATCAATAGCTTATGGTGGTAAGGTCAGCACACTTTGGAATACAAACCAACATTTCCTCAAATGCACATGCCTTCTGAAATCCAACAGTAAGCCCTGTCAAAAAAATCCCAAAGAGAAGGGTTTATGGTTTTTATTTCCTCTTTATTATTACTTTTAATGAAAGACAACTTTCTTGAATTTGTGACAGTAAAGAAATTTGTAAAATTGCAGTTTTCCACCAGAATTTTAAGGACAAAGTGCCACCTGGTTATTCTGGAATTTCTGAATGGAAATGTGCTAAGTTTTAGCCCATTATTATCACAGTTCATTATATAAGTTTTATATTCCTCGCTTACTCATGCTATAAGTATTATATACACAAGACTGTGTTTTACATATATGAATATGTATCTATACACACACATTTGCACATCAATATGTGCCAGTTGAAACATTTCATCTTTACTTAACGAAAAGATTTTCTGTTTGTACTGTAACATAACAGTTTAGCATTTCTAGAAACAATCAAGTTTTTGAAACCACTGTGAAAGGAAGTTCTTCTATATCACTTCTTACAAGCAGTCACAGAAAAGACAAGCTGTAATGGGTACAAGTTACTCCTGGGGAGATTCTGATTGCTCACACGAGGAAAATTTTTCACAATGAGAACAAGCAGGCATTGGAATAACTTCCCCAGAAAAGTGGTGATTTACCTAACACTGGACACTTTGGCTGCACATAGTGCTGGGCCATCTTGTTGAGACAGTGATTTTGCTAAGAATGGTTGGACCAGGTGACCCTTGAGAATCCTTCCAACATGGTATTCTTCGACTCTATGATTCTAAAAACGTTCTTCACTGCAAATGTGATTAGGAACTGAAACAAGCTCACCAGTGAAGTCATGGATCCAAGCCTGCCAGCATTCAAGTGTTTGAACAACACTCTTAGACATTAGGTTTAACTTTTAGATTGCCCCACGTGGAGTCAGGAGTTGATCCATGAGTCCCTTCCAATTCAGGATAGTCTGTGATGCTGTGACTCACTATCATGGCTTCCTGGACAAATGGCAATCAAAACCACACACCAAACAGGTTTTCCTGGTGAAAACACAGGTTTGATACACACAAAAAGCAGGAACTTGAATAGTTCGCAACACAAAATAGATACAAGGAAATGTAATACACATAAGTACATACAAGCCAAAGACACAAATAATGGCAGTAGTCCTATTCCTCATCACACCATGCCTTAAAATTGTCACTCACTGGTTTCAGAAGCATGCTCTTTGTTCTACCTTAAGCAATCGTTGCTTTTCTGTATTGTCTTTAGATATAACACAGTAATGTTCAGCTCTCTCAAGCCATTCATTGACCACAGGTAGGCAGCTCCCTTCTTTGCATCTTGATGTATTCTGATCCCACTGTGTGGGCTCTCTATTTAACTGCAGTCTATATAAAGATGCACTCTCTCAGATATTACAACATATGAAAATCTAGGAATATTTTACACCAATTTCAAGAATAAACAATGAAAAGAAAAACCTACACAATCTTAAGGACTGGGGTCAGAATTATCTTACATGAGTAATATAAAATGCAAATTTCTGTAGAAAATTTAGGAAAGCAACATGACTAACTTAAGATTCAGGGCCCATTTTTGAAGAGATATGGTTTTTTATAAAATGGATAAACAATAATAGAGAACATGCTAAAATAGAAGCCTTCTCAGTGCTTCATTTCCTCTTCAGCTCCCTCCTCCTTACAATTAGTCAGTGGAACACACTTAAGTAATGATAGGAGGTATTATCACTTTAAGTATAAGGAGGCTATAATTTAGCAACATTACTCTGTTGAAAGTCAAGAAATCTAATTCACAGTACACCTAAATAAAAGATGTCTGCTTATGAAAATAACATTAGCAAGTATACTACCCAATAATGAATCCTGGGATGCACATTTCAAACAGGTTCCCAAGAGTAGCGGTGTTGGTTCTCTAAAAAAGAATAAATTCAGAAAAATATAACATTAATTCTGTTAAAGCAAAATGAATAGACAGGCTGAGTACATTTACCCTCCCTTGGACAATCCATTTCTTCACATGGACAAGTCTAAAGCACCTTGATCCCTCTGTCTCTTTTAATCACTTTTTCCTAGACAGAAAAATAGCAGAAGTAATGAACCGAAAAAAAAATTACAGATCTCAAATTAAACAACAGAGACCTATTTAAAATAAAAAAAAGTTATCCATTTATCACTACAAATTTGACACTACTGTGCCAATATGAACTAGAATTTCAAACCCTGTGGTCAATGAAGCATAAAATAGATTGTCAGAAATACTGTCTCAAATATGAATCCACTGAAGAAAAATGCTTGAAAATACCTCAGATAATTTAAGAAGATCAAAATTGGCTGAATAAACCTCTAAAAAGTCTCCACCCCCCTTCTGCAGTTCATACATGGTTTTCTCCTAGCTACTGTTTCATAGAAGTAGTAAAAATAAGTTTCTGAGTTCTACATTTGAAAACACTGCGCATTTCTGTGGTAAGCTAAATCACTTTTTATCTGGAAATTATTTTTTCTGTAATAGAAACAAATCACAAAATAATAAGCTTTCCCCTACACTGAAGAAATCTTGGAAAATTCAGGAGGGTGTGTTATGAAGCCCATGGTGTACTAACCATGACATTCTATGAAGTAGAGCATTACCACAAAAATTACAAATTAAGAGGCACATGGAAATTAAATTTTTTTGCTTTGATACAAAACAGAAATTTTTAAAAAAAAAAACCTTTAGTAAAAAGTCATATTTGTTCTATGCCAGTTGAAAACAACCATCCCACAACAAACATCTGAACTTTGGTCAGCCTGAATCCTACTGTGCCACATTAAAGCTCACTAAGGATGAAGATGGCTACAGTAAGCTGCAGGGGTTCTATTACCAGGTTGGTTGCCCTGGCTAAATACCCTCCACAGGAATACTTCCAGGGTACCTGGACTAAGCCAGGGTAATGAAATGCTGTGAACCCCTCTTAGCTCACATTTTGGCCAAGGTGGTTTTGCCTCTGCTGATACTGTTCCACTGCGCTACTCTCCTCTGTTTTGGTTGTCCTACTGCTATTTAGTGAGAATGCTACAGAACTAAAGTAATCCAATCCTAAATTTAGAGCAATTATGTTAAGAAGGTAAATGATAACAAACATCCCTTTATCTTTGTATATTCCCTAAAAAAACTAAAAATTAAAACAACAATTAAAACCAAAGAGTATTTAGCAAGCTATGAGGTTTTTCCTTATCTTTTGAGCTCAATAAAAATTATCACAAGCTAATCTGTGATACAGTAAATAATGGGGAAGGGGGGGAGGGGAGTCTGTATATTTTAACTATATTTTTCCCTATAAGAATAAACAGAATGGAATAGAATATAAAAAATAAATATTGAAACATATCTGGAATTATTTATAAATAACCCAAAATTAATAAGGATGCACTCATATTGAAAAAAATTAGAGTAATCTCAGAACATCCAACTGTGGCTTCATTCAAAACACTGACAGTCTCCAACACAGAATTCCTGAATTTGTAAACAATCTCTCACCTTTATTTTGGCCAGTGGACAACAGTGACTGGTGAGGGAAGCATTCAAACAGACTGCAAAGAAAAGGACTCACTGCTTCTGAAAGATTGCAAGATTTCAGGGTTAAAACAACCCTGTTTCTTGATATCAGTACATGGAGAGATGTATTATTTGCAGGTGGAATTGGGGAATGTCTGACCACTGACAGAAAAAGAGCTGATGGCCAAGTAAAAGAAAGGGAATGAAGTAACTGCCTTTTCATTGTGCAGATACTAGAAGGCAGTCCAACACTCCAGGTGTTTTTTTGACATTTTGCCCTCCATCTCTCCCACTATATTTAGTCCTGTAATCACACAATACTAATAACATGTTGGTCCAAAACATTTTCCAGACATGGAATCAGGAAAGGATGAGTTTGGGCTTTTGTTCCCTCACTGACCCTATCTGGCAAAATTTGGAATCCTTTTGCAATATTTACAGTGATTTAGAGGCAGGGCTTGAAGAAGTACAATTAACCTTGATTTTAAAATCTGAGAGGCAGGCTAGGAATGAGTATCCCACTGCAGCTTTCAGCCCGCATTCAGAGGCAAAGACATCCAATAATTCTCAGCAGTAAGCCCCAGGACTGTAAATATAATGGCAATCTGAAATCTTCATGAGTTTCCATTTAGTATTCTTACATCGTAAGTAGGAACACGATATTTACCAGTGATTGATATCCAAGGAACATAATCTGTCTTACAGGAGGTTATTTATTTATGAAGAGTCCTGCAGCTGTGCCTGGAGACAGAGTGGATGCTTTGTGAAATGGAATGGATGTGTATATATACGTCCTGTATTCGTTGTCAAACTGTGACATTTTATCTAAAATTCCTTGGGTGGTGCATCTTCATACAACCTTATGGCAACAGCTTAATGATGTTAGCAAAAGAGTGCAGCCAAGAACTCCTGCCTTGTCCTCCTAGTTCAGATTCCTTCATGGACGGGATTCATCTTACACATGAAAACAACTGGCAGTATTTTAAATATATCTTCTCAGTTTGCCATATCTGCAAACAAATCAAGCAGTGAACTCAGGAACACCACACATGAGCAGGCCTATAGTCAACTTTTACTCTTTTGCTTGAACAAAAGACAAAAGCATATTTGCAGTAAAGTTCACGTTTCATTATTTCTCTAAAAGGAAAATGAGGGAAGGTAATGTATGGGTATCTGTGGCTAACAGCATTTCAAAGTTATCAGCTGCTTAGAGGGCAATTGGGTCCATTCTGAATATTAAAAGCACGTTATTTAAAATGTTATGACCTTTAGATTAAGGGATAAATCCTCAGTAAATTCCTTAGTAAACTGCACTAGTGGCAAGGATTCATCTTCAGTTTTTCATTCCTTTCGTGAAAGCACCTAACACAGAACTCCTACACAACCTTACTTAACATATTAAAGGACAATATCCAAAGTTCAGAAAGTCACAAATCTGAAAGTCAGGAAAGTCCTTTCTTTTTCCATCAAAATTATTCCTGTAAGAATCATAGGAATAATTAAAATAAATAAATAAATAGAAGGTTTTATCTTGAAATACCTCAGACTTCAGAAACATGCCAGTCTACCTGAACTCACATTAATATATTTGGCACTTATGAAATTACCATCAAGCTCCTTCAAGGCATGCTGCTGTCTGGGCTATCTTTATATGCACATCTTCAGACAAGGACTTGATCTCCCTGTGATTGATAGAGGCACTTACCACAACAGAATTCTAATCAACACACAGATCCTCTGGAGAAATAAGAACAAATAATGATGACAGTAGTGCTTTAATATCCAACTAAGTGAGAATCATCTCTGTTTTCTTGAACTGAACATTTTTTCCCTTATCATTTACATACATGAAATGTTGGGGCTAACTGGTATCCCTATGAGCACACACTGGTCTTCTGCAGAATACCAAACAGAACTAAACAGCAGTGTGATGAAATAGCAAAGACATTAGTAAGTGTAAGGTTTTTCATATAAATACTTTTGCAGTAGAATGACTTGCCTACAGAGCAGAAAGGAGAAGCTTGAAAAAGCAAAGGATTATTTTATCATTTCAAAAAATCAAGAGCCCCAGCACTTTAGACCATAACTGTATGTGCCTTCCTGAAAATAGATGCATCTGTGAATTCCAGGGGACAAGGGACTATAGGAACCCAAAAGAATTTTTATGTTTGGAGGTATATCAAATGTGCTGCTTTACGCCAGTGGGGAATGGCAGATGAAAAGCTAATGGAGAAAGGCTGGGTAAGGGGCTGGATTTAGGATAACAATCCTACCAAATACTTGAGACTATTTGCTGTCCCCCTTCTCCTATGAAGTCCATAAGGTATCAGCATTCCCTGTTAAAGCCTGCAAAAGCCAGATCATACACAAGGTTTGATGCAGATAAACTCCAGATCTTTCAAAATAAAAACACAACTAAAAAGATAAATATTTGATGAAAGGAATATACCTATGATAAATAATTCTGATGATGAAATGCAATTAGTAATCTTATTAGTTGATTCTGGAAAAACATGTTTGTTCAGATCCTGCAATAAACAACCAAATGTTCCTTCATCAGAAAGTGCAAATCAGCCAACTTAGTTAAGAACTATTCTAAGAACACTTAATAGCATCCAGGTTCAGTGACTGATTTTCTATTTTAAGCAGGAAGAGAGGTACAGCACAAACAATCTAGAGGATAAAAGCCTGACAGCAAAATCTCTACAAATACCAAAGAAAATAACGTGCCTATGACAGCTACAACAGCAGCAATTTTCAGCTTCTTACACTGCTCATGCAACGTATTTTGCAGTCATCTCTCTTGCATAAATCTGTATGTTATAATTTTGCGTTCCAATGGATCGGTTTGTGTGCTCCGTATCTGCAAATGAGCCAGATAATAGGAGTGTGAGAAGTGATTTGTGCTATCAGTGACATCAGGAGTTTTGCAGCTGTAGTTATTAACAGATTTTTTTTCATCCAGCAGCATTGACTAAAATCAATCACTCTGATAACCAGGCATGGCATGAGCTGTCCGCCCTGTCATTTCAATCTGATTAATCACACATACACAGACCTTTACCTTAAAGGAGCAATTGTTCACATTTAATCACAAAGATACATTCAAGCATACCATCATAGATTACTAAATTTAAGTGCAATTTATGTCTTATAGTTTGGCAAATACGTTTATGATAATATGGTTTTGGCATATAGATGTATTGTTTCATTCATTTTACAAACATTAAAATCTAATCTAATGTGTTGCACTTTGAATCATTTATCACATCAGATTTGCAGCTTTTGGAGCTTCCATTATACACGTACCTTATCTGTAGATTTATCCTAATGACCCAGGTACAAATGAGTTATTGGTTATTATGCCTTCTTCACATTGTGCTTGCTTGACAGCAGGCACCTTCTTCATCATGGATGAAATGACTTTATTTTACCTAAACATGCTACATTCTATTAACTGGCCATTCTTTTGTTTCAATTTTCCTTTTTAACCTCAGAACAAAGCACAGCTCTTCCATTAAGAGTTATGCAAGACATTCAATCTCTTTTGGGTTTTGGGGTATATATTTTTGTTTGCTTGTTTTTTCTCTTTAAAAGGAAAGGCATACAAGAGAGTCCTTACACAATTATACTGTTCTGCAAGTAAAAGCAGGCCACTCAGCAAAAAGATACTGTTATGCTAAAAAATGGTTGAATTTGAAATCTGTTAAAACAGTAACATATTTTACTTTGCCAGAAACACCCTATATTCCAAATACTTCTTGATTAGGCCTAAGCACACAAAAGCATTCAAGTGCCCTGGGCTCCACCACCATGAAGGAGTCTAAGTGGGCATAGGTTTCACTTTCAGTCCAGAAGCCAACAAAATATAAGAGTATGCTGAAAATTTGAGTATAAGCCTAAATGTTGTGCTGATAAAATTGCACAAAACCATAATCTTTGGCTCTCTTGCTGAAGTCATATGCAGCAGACAGGTTATTACTTGCTAGGCATATTAAGTAGGTGACTCCTTAAGCTTTTAGCTTCTTCAAAAGTATTAATTCACCAACATTTCAGAATTGAGTGTATTTTCTGAAGAGGCCGATCCATATGTTAGGAATTAGTTTTTATTTACTGTTTTTAAACTAGATAACACTTATGTTTTAAAATAAATACTTTTTCAAAGACTGTTGTACTTAGATCTATATACAAATTGACTGAAAAACATTTTATGTTTCTCATTTAAACAAATTTATGTTTTACATTTAAATATTTTAATCAAATAAGGCAAAAAACCTTTTAGTTAAAAAATATAACATGAATATAAAGTGAACCTTCCTTTCATTTGTAGCACACTGTGCAGGAGGCCCCCAGTAGCAGGCTCCTGCTTTGACTGCTCCCCAACTGTATTCTCAGGAAATGACAAGTTGAATAAGTTGACAAGCAACTAACCTCCTGAAGGAGGAGAGAAAGCATTCTTCTTCTGCCAAAGAACTTTAAAAGAAAAGCCAAAGTCTTGGAGGCAACCAGAGACTTGCTTACACTTAAATAAATGGCAGAGACAGAGATTCATGAACAGACTACAAGTAATTACTCAAAACTGCACAGTGCATTTATTTCCTCAGTCCAAAACTGGGATGCAGAAGGATATTGCTTTCCACCACATATCATGCATCAATAGTATATACATTATAAAGCACCCAGAGGTTCAATTGTCATTCTGTAATGCAATCAACAGGAGCCAGGCAGAACATAACTGGGGTGTAACCACCACCAGAAGCTTTAATCTAAACGCCCCTTATACAGAAAAGGCTGACTTTTAAAAACATTCCTCTTCATCATATCCTAGACTATTTTCCAGAGCAAGAACATCTGTTAAGCTTATTGTGCCCACCCAGTTCAGCAAAACTCTATTATCTTTATCAAGTAGAACACAGACAATGAACCACACAGCAACCCATACTTGATGCAGAGCGTTTTACAGGGATACACTACAGCAAGTCATTTTTGGATCTTTCTTAGGCTCTGGAAGAAGATTAAAGTGATGATTTTTGTACATATATTTATACTCAAACTGGAATTCTAGAAAAATGCAACTGCAGATCAGAACATTAGTCCATCTAGTACACAGTCCGTCTCCATAGCTGCTACCATCAAGGAATGTGCAAAATACCTGTCAGTAGTAAATTAGGATAGTACCTAACAAGTCACACACAACTGTCTTCAATAGCTATTCATTAGCCAGGTCTCTCTTGTTTTTCCAGTTCCCTTTTAAATCAGTTTGTACTTTAGACCATCCAAAAACAGCAGAGGTACATTCCACAGTTGAAATTCTGTGGTACAGAGGGAAAAAAAAATGCTGTTGGTTAGGGGTTTTTCCTCCCCCTGGCTAAGCCTTCCAGCTCATAGTTCCATGCTTATCCCCTCTGCAGCAATCATCTTTGTATTCACCTCTACCAGAGTACTTCCCACACATGTACCCCTTCTGTTCTTAAAAGTTCCAGTCTGCTCAGCATGCCCTTGTAGACAAAGTCATTTGAGTACACTGACTTCTCTTCTTTCTGAAGACTACCTAAGTAGGTATCCATTAACAAGGCAGGAAGAATTTCTCTCTACTAACAGATTGCTTTATTGTCATATATTCTTCCAAATGTGCCCAAAGTCAGAGTTTTATCTTATCTGTAACTGTCATATTTATTTTCAACTCATTTCCTAAACAGAAGTACATTTAGGAAATAAGGAAAGCTGTCCTTATCTGAACTGAATATGATACATTAATATGGTGTAAGTCATTAACTGAGGAATACTAAATACAGTCTATTTCTACAATCCTACCCCAGTCTAATGCAGCTCACATAGACAACATGCTTTTCTAAGAGTGTAAAAATGTTTTTTTCCTATTTAACATATACCAGGAAGCCAATATTGTATTCATCTTTTAAAAAAAAATCCTAGGGGAGGAGATGTCTAATTTTCTTTTTTCAAATACACTGATTTTCTCTAGAGTCTGTTAAAGATTTGTCACGAGAAAAACAATAAAGAAAGAAGATGATGCACTGAACTCTGTCATCATGCCCTAACGTGCCAAGCCCCTAGACACAAAGACATTAGAAAGGAAAGTTCTTACGTTGAATACAATGATTAGATAGAGAAAAAAATTAAAATAGGATACAAAATATTCCCAGAATCTGTAAACAATATTAATAATTGNTTTAAAATAAGGTCACTAAGATACTTTTTGTGCATACTGTATCATTAATTGATGCAAATATAGACCAAGAAAACCTTTACTAATAATGAAGTAAAAAATACTTAAAAAATTGCATAGTATTTTCTAACTGCTTTGAACTGTCAAGTGAGATGTCGATGGTGAGATAGGTCTGAAAGAGCATGTATAAACTTTTCGTTTTTTCTTTCTTTTTAATACATTTGTAATTATGACATTAAATTCAACTTCAATAACATAACTGAAATCAAGATATTGCTATATATCCAGAGCTGAGTGGGCCTTTCCTTTTAGTTACATAGCAGTGAAATGGTCATAATTGACATTTTTGTCACGTTGCTGTGTTAAGTCCTGGCTTGTGCTGCATAAATGCACAGAAATTCAGCTGCATTACACTCCTCTTTCTACCCTACCTACCATTTCACTTTTTGTTTTCTTCCTCTGTGTCTTTTCCTTCCAGTCTTTCACCATAGGTGAGAATATATATTTTTTCTTCTGCTTGTTGACCAGGAAAAAGAGCCTATGTCTGCACACTACCTGGTCCTGAACAAAAATCAGCAAAACTGCAATCAACATCCAGATAAGGTCCTCTAATTTCATTCTGAATATGAGAAGGATAATTTAAATCACAACACTGCTAATGCTGAAGTTACAAAATAAGAAACACGCATGCCTCAAAAAAAAAAAAATTTCTAAACTCAAGGAAGCCAAGGATTTCTTATGAAATGACAGAATCAGAGGTGATTTATGCTTTATACCTAATTCTATTTTTTATAGAATAGATTGAAGATAGGACACATCAACCATATTAATATTCAAGCCTATCCCTTTAAGTATCATGCAGTCACTAATCAGAGCTGAAGGGGACTGAGCTTTTCTCACAGTTTTCATTCTCATTTTTAAATTACTTAATTTTGTACTATTTTATATTCAAAACACTTTTCTTTATCTGGCATGTAACCCCTACAGTTCAAGTAGTTAAACAAACAGCACCTAATTTGATATTCTGTAAAATTAATTTCAATAGAGAAGCTGATGAAAAAGAGAAAGATTTTCGTATTTTATAGGCATTACTGAAGCTTGTCCTTCCAGAATTAAATCTTCACAGCAGTCACTTCATAAACAAGATTCAGAGGTTTTGAGGTGTCACATATGCAGGAGAATATATATCACAAAGCACTTTGTTGTGTTATTGACATATAAGCATATCTTACAGAAACTAAACTAACAGTTATTGAAAAGCAAAGATTTCATCAGAGAATTACAGAGCAACTGTGGTACCTGAGGCCTAATGTGCTCCTGTCCCCACAACATTCACACATGGGTTCTATACAGTGACAATGTTCCCTTCATGGAGTTATCAGCTGTCATCCCTCTGATACTATCAGCTAAGCTTTTGCTTTTATAATAGGCCTCCTGAAGCTGTATCTGCTGTTTGGGGTTTTTTTAAGTCACCATCATTTACTGATTCCCTGTATTTTAGTCTTTTTGTTGTTGGATTTCTGATAATAAGATTCAGCTCGTCTTGTCACACTTGAATTGCCCAAGATAACCCTTGCTTTCCCAGGTTAACATTGGTCACAAACCAGAATTATTAGAATGCAAAGGGGGTTTTTTCCAAGTTCCACTTGAACATCTGGACTAACAGGATTTTTACATTTAAAAACCATGTAGAAATTTAGATCATCTAAGAAGAGAGACAAAACTTATTCTACCAATGCAGAAAGAGACAATATTAATATCCTAGCTATTTTTACTGTTCAAAAAGCAATTACTTAGTCTTTTATGTGTACTGGGCCCAGCTTAAAGACACATCTTCCCATCAGCTTCAGACAGCTTTTCACAGAGCTCCCAGGAGTGGTGCGAGTTCCTCCCTCTGTCTCAACCCCAGCAGCACTCTGAAAATGTGGTTGCAAAAGTATGCAAGAGAGAGCTTTTAGCTGTCAGCACTCAGCTGACTGTGCCATGCCCTGCTGTGCTCAAAACAGGGCATGAGGGCCCAGAGTGAGAGAAGCCTCAGCTGATGTTACCAGGGAACAGAGCCTCTGAGGATGCAGGTGGCTGTGACAGCAGTTCAGAATGAACCTTCCTCACTCCAGCAGTGCCTAAGCAAAATCCTTCTATTCACCCAGTTCAGAAAAAGGAGCATAAACTCATCACACTGAGCTAGCAGAAGACTGATGGAAGTATGTTTACAGTCAATTAATACATATAGCACTCACACTAAGAACTCTAAGAGACCCTCAGAGCAGATACCAATGCACACAGAAGCAGAACAGCCACCTTGCCTCTGAACTGCCCTTCCACACATATTGAAATCTAATTGATGTCTAATTAAATGTCAGTCCCACAACACCGTATTTATTTCTGGTTCCACTTGCACAAAAAGACAAGGAGTCTTTTTGGCAGGAGACACTCCCTCCCTGCTTTTCCACATTGCTTGTCAAATCATAACAGGCTTCACTATGGCAGCAGGAAATGGGCAGTGAGATCCTTCCAAATCTGGACAAGACAAACAGACCCTTCTAGAACTTCCTAGTTTCTCAGTATGATCTACAACACTGGCATTTTGATATCAGTCTCTGACATACACATATTCTCTCTTGAAACCCACACATTTCACCCACCTTCTCTCTCTTTTTGCTGTGTCTGCTTGGCCAGAGAGCACAGCACTCCATGAAGCTCCTTACACTGTAGGAGGACAGCAGTAACCACTGAACATATTGCAGAGGTTAAATGAAATTTGAATAAATCTTTTCTCTGTGAGCTTTCAGAATAACTAGGAATTCAGAATGGAGGAAAACAGTGATATGAATAAGAACAGTTATTGTTTTTTGAGCATCTCTTCTACCACATTTCCACCTTAGAGTAATCCAATCACTATTCTACTTTTCATTGAAATATATAAACCTCATATTCCCATTCCCTGATCAAAGGTGTGTGCCTGCATGGATACACTGGCTGTACTGAGTACATTGGCTGTACTCTCTTTGTCCCTTGAATTTGGACACTGGTACCTCTCCCTTGCAAAGCATGCTATCGGCACTATGTAGAGCCTTCCTTGCAGCAATGGCAATAAATAATTTTAGGAGCTACAAACCATTTGAAGGAGAAAGAGACTTTCCTAACAGCCCATACTGATGCCCAGCTGCAGTACATTCCTTTGATTCCATCCACAAAAACAAACCAAAACATCCATCCATGCTCTTTTTCTTCCACAGGGACACACCCTCTCCTGTGGAGCAAACCTTGCCTTCCTAAGAAACAGCATCTTCAACCCCCAGTTCCTCATGCCTTTCCTGTACCAACACTATCTCCTCAAGGATGAGAAGTGTCTCCCTTTGAGTCCCTTTTTCCATGTCTTTTTTTTTTTCATTGAATTGCCAGCTCAGTCACAGAGAAGAAACTCTGTGTACAGGTGTAATAACAAAGTCACTCCAGTGGCAGTGTTCTCTCCATATGCACATCAGTGGAGTTTAGGTTATGCTCATAAAAATTGTTGGAGCTTTCTTGGTTTTTTTCCACAGAATCTGGGAAAAGTTACACACCATTTAATACAGTAACAGAAAAAAAGATTCCTCCAAAAACTTCTCCTTTACCTGTTTCACTATTTGACTGGTTTTACTGAGACTGCTTTATACTTACCAAGGTGGTCTAACCTTGTCTGTGCCACGGGGCTGGTGCCAGACACCTCAATGAGCCACACACAGAGGCACATCACAGCATCCTCCCCTCAAGTGTGTGCTGCTCCAGGTAACAGGGACCGGTGCCCAAACATGAATAAGAGTACTGAGAAGCATGTGACAGCTGTTAGGTTTCGGAAAGTTTAGGTGACGGCACTTCCCACCCACCTTGCTCACCTGTGTGAGACCAGAGCAGTGAAGCGAGGCTGGCTGGTTAGACCACATTGACAAGATAAATGCATGCCCTTGAAAAAGCCCCGGTCCTATTGACGTCAAAAAGCAATGGATTGGGTCCCCTGTCAGACACAGAAAGCAGACATCTGCTTCACTGCAAATGCAGAGAGGAATTCATTAAATCAAGCCTAGTCTTATTCCAAACCAAACACTATTAACATTTAAAGTCCTTAGAAATTTTAACTGATGTAAATTCTCTTCAATTCTCGTCTTGATTTCCTGTGTCGAATAATGATAAATGTTCAAATCAAGAATTTATTATTTCTTTTTCTTTTTTTTTTTTAATTTTGTTGAGGCTTTTTGATACTTTCCCCTGTGCTGCCCCCCTCCTCATTCTATGCATTTCTCCCCCCTGCTGTGTGCATCTGCTGTGTCTCTCTCTCACTTGCTCTCTCCCTGCTGTGTACATCCACTATTTCTCCCCACCACTCCTCTGTGTATGTTTGCCATCTATCTCTCTCCCCCTCCTGCTGAGAGTATTCACTGTCTCTCCCCCTCCCCCCCAGTACGTGCATCCATCCTGCATCTTCCTCTGCCACTGCAGTGCACACGAGCCTTTTCTCGGCAACTCCTCCTGGCATTCATACACACCTTCCTCTGCCTGCCTTCCCTCATGCCCTCTCCTCTATTTTTCATCCCCTCCTTCGTGCACCCCTTATCCATGCTCATCTTTATACTATTCTCCCTTCCATCTTTTTTGATATTCTGGTTCCTTCTGTCTCCTTATCTGCACCACTCTTCTCTCAGCCTCCCCTTTGTACCATTTCTCTCCAGTTCTCTCTGATCTGTTCTCACAAATTGATTCTACAGGAAAAATGTTCTTGTTTGCAGGGGTGTGCAAGCCCGCATTTCAAACCATTCAGCACTGTGTCAAATCTGAGGTAGTCAGCTCAATTTGCAGAAGAATCCTTGCTTCCTGCCATCATGCACACAAGATGAAGTCTCCCAAAACACTTTCTTGTCCTTTTTTGTTCCTCGTAAGACTGCACTGCAGGGTTCATTTGCATGTAATGCAAAGTATTTAAGATATGCCTTTGCACACCTGTAAGGTTCTTATTGGCAAAAGAAAAGGACCTATTATGACACTAACCCTAACTGTTGCAGTTTAGGTCACAAAAAACTAAACATGTGCTTTAATTGGAATAAAATAGTGGGGCAGAATCAAATCCAAATGCATTCTGTGGTTTTCCAGCTCCCTTTCCAAGTGATGTATAATAACAGTGACTTAGTGATTCAGTGATCAACTAATTGAGTCAGCTCTCTTCCTTCTCATGAGAAAATTTCATCAACTTGCTCTCATTTTCAGTGTCCAAGTAAGTCACTTGGAAAATTTAAGACTGATCACAAAACTCATCCTCCAAGAACTGCAATGGGGATACCTACACTACCCTGTACTTTCTCATTCAGCACTAACCAGTGCTGTCTTTCATTTAGCTAATCACTTATATGCAGGTCCCAAATTTTCCACTTTTGACTGTTAATATCTAGATATTAATTACCAGATACCCAGTACAGTCAAATGATGTAAACCAGACTTCCTTGGTTTAGAAATACATTAATTTTAGCAATGATAATGTCTCTGCCTGGCACAACACAGAGTGTAAACTTCAGTAAACCCTTCTAGCATTTATCCCACTTTGAATTATTTTCAAGCCTTAAATATTTCTATTTTCTATAAAATGTGTCCTATTGTCTTACTAAGGCCTTGTTTCGATTTTTCTTTTTAAAACATGCATAATAGATTTGGTATGTGCTCAAATCTACCTATTTTATTGGACCAACAATAACGTACTGGCTCTTTTCCAAAGTCAAAGATGAAAATTATGCAACATTTGGGGAAAAAAGCAGATCATTTCCATTTTGCTTCTGCTAACTTACATGTCTAATCTGGTGACTTCCACTTATTTAAGTGGAAGCCTAGTCTAGTCACACCTCATTTGTCACTTTTCATCATTGTCACCTCCACAGTTACCTATTCTGTTTGGGATGAAGTCCTAGGCAGCTTGCTAACTGTCCTAGGCCTCCTCTAGTGCATCTTCCTCTCCCACCCCTGCAGGTGGTCACCTCTGGCTAGAGGGGCACCATGGCACAAGCAGGGTTACTGGGGCTTCTGAGCACTTGGTGTTTTCAACCCCTGAAACACAACAGGGTTACTTCAGGGGCAAGGAAGCTGCTCCTGGTTGTGCTGCTCCCACGTGTCTGTGGTATGTTAAACCTAGAAGCACCAACAAAACCCTACCAGAGGCTGGCATTTGAGAAGGCATATACTTATGATCCTGGCATCCACACAGCTAAGTCTTGCTCAGGTTTTCTAGATCGTCAGCTGCTTTAAAACAGATGCTCTCACCTGTTGGTTCTGACCCTGAACTTGACTAAATAGTTTCTGCCCTGATTCTTGTCAAAGTCTTTTATAATTGTGGTACTTTACTTGAAAAATTGGAAATACTTCCACAGCAACCAACAAACTGTATAGAACTAGGAGTTGAAAAGACTTTCAGTAAAATATTCCCTGGTATCAAATTCAATTACTTTCATCACAGAGGTCACCGCTAATCTCCTTTTTTTAAAAGCAAAAAGAAATTAGGCAGAACTTCATATTCAAATGCATAAACACATCTGCTTTACATTTTGTATTAAATAAGTAAATTTAGTTTTAAGAGTGACTTGTCAACATCATTGTAGCAAGAGGAAATTTTGGCAGTTGCACAGAAAAAATGGATGAAGGATTTAGTGCTTCAAATATTACCTGGACTTGAGAAATAGGCTCAGTTGGTGAATACTTCTGTGAAAGTGATCAACACAAAAATGGATAACATTGCCACTGACATTTTTATCACACAGTTTGAGTGTTGACACTCCAAAGAGATAATAAGAATGGTCCAAAAGATCAAAGTTCCTGTCGCAGGCTTTCTGCACTTTCAAGGAAATGATGGCACATCCATTAATACACGTTTCAATGTTTGGAAATGTTCTTTTTCTTTCTTTATCCAAAGAATTTTAAGACTCATCTACATGACATTGTGCTAATGAATAGATTCTACAGAGAATGACAAAATAGGCAAGCCCATACCTATACATAAAAGCTTAAAAAGAAAACTAGGATATTTCTAATGAAAAGCACCTTAGAAACATGAAAGAACAGTGGGAAAATATTACAGATATTCTTTTCCACATAAAAACAGCTACAATATTTTTGTTACCTCACTAAAGTTAAAAGCTCCATTTGTATTTTAAAGAATAAGTTGCCATCATATCCCAACTAGACTAAAAGTAATTTTATCTTGGTCATCTAGAAACAGGTCAAACCAGTTTGAATTTCCTGTTTCTTTCGCCAAACAAACGCTCTTCATTTGAGAATAAATTTCCATGCCCTGACGGAATAAGCAGCTCACAGGAGAGTGATCTAACAAAAATGACTGAGGCTCAGGAGATGAATGTAAAACTGATTGCTTGACCTGCTCTGTAACACAGCTCGTATCATGCATATGCACCTGAGAAGCTATTATGATTTGCACATCTTCTGTCTGAATGACTGCCATCCTATCTGTAATAACTTTACCAGCTAAATCACCATCTGTTTCACAGGCTTTCTAATGTTTATATCTCCCTTTTCTGTCCTAGGAAAAGAACAAAATTGTTTTCCTCCACTGCATGAGAAGAAATATCCCTGCACTCAGCTGGGGAGCTAAGCTAACATATCTTAACTATCTCTATCAAACCAAGACATAGATTTTAGCATTCAAATGAACCTGAGTGAAACCCATGATCTCCTACCCCTATAGAGGGCAAGATAGAATAAGTTTTCCTTTGTCCTTCCCTCCCATCTGGCAAGGGAAACTTGCTTAAATGCTAATGTAACTGGTGATAATGAACACACCAAAACCAGAACCCTGGCACATATCAATAGAAATGACATAGCATTTACAAGGATCCCAAATAGGTCCCAGGTCAACATAACCAGAGCAAATCTGGATACTCTCAGCTAAGTTATAACCTTCAGAAACTATAGGATCTGTTCTTCCCTGAATTATTAACTGGAGTTTAAACAGCTTCCATACTGCTACTCAATTCTTCATTATTTAAAAAAACACAAACAATACAGCAAACCAGACATCTCTCCCAAACTCAAACACCAAACAAAACCAAACCCAAAAATCTGAACTCCAACAAAGCTATATTTGACCTAGCCTTGTCTGCAAAGCTCAAGGAAATAGGTAGCGCACCCTCCACCATCAGGGAAGTCCAGAATCACATTTCTTACATTTTTACTACACAATAAAAAATGCAGACAGTGCTGGCACCTGCTATAGGTAACTCAGAGATTATAACAGTGCAAGACAGAGACTTACAGAAGTCTGGCAGGAGGGGGTTCTAAGGGAACCTTTGCAGAAGGTGTATCAATACAGATTTGCAGAATCATTCTGGAACAATGAGAATTGCTATTCAACTCTCAGGACCCTGGATTAAAAAGTCAGAGTAGAGATCATAGTGACTATATATAAAATCTTTCACAATGGGCAAGATTAGGATTAATCAGTTTGTCTCTCTTTATCCCTCTCCTGGACATCAATGGGATCTTTTGAATTTTGTTAATGCTGAAAAAAGTGTTAATTAAAATAACAAATGCACATTAGAAACCAACCACTCACAAAAGGAGCTTCTGCTATGTTTCTCTATTACTCAGTTTTACTGACACAAAGAAAAATTACTTTCCACTAGTTGTTTGTCATAGTCTGCTCCCTTCCCTCCCCATACAAGCAGTTCATAGAGTTAGCAATATGGTGCCATCTATCAGAAAGCACAGAGGCAAAACAATTTTGAAATCACTTTCCTAATGCGCATACATGCTTAGTGATCCCCTCCTCCAGGTCCCAAACACGCTTCTTGTGTTGGTAAGAATTAAAATTTGCTGGGAACAGCCCCCATATCCACGATGGATAAAATTTTCAAATAAAACAACAATTGAGCAACAAGCTCTCTCTCTCCACACAACAGTTCTATCCTCTTCAAACTGATAAAGAGCCTTCAAGAGCATTAAGTTTACAACTTAGAGATACAGGCTTAACCTTTATTTGCTGTAACAGTGAATTATGCTGGCAGAAAACAGCCCAGGAATCCCCTTGCCTGACCCCAAGCAAGATGGGGCAAAACCACAGAATGGCATAACAAGTACAAGGAGGAGCCCCAGGAGCTCACATGGTCCTTCTCTTGCCTGAGGCACAGTCACCTACACCTGCCCTTTCCCCAGCCAAAAGCTACCCAGCCTTTTATCAAAGACTCCTTGATAGCAACACCTTCATTCACATTCTGAAATGGCAACCTCATGTCAGAGTCACCTTTACCATAGCCATTAACCAAAAACATTTCCTAGCAGCCAAGAAAGAGTTAAAGCTTTCAAAACTCTCACTGGCAACAGCTGCAAAAGTTGCCAGCACAAAAGGGAGGGACAAGATGGGAACTAGTTCACAACAAATTTTGATAAAATAATGATTGAGAAAAGCAAATCTACTCAATAAATAAAAAACAAAGAAATCTTAGGGAAAATTAAAAGGGAAATTACTATAGCCCAGAACTAACTTAACCTTTTACTATAACAGGAGTTCCTATGCTACTTAAAAAAAGCCACAGAACATTCTCAATGGTGAGTTTCCTGGGAATCTGAAACCAAATAGTATTTCCACAATAGTATTCCAGGACCAAAAGCAGGGCTCTGTAAGCTTTGAGATGTTAACCTCTCTTTCTTTTCAAAATCTTTTTCAATTGCAAGGCTAGTAGTAGGGAGAGTATCTTGGACATGCAGACTTTTATAGTCTCCAAAGGAAAAAAGTTCCAATTGTTCAAGAGGAAGTTGGAAGCTGGCAATGCTAGACTGTCTTCTCATCTGCAAAATGAAAGAATTCATGTACGAAGTCCGAGTCTTCTTGCTATTAAATCAAGCAACAGCTGAAAAACTCAGCTGCACAAAGCAACTCTACTCATTTTCCTTGTAGTCACCTTCAAAAGTCACGTAAGATTTTGAAGAACAGGGCACTAAAACAAATGTTCAATGTCTTTTAAAGTGTCCAGAAATGAATGAGCTGCCAGACTCATCAATTTTTAGAAACCAAGGTGACAGAACTATCAAAGGCCCAGAGAAGTAACCACTGCATTGTCTTTCCTGACCTCTGTGATGATGTGCAGAGGAATGAAGGAGTCACAGGCCTTATTACAGGGAAAGCACTCTTTGTTCTTGTAGCTTTCAAAACAAAGTACAATGATCTTTTCTACTGCAGCTGAAGCAATTCTATCACCAGAGTAATTTTTTCTGATGTCTGAGCTGCCTACTTCAGAAGCACTTCTGTGCCTAAACAAAAAGAGTCAGTGAAAAGACAGAACATGGGTAGCTGGGCTTTTGTCCACAAACCCAGTAGCAAACCTTGTTAAAGGAAGGATGCATACTGAAAGTAATAGTGATGGTCTGTATATGGCCATGTTTATTTGCTGTCAGATGTAAGTGGAGATAGGGAGGCAGCCAAGCACACAGTCCAAGTCTCTTGCAAGGCTAAGAAGTCTGCTGCTTGGAAGGAGACAATGGAATAAAAGACATTGGGAAAACCTGACTCCCTGGAATCTGGAAATAATTTTTTCATTGGCACCCAATTGCCCTGATCACGAAAATGAGCTGGAATAGTCTCTAGGGACAAACTGTCAGAAGCCTGCTCTGCCCTTCCCACTGCATTTCTACCCGCTCCCTTCACTGCAGTCTTGGCCTTCTTGCTCCTCCTTTGTTTGAGGGTTTTCTTTCCCCTCTCCTTTTGTTTCTCAGACATAAAAAGGGAGAAAGAAAGATGATGGGTGACCTGAGGAAAGGATCAATCTAGACACTGAGAGAAAAGAGGCCTGACATGGTTGTCAGTAGATGACACAAAGAGGATGATCTATAGTGCTTAATGCCCAGATTACCTGTCCTGCAGCAAAAGAACATTTTAAAAATAATTATTCTTAGAGAACAAAATTAAAATGTGACATCCAAGCCAAACATATAGAGAATAATTCACGTACAGGTTATCCAATAGTAAATTCACCAGCTTTACCTATTTAAAAACAAATTGAGTTCCTTAATAAGCCTTGTAATTAATATGAAAATTTTAGAAAACTTATAACAATTCTTACAGTAATCATGTCCAGCTGCAATACCATTATATTATTATAATGATTAATTTATTATCAGACTGTCTAGTGGTAAGCTCTTGCTTTAAACATGTGCAAGAGAAAGCCTAATTTAAGACAGTTTAAATTTGAAACAAGAACCAGGTAGGGAATTATTACTGATATTTCTTACTTCCTGAGAATAGTAAAATAAATATAACATCTGGAAGGAAATTTTTTAAAATATACTTTTTCTGAAAAAATGTTTTTTAAATAGACATATAAAGACAAGAACAGTAGTGGTTAAGACTGCAGCAAAAAATCTGACACATCAAGGAAAATTTAAGCTAAGATTTCAACTGTCTTTTTTAATTAAAGTATTTTACCTCTTAAAAGACATATCATTGGCACAAAAAGTCAAACTGCATTCTATTCTCAATTGACTGTCAAAACCTGTCAATTCACAGTGAGATAACACAAAACGGTATCCATAAGTGCTGATACACTAGAACATTTATTAATCAGTCTGCTTTTTGAACAGTTTTCTATTGCTATAGTAGGAAATCTAATTTTGTTTTACATAGAGAAGCATGTGTAAAGTCAATAGCAAATAATGTTGGAGCAAAAACATTTAATGCTTTTATATACAGCATAAACTGCTGTTGCAATTAAAACAGCAGATGTAAAGAGCAACAAAAGTAAAACAGTGCAAGGTATTAAAAATCCTAGGAAAAAAAATCTTACCGATTAATTACAAGATTCAACATATTGAACTCCAATGTTCTCTCTTGTGTATACCTCTCCATCTTTACCCTGTAATTCAAATCACAAACTTCCCAGATAATATTAGACATACACTATGCCTATTCCTCTTTACCTACACCTAGATTTGTATGGGTACATCTCTCCCTATATTCATTTGCTGCTGTTTTTTGGATACTGACATAGTTTTTTCATTCCATTCATTGCCAGGTTTATTCTATTTTCTTGGCAAAGGGGCAGAACTTTCAAAGAAGCATTGGAAGCGACACAGCTGTTATGCAGAGTAAGATGCGTGCCCAGTTGTGTCTGTCCTCTACCCCTGTACTGACAACCACCTACTTCTACCTTGGGTTTATTAGAATAAGTAAAGTCCCTTCCAGCTACATATTGATACAATCCTGCTTTCGTATAGGTCACCTGGTAAAATGGGAGACAAGGAAGGGCTTTGTGTGCTTATTCACTTAATTTCCTAAAGATCACTCACCTTTAAAGGATCCTGGGCTACATTTAGCCTTCCAAACCAAAAGTAAAGCATGACTGTAGGCTGTGCTGAAGTCAAGGACCTCACTAAATTCAGTTACCCAGTAGGCCTGTACAAATCTCTGTCCCTAAATATCATGACTCCCAGATCCCAGCTGTGAATGGACCCAGCTGTCAAAATTCCCTCTACGCCCCTTTTACCAGCAGTACTGCAGGCATTTCCTCCCAGTCTGATGCATAGTGCTTGTGAGGGATCCAGGCAGCAACTTCGATTACATTTAATTTCAGCAGAAAAGACCTCTCAGGTGTAACAAAGAAGATATCACAATACCTAAACTTAATCCTTTTTACCAGATTGCCCTACATTGCTTTGGGTCCATGACTTCAAGTAAAAGGTGACTGCATGCAACTTCCTGAGGATGAAAATGACTGATGTATAACTAGCAAATAACACCTTAAGTGAAAAGTGAAAGAGTCCACCATCACTTTGTCAAGACAAACAGCAATAACCTTTCCCTAAAAGGAAAAAAATCCCTTTGGGAAGAAATCCTCTCACTTCACAATGTCTCCATTGTGGGGATTTTTATTTCCTCCCCCTTCCCTTTGGGACTGCATTTTTCCTCGAGAGCAAATACCTCCTGCCACCACCTTGCTGTCAGATGCTTTTTTGGCTGAAACATGGCAGACAGCACCTGCAAAGTGGAAATGCCCCGGGATCCTGTCCTTATGGTTGCCATGGCTCAGTAAAGCAGGCAATAGCAATGCCAGTGCTCAGGGACTGTCTGCATCCCTGTCTTTTTTTTTTTTTTCCACAGCAGCAACAAAGGCATTTCAAAGGAACAGCGATTAATAGCAGATTTCTTGATTCAGCCTGACTGACTATTAGGAGCCCTGAAGAATTGATACCACAGTCATGGAGACAGATCCAGAGACATCACATGTCCCCAGTCACTGACAGTCTGTGGCTTTTCCAGAAATGTCAGTGCTCACAACAACTGAGAATCAGGAAAGAAAATGTAGAAACTCCTAACATATAAATAAAGGGAAGAAGCTTTCCTTTCATCCCTTTACAGCAGATAAATACCTGGGTGCATAACACTGAGGTCTCATAGAAAATTACACTCTTATACTAGGCATTTCAAACATTACTTGTTGCTTCTTTTAAACAAACAAATGAAAAATCAAGCCTAAATTAATTTATATATCCTAAGTACAGCATCACTTACTGAGTTTCTGCAGTGTATATAAACATGTACCTCAGCAGAATAAGCATGATAAACTACAGAAGTATGTTTAAAATTGTATTCACCACGAGTGTGACCTCGTTACTTATGATTAACACGCTCATTTATATAGATCAGTATTGGTTCTGTGATGGCAAGCTTCACAGTTTCAAACATCTGTTTCTATGGGATAAAATGACCCCCAGAAGTACAAACAAAACCTAAATCGTTCAGAAAGTACTTTTCCTTTTATTCTCAAATACGTAAATTAGCTCTCATATAGTATTGCCTTTAGAATTAGATGGTTCAATTCTATTGATTCAATTTTCATATTCTTTCATTGTATCACAGACTAACACAGGATCTATAATTCCTTTACATTTTCTTCCTGATATTAAATATAATAGATCACAAAATCCCAGACCCCAAAGTCTTCCATACTCCATGCCCGTAGTTTTGCACAGCCTCTTAGGCATGCCTTTGGCTATACTGCTTTCTTCCTAGTCCCTAACTTCATCAAACAGTAAACCTAAATAGTTCTATTGACTTCAGAGATCAATTTGGGGATTCAATACAGTTCTGGATGAGGGTCAGGGAGAGGGGAGGGGTTACAAGGGGACCTGGGAACCACAGTACTGCATTAGAAAGCACCATGACCCAGAATTATAAAGCTCTGAGGAGCTTTTTGTACATATACAAGGTATGTTCTTTAAATAAAAGAAAAGCTGAATGCCAAAATGTCTATGGAGTCAGAAAGGCTCTTTGTGAACTGCCAAACAGAACCAAGACACTGGAAGAAGAGCAAAGTGCCAATGTGGATCTTGCTGACAGTTATTAGGCAAAGAAATAATGCAACCTGCACAGCAGAAAAGGCCTTGCTTCAAAAGGGACCTAGAAGCTCTGAGTACATATGGGTATCCACAGATAACCCATCTCTCAGCTTGTTAACAGAGGGTTATGTGTCCTGGGGGCTCTCTGGAGACCATGTTGCACAGACTCAACACGTCTTCACAGCAGTTTCAGCTAACAGGCCTTTCTGCTTCCTAATGGCTCCAAATAGATCTTTTCTGAGACACGCATCTTCCTTTTAGCCAGCCGAAGCTTGGTGGGTGACCCATCTCCACAACATCAGCACAGATAATTTGTATGTGCCCGGCTTGGGTAAACTGGTCAATATAAGCTTTCTTAAATCACAATAGGGCTGGCAAGAAGTCACATCAAACTACAGAAGTTCAATACCAAACTACAGAACACACAGATGGATCCATTGATCATCTGAATGGCCCAACTCCCAGTGGCAATTACCAAGTTTGTTTGAGAAGACTTGGCATCCTTCAGACCCCATTCACAAATGACAAAGGAAGCTAGAATTATTCTAAGCAACATTATTTCACAGTCTCTTCTGTAAGCAAAAGGATAACCGCCATACATAACTAAAAAAAGCCTAAATAAATTCAAGCATAATTAAAAAGGAAAATAAATTTAAAACCCACACCAAACCAGCTTATTTACATGTAGTTCTCTATTGGAAATGATTGGGAAAAAATTCAACACTTTTACTAACTTATCCTCTAATAAATAATGGGAACCTAAGTATGTCTGTGTTCACAATTTAAAAGCCCCAAGAAATACTTCTCTGCTGGCATTTTGGATAAAATTTTAGCAGAGTCTCCAGTCTGTCTAATTGCTGTGATAGTGTGCACAGCCTGCCTCAAAGCCCAGAACATATGGCATCCTCAAAGGATTTGATATCATTTTTTCTTTAAAACGTGCAAGTCAGTTGGTCATTGTTATCCCTCTGTGGAATTACTCAAACAGCTGCTACCTTCCAACTAAGAGGTAAGAAAATCTTTTTTGTGGCTGCTAATTTCACTGACACACTTCTGTCATATAATGAGAGTGGGTAATATGCCTATAATGAATTTTAATGTTGCATATTTGATCCATGGTGTAAACAAGGTTTTGTTGAAGACTGACATATACAAAAGGATGCATTTCATGTTGCTTGCAAGGTAATCTGAATCATGAGGCACACATTTAAAATTGTACTTATAATGCATAAAATAGATGGTCTTTAGAAATATTTTTGTTTTTATCACCATATAGATTATTTGTTTTTAAAGTGTCCTTTACTTACCAAATACTGATTTGCTAAAATGTACTTCTAGGTTATGATTGGGAAGTATGACACTTTATTCATGCTACATGCAACAGGGTTATCAATTTCATAGTTTTCTGAGTTCTTATCTTCCATGGTTCACAGATCCCATCTATCCTTGATCATCAGGCTATCTCCCCAAATCAAACCTTTGTTTTTTTGCTTTCTACCCTTTCAAACTGAAAAACTTTTCATTCTCTATCATAAGACTAATGAAATAATGACCAAAATGAGAAATAAAACACACCAACAAAAGATACATAATTAAAGGACTAAATCTCACAAAGTAGAGAAAAAAATGGTGATGAGAAAAGGAGATAGTAAAGTCATGATCATGCACCACAAGTGAACCATATAGGAAACATGACATTTTTCGTAAGAATAACGAGCTGCTCACATTTTAAAATTAAGTCATATGGACACCCTTAGTGTAAACATCCTAAATCTAAGAAGACAATTGGCCAGGTTTTGTTTTCCCAACTTTTTCCTTCTTTTGAGTTTTAATTGTAAGGTCAGGTTTCTTCAATACACACATGAGCTTCTCTTCAGGTGGAAGAAGCATAATGAAAAACAGGTAACAGTTTAAACTTTCCAGAACCAGCAGGTGACAAGCATTATTTTATAGCCAATAGACAGCTCATTACAGATTACTAATAACCAATTGATACTATTATAGGAAAACTGCAGAAAGTTCCTCCTAAAACCTCACAGGCTCACATTAATCCATATTTTCAAAATCTTAGTGAATTCCAATGCACCTAAATGGAAGAACAACCTGTTTTGACAAGATACTATCATTTCACTATGTGACAAGTACCAACAGTACATTCTTGGCCCTGTAACAGATATGAGCAAAGAGGCAATAAATTAATGAAGAACACTAACTATTTAAATAATACAAAATGACACAATGCAGAAAGCATGCACAAAGCATCCCATCCACAACTTATAACCAGTGGAAATATGGACTTTTAGATAGCTGCTAACAGACACAGATCTGCAGCAGTTTTAGTTTAACATAATTGCCTGCCACCTCCAGCTCCACCTCCTCTGCCCCACCCTCCCCATTTTCAGGTGTAATGGGAGGGGCAGAGGACATACAAGTTCAACATGTAACATGTTAAAACCTCAGCAAACACAACTTTCAACACAACACAACTTTCAGTTTCAAAAGTACCGATGAATCAACGGATTTATTGGAATTTATATGTTCTTTCATGGTTAGATTCTGCCCAAAATTTGCTAATATAAAACACTTAAAGAATTTAAAATAATAAAAAAAATTATTGTGCTGTGATGCACGACTATTCCTAGACTTTTACAGGGCTTTCTTCGTTCCTATATTCTCATAGAAAGACATTCATTATGATTTTTATCAAAACCATCTTCTTTTTATCAGGGCTCCTTCCTACAAAAAAAAAAATTTCATTTTTCTTTTATGAATGTAGAGGATTCTTAAGAACATCAAAATCTTTTCACTGGGGTCTAAGTTACAGCCACACATCCTTTTGCCAAGATGTGAAACAGGTGTTTTTCAATTATTTCCAATTTCAGGAGTTCTAAAAGATAGGTGGATACATGCACGTGATCCTTTACTTTACATGCATTATATGGTAAGGAGGTATTCTTGCCTATAAAGTCCATCATCAGCTTGAAAATAAAATTATTAGTGAGGTGACGCTATCATTCACTTATGGCACAGCCAAAAATTTCCAGGCAATTATCATCATTTTACAATTTTCTCTGATGGAAGTCAAGAGTTTCTATGGCGCAGAGAGAGATTTTCTTGTCAAATCATTTGTAAGATCTGTTTGAAAGAAGCTTTGCTACATACTTTTCCAAGCATTATTTGCACTAAAGCCTGATAGTGTAGGGAAACCAAAGAAAATTTAACAGTTATACTTCAAGCAGTTTGTCTGCTTATTAGACTGTGAGAGTTTAGTTAAATTTAAAAAAAAAAAAAAACAACAAAACAAACAAAAAAAACCAAAAAAACCAACGCATTTATGCAGCTCCTGAAATTAAGAGCTTTACAACAAAGGAAGTTTACTATCATTTACTTAACATGTTAGTGGCATACATGAGCCCAAAAGCAAAAAAAAAAGTTATACATAATACTTTGTTACACCTCAAAGCCTGCACAAAAAACAAAAGGAAAAAATACGTAGACATGCACACAAATGACAGCTCCATCCCCTAAGTGCCCTCCTTCTGCCCTATGTGGGCACATTGGGCTTTGGTTTCTCTGTCAGAAGCCACACTTCTCATTTTTCACCTGCTTCTAAGCAGGGACAGGAACCCCTACTCAGAAGTCTGCCTTTCTTAGAAACAAAACCAATCAAACAAGTATTCTGACAATTCATCACACAAAAAGTCAGAACTGAAACATCACATGCTCCTCAGGTGGTGTCAGTCAGGCTGGGATGGGGTGAGAAGAATTTCAAGACTTCAGCACATAGCTCAAAGCTGAATCCCTTTTTCCTCAAGTGAGTGAATGATGGCCTTTCATTGCTGATGACACTGTAATGGGCCTTCAACCTTTGTGAACTTCCTTCATTAAGTGCCAGAAACCTGCTAAGCAAATGGGTTATCTACTTAAGTGACTTTCAGAGTGGGGACAGACATTTCTTTCAGCATTGCATATTGCAGCAGCTTCATCTCCTCCACCATCCTTCTTCCCCTCCCACCACCGAAATTCATTCCCTCTGCTGTACTGTCCACTCAGTTATAGAAAAATGTTCTTTATTGCCATACCTCCATATTCGTTATTTCAGAAGACGAAAAAGAACTCTGAACGATGTTTCAATCATCATTAAAGACTGATTCCTCAGCCAATTCTGTATCAATAAGTGAGCTTCATGCAGTTAACATAACATTGCAGCTCAAAATATAGTTTATTGAACTTGTAGAAAAAAATAAAAAAAAAAAACAAAAACAAACCAGAACACAAAACCACCCTTGAAAGTATGAATTATTTTAAAATACATCCTTCAGCAAGGAAGAAAACAGTAGGATAGGACTGTAAAGTAGCCATCTACAAGGCTGTGAGACTGCAGCACAGAACTTGAGCCTGCTCTGATCACACATGGATTGCAGCCGGTACTTCTCACACGCATGCAAGACATCACCCATCGCTTCCCAGGTTACCACGGAGAGGAGGGAAAAACTCACACCTCCCTTTCTCACATATGGCACTAGCATATGCTAAACAGACACCAGAACTGTAGAGCTACAGACAAGGAAGTGAAAAGCCCTGCTTTGATCCATGAAGGGAACAGGGTCAATTCCAGCAGTTTAATACCAGCAGTTTGTCAAAATATGGTAGACGGAGCTCCTGAGGTATAATGAAGTAAGGATTTAAGTGATGATCATCTGGTTGACAGCCTGCAGGTCACACTGTTAGTGCACTTACTGGTAGGATTACACAGAGGAGACAGATAGAAGGAATGCTGTTGTAAGTTAAAGTAAAAACATAAAATTCATAAACCTAGATTATTATGCTGGAGTATTAGAAAACAAAGAGGTGTTTCTGATCTCTGTTTCTGAGAAACCAAACTACAAAGTAGAGAGTTCTAGGCCAGATCATGGCAGTGGTACCTAATATTAAAAGGCAAAACACTTTCAATTTCAAATATTTTTGGCTTAAATATTTCAGCTCTTGGCTTCTTTTTTTTCCTCAGTAGGAAGAAGTAATCCACTGTTCATGTAGTGACACGGCAAACGATGTTTTATTTTCATGTTACTGAATTCTGTACTTTTACCATGGCGGGGGGTAAAACCAGTTAAAAATATGCCTAGTGCAGTTTAGAATGCTGCCAGTTTTTATTTGCCTCTCACAAAGACATACCGTGTTTGCAACCAAAGAATTGATTCTCACTATGCAGGTGTAGCACAGAGTTCTTGGCTCCAACCCAGTGATACTGATTCTGTGTGCTGAAATCACAGCTGTATGTCTGGTTACCTGCAATCAGAGAAAATCAAACAGGTAGAAAAGTGCTGTAAGCACTGTGCCAAAGCTAAGTGCCTAATAGACATAGCATCGTCCCAGCCCATATTGTCATACTGGCCATCTCAAGAATCTGCTGAGGAAGAGCAAGGTTTTACTATAATGCTGATCAAGTACTCACTGTCAGGGGTGACCCATGCTTCACTGGAGCTCCTCAACTCCCAGGAATGCAGTCAGAATCTTTCCTTGGCCCAATTCTCTCAAGTAAGCTGATCTAGATTTTTAAATCTTGAAGAAGAAATTCATTTTCCCCCTACCCCCTTTTTTTCCCATAGAATAATTTTTTAACAGTGCAGTGAACCGTTGTGATTCACCCAGGATCAGATTCACAGTTCCCAGTAAGAAAGCCAGGAGGCAGCAGTCTCAGCAGCAGCGAACCACTAGATCAGTCTGGCTGCTTTGTGTAATCTCAGCCTATGATCAAAAGGCCAGCGATTATATTGTTAGCTGTGGCCAGAGAAGTGGGGAAATGGCAAGGAAGACATCTACTAGAAGGCTTTAATCCAGTCTTGCACAGCAATCAGTGAAGTATTAATTCTGCCCATTTTTTTTTCCATAGGCAGGCACAAAAGGGATTTTTTTATAGCTACAGACTAACACTTAAATTTAAAAGCACTACAGAGACGCTTTAGTACAGAGCTCTAATTTGACAACTATAGAAGCAGCAAGTGGGTTCAGATGAGGAGAAAGATTTCAAGCTTTATTACTAACTTGACTGGAAACGCTAAAAAAAAATGAAAGCAAAAGCAGTCTGACAGATGCCAGAGAAGCAATTGAACTGAGGTAAACTTGGAAGTCCATTCTAGTTGTACAGAAAGCTAAAAACAATTTTATCCCAATTCACTGATATCCTGCTCACCCAGAGGGAAGCGGAAAGTTTTGAAGCCCTGAGTCAGAGAAACCAGGGATTCAGCCACAGAGCAGCTTAAAAACCAAAAGGATTAAAGAAACTGACTGTACACCTTGCTTCAAAAACCATAAGCTGTATGTTCCAGGCCTCAAAAATATCATGGTCCTTACATTAGTAGCTGTGCAGCTTAGAGAAATCACTAGGCTGCCTAGCTCAAAGCTTCAAGAAAAATAAATAAATAAATAAATACCTTAGCTTTTAAAAACAAGGAGAACAATCACAATGTGAGATCTCACAGAGTTGAGAAACCTGCCAAAGATCAGCTTTCAGAAGTTAAACAGCAGTTCAGGGAATACACACCCCTACAGATCTCTACATGACATGCAGCTTTGTTTGTGGTACCATGTCTTGAAGTGCACTTCCCACATAAATTCTAAAAAAACAGCACTGAGGGTGGGATTCTGTGTTTACTGCCTCCTAGGGATCCATCATTTATAAATGAAAATACAGTATTTGGTAGAGAGTAAGCACCAGATCCTTTAAGCTCCTCTCAGGACCTTGCACAGGATGTCAGTTCGTTCTTTACATCATTAATTAAAAGGAAACACATCTCCAAAGATGATACTCTGGCACAGCTGTCTAGTAATTTCATCTTACTCAAACTGTATTCTCCGTTTCATCAGCACAAAGAGCCTCCAAAGATTTTGCACAGGGGTAACTTGCAGCTATGTATGTAATGTCACTAAATGCTATACAAAAAATGGACTAAACCCAGCTTGCTTGCTTTCAGTTACAGCTCATGCGTCTTCATGCATTAGCTTTTGACAGATAACAGTAGGACAAACTGATATTTGTCTTTATAAAGCATTTTTCTTTTCTTTACTGTTTAAAATAAACTAAAGCATCCAGATACAAACATGATTTCACAAAATTAACACACTTAGGGGGAATAAAGTACTTTGAGGAACTGCCTATCAACATAGAATTGCAATTTTAAAATCCAAGTTATGTGATGACTATTCCCTGCAAATATATAGAACTACCCAGAAACCATTATTTATTCAGCAGAAATGGAGAGCAACTCACTCTACTGTGTTTGGGTGATGTCAGATAACAAAGATTAAAAAACAGAGAAAAAGTGCATAAAGGGAATACTAGGAATACTGGCAGAAAAGATGAGAAAAAAAATTATGGGGATGGAGAGAAAAGGAAAATTTAATAATTTAATTTACTCTTTCAATCCAAAATCTATAGTACTAGGAATAAAGACAGATGCAACTGAATGTATTTAGGTACCTTAAACAATAATATACTAAACAGTAAAGTAGTAAATAAAACTTATTTGTGACGTCAATATCAGAAAGTGAACTACAACTGTGATAAACTGAACAGTGATAAATTCAATATCAGCAGTCCATAGAAAAGTGTGTATATACAATTACATATATCTGTATTATATTATATGTATATATGTATATATTATAGATATATGTATATTATATATGCACTTACTGTTTCCATCACTAAACCAATTCATGCCCAGTTATACATAGCTACCAGTCCCAGTTGCTGTTAAAAATCCACACACCATCAATCAAGCTCAACTCTCACACAGAATGTATTATTCGAAGGTCAGTGTAACACTGGACAGCCAAGGTAATGTTGATGAGAGCAAGATAATAAAGTAAGTTTGACATTTTTATGCTAAATCAATTCTGATAGATGTGTGGATAAAAAAGTTAATTTATCCCCAAGTGATAAATTGCCACTGCTTCAACCATTGCACAAAACAGCCTGGGCAGATATCCTCGCATTTTCCACAATAAATTTGTGTCCTTCCATGGATCTACACATAACCCATCCTGTGCGGAAAACAACTTCCCATGCACAACAGTTTGCAAGTGGAATAAATCAACCTCAAGTCTTAGCTGGTAACTGTTACGTAAATTAATAATGGATCACCACAGCATTTAGTCATTACCAGCATTCCTGAAAAAAAAAAAAGGCAGCAATCCTACTATAAGTCTTTTCAAATATAAAACCACTAAAATCCACAAAAGAAATGTATTAGCTCTTTACTATACAAATTAAACAAGCTCCAAACAAGATAAAAATCTCTTGTAGTACTACCCAAATATATACTTTACCTAAGCCTTCTCCATGGCAAACTCCTATTGCATCAGTCTTATGTTCACACTTGATTATTTTGTGTATCATGGGTCCAATACTACCTCTTGTCTCAGCTGGAAGGTCGACAAACAATTGAAAAATTATGAAGAGAAGTTTTTTAGCCATTTTGTAGCACAATAAGCCAGCATTTTTCAGTCTAATTCAGAACCTGGAGAGGCGGCCTAAGAGCTCAAGTGTGGTTAGGGTTTGGTTCCCCTTATCCTAATATCATAGAAACTTCACAAGCAAGTGCTACAGCTCAGCTGGGATGGCACAGCCAAGAAACAAGCACTGGGCATTGTGGCTACAGGACACACAGAGTATGTTCTACCAGGAGATCAGGTCCTTGGTCCATTGCCTTCATCTTACTGCCCTGCCCCAGAGAAAGAATCTAGAGGGTCACCTCCAGGTCTATACAAGGCATGCCAGGGTCCAAGATCTCCGTACAGACACAGCCAAAGGCTATTGACATCCCTCCTTTCATTTGCAGTTTACTGAATCAGTCTGCAGATGCACTAGATTTAAGAGAAGAAAAAAATTATTTTTTTTTGTAAGTAATAGAATATCACAGAAACATAAAATTGACTGTCTGAGACGGAAAAAAACTACATATTTTAAACATATATTGTACAGAGACTAAGGCATGTCAACTTCAGCTCAAGGAAAGGAAGGACTCCAATGATGATCTGAAAGATCTATAACTCACAGGATGATCAAAGTGGATTACTCAAATATATTCTTATAGAACTAATCTTTATATGACATTCTCCAGGTAGGAGGGCTGAAAGCAAATGAATGAAGGAACATAAACAAACCAAAAACATACTAAAACCAGACAGAGGTCTTGAGTAAAAAACATAAAATCAGGATTATCAAAACTGAGTAAAAAACAGGAGAGATCTGCACATGTTCTCTCATACAGGGTGAACCTGCAGTGGTAGGGCAAGGGGTAATGGCCCTAACTGAAGGAGAGCATGTTTAGATTGGATACTAGGAAGAAATTCTTTACTACAAGAGTGGTGAGGCATAGGCACAAGTTGCCCAGAGAAGTTGTGGATGTCACAACCATGGAAGTTTTCAAGGCCAGGCTGGACGAGGTTTAGAGCAACCTGGTCTAGTGGAAGGTGTTCCTGCCCACGGCTGAGATGGGTTGGAAATAGATGGTCATTAAGGTCCCTTCAAATTGAAACCATACTATGATTCTGCAAAGTGCCACAGCTGTCCCCAAGAACCTCAAAAATGCTTTCCATAGTTATCCAAGAGGTAGAAATATGGGTTTGAAACTTAATTTGATTATTAATATAATCTTTTCTGAGAACAGAAACAGTACAATTACTCCGTGTTATACTTGGTAGGTTGCCTCAGGCAAGAGGAAGCATATATCCGTATATCAAGTCTGCAGATTCTCTTTACCATCTTTTACATTTATCTTTTACATTATTATTCCCTTTTATTTCTTAGGAATGCTTTGCTTGAACATTATAATACATCATCAAGTATCTTTTACGCTTGTGCAAGTGCTCATATCCTCAGTCTTAATTCTTCATTGAGATGACTGTCAGCTGTTGTTTTGGGTGATGGAGTTTTTAAACCAGAAATAAAAACACATCAGAATCACCTCATGTTTTAAAACTAAAAGAATGGTGTAACTAAGGTAATCACTCCTCCAGTATTCTGCATTCAAAGCTATACAAAATCAATAGTGAGAAATATCACTAGACAAAATGATACAATGCTGACAGATTACGTGTTGATTTACATGAACATCAACATATTGGGAAACATTACAAACCATTTAATCTACCATCAGAGTAGAGAACATTTAGGAATGAAAAAAGACCAATAGTGCTTCATACACAATTTGGCTTTAGGGACCAGATGTGTTATAGCTTCCATATGTCTCAGCCTACTAAATGAATTTTTAATGGCAAGTTCTTGCAGAGGAAAATCTGCACTGTTGCCTGGGTAGTCTGTCAAAAGACAAAATTTGCCCTGAACTTTATTTCAATTATGCTTCTACATATTCTGGGAGCCCCACAGAGGTCACAGTGGGACAGAAGCATCAGATTCAAACTGTAATAAGCCTTTTTGGATATTCTATCAATTTCTAGGGCATTAAACATAGATTATTGTTCTTATGACTCAGTATTTCCAACCCTACTGATTAAGCGTTTTGAAACTTCCCCTATATAGTGGTAGATCATTAGTACTGGAGGACTACCAGACCAATCACACATTCATTTATCAGAACAAAACTGTTCCAAGAAATTGTCCCTCAATCAACAGCACTCTGGGTGCTACAGTTCCTCAGGCCTTTCAAATTTCAAACACCTTTTTCTTGTTTTCTACTGGCTTCTGAACAATAGTTGATACTTAGCCAAGTTTGTAGTGCAAAGGCAATTCAGTCAAAGTACTCCAGATCTGCTGCATGTTACCAGGGTGTGCACAGGCTGTTCACTGCAGTGACTTTTAACAACTTTAACATGACTGCATACTTGATGCCACAGAGCAATATATCTACAGGTCTAAAAACATGGATTTAAGATGTATGTTATTGATCAGTCATGTAAGAGCAATTTTAAATATGGACAAACATTAAGACAAAAGTTTCAGTCATCTTCTTTTGCTACCAGAAAAAAAAACCTTAAATTAGGATACATGAAGGGGTAGTTCTGTTGTAACTTCTCAAAACAAACAGATCTTTAAACTCATGGTTTTGTAGTCCCTAATAAGGTTAACTGCATGGACAATTTTCAAGGCAACCTGAAGATTCCAGTCTGTAAGGGCAGTTTCATATAGGAAACCGATTTTCACCTTAAGACATTGTCATGAGTTATAAAGTAGATCAAATTCCACTGAAGTCAAACAAAAATTTTACTACTTTTTGAATGTCAAAGATGGCTTTTTCCTTATCTATCACCCACAATAAAATTCCATCTGAAGTACCTTAGAGAACATTCAGCCTCTAATTGTTATTTTATTGCTTTTAGAATCCTGTAGTGAGCAATCATTGAATTACTGTCAGTGATGGTAAGTTTCCAAACAAATACCCTCTTAAAAGAGCCCACATGCATATTTCATACTCAGAAAAATGCAAGCATCTTCAAACTCATGAGGAAAATAAAACTGTTTCAGATACAATGTTCTAATCAACCACTAGATTTGCAAGATACCTCACACAGACGTACCCTACTAAATACAAAATTCCTTGCAAGTGATTTAACATAACTATGATGCCTCTTTATTCTGCAATTTGATCTATGCTGGTGAAACTTCATTTTGGACCTGCAAAGTTCTGTGTTTAAACACAGATGTGCTTGCACAGATCAGACTGGGTGATGGGGATATCAGTTAGCCAACAATTAGTATAAAAAAAAAAAAAAAAAAAAAAAACCCAAAAATTTAGCACAGTTGCCAAATACCCTGAAATTAAAATTCACTGAAACTAAAAAGCATAAGGGACATACATGGAAAGGGAGATAATTTTGAGGGGTTTAGTTGTTGGGTTTTTTTTCTTGTTTGCTGCAATGGAGATATATTCCTCTTTCTATATTGGCTTTAAAAACAGAAGTTGTTAAAAACATTTCTTGGGGGGGATTAAAATGGGAAAAACTCCCAGCATACATGTTTCATAATCAGTGAAGGCCTTTCTAAAATGAATATTGCAAATTTCATATTAAAGTCACTTTACTATTCACAGTTGTCTTCACATTAAAACTGAGTTCCTGTTTCCTCTGACACGTATGTTTATTGGAAATTAGAAAATGTATAAATTTTATCAGACAGACTTTGTACTTGGCACACTCTTCTAAAACATCACATCTGTCAGACAGAGGTTACTTATTAAAGTGTTAAATCGAACATCTTATCCCAATAACTAACAATTGCCTTTCTCCTCTCCTATGAATCCTAGCAGATTAGTCTATTTATTATTAAAACCTTCACACATATCAGATCTTAAACCTTTAAACATGCCAAGGACTCTTCAACATGTGTTTTGTTTCTTAAGGAAACTACAAACTAAAAAAATTTTGCAGTAGTTTGGGTTTGCTTCAAGTGGTGAAACAGAGTGGCTGTAGCATAGTTAAAATCAAAAACTCTGTAACAGTATCTTTTAAATTGGATGTAAGATATTTTCACTCAATATTACTTCAGTAACATGACAGGCACATTACCTTAGTTGATAAAGGCCAAGGCCCTGTGGAAATACACGGCGTATGTGTTATACTTAATTTTGCCATCTCTGAAACTAAGTATACAGGTCTGCACCATCTACAGAAAAAAAAAATTATGAAATGAAATACAGCTTCTAGATAAGTATTTAGTATCAACAAAATTTCTTTAGAGTCATGAAAGAAGTAAACAGGTCATGTTTCTAGCGATGTGCATTATCTAAACCATAAGAATATGTCAGGTTTTGTTCTGAAGTAGACTTTTCTATTTGATTAAACAATACAAAAACAACCTCATTTAGAAATAAGAAGCAAATAGGTCGGACTGAATTCAAATATGTTCCCCAATTCAAGAAGTTCTGTGAATTTAAGAGACTGTCAGCACCTAGTCTGAACATTTTGAAAAACCTTCTGTGCATTCACCTCTATCTGCTTCAGTCTGGGTAGGAGACATGAGACTTAGTGACTTGACTTCTCAGCCTGAGACTTAAATCTAAGATGATATATGTGGTGTTATTTTCAGAACTCTAGATTCCTGCACATTTCTATATTAAAAACTGATTATTGTGTTTTAAGTCATAGTGATTAGATTTGCTTGTTTATTCAGAAGATATGTTCCCTGTGAACAAATTAACTGAAGTGGAAGAAAATTGCTTTCTTGTTGACTTACCTAGACAACTCTTCAAAATTTTATTGAACATATAACATTTTGTATTTATATAAATACCATCATTTAATTACTTTACAGTTTTATAGAAAAGCTTGCACCATTTTGCTTATATAAACTGCAAGTGAGCTAACCTTTCCCTCAGCTTTACCCCTCAAACTGTTCCAGCCAACTTGAAAAGGAAGTGTAGAGCAGAGAGAAGAAACAATATAGACCTTTTTTCCAAGCAAGTAAATCCTAATTTTTCTCCCATTTCTCCATTAAAAACAATGTCTCTAAAGATAAGTTGTTCAGAGTATACATGCAAAACAGGGACACTTATCTGACCTTCCCCAACAAGCTGATAATGGGACTGTTGTTAAAGCAGTCAAATGGATTTATAGAGTTTAAGAAATGCTTAAGCAAGAAGGATTAATTACTACTACAGTGACTCCCAAACCATTAAATTTTATCAAATGTACTTCTTTTGATCAGATAGTACTTGACAGCTGTCAAAATGTTAAGCTTTAAAAATATCACTGAGCTTAAAACTTCCTCCAGAGGATTTTGATTTTCTTATTAACATCCCTGTAAGGATGGCATTATCTACTTCATACTAATAATTTTCTCCTTTTCAATAAATTATTAGTGAATAAAGGTATAAGATATATTGCAATAATGAAAGAAAACTTGGATTAGAGTCTCAGAGTTAACAAAATGATCTGGCAAAGATTAAAATACAATTGATCAGAGTATCACAGGTCTCACACAGCGTCCACAGCTTGTTCCTGCTGAGTAATGACGAGGTCTGAAAGGTAACAGGGATACAACAGTTGGATATGTTACAGCATGATCACTGTGACAATGCTCCTGCGATTGCATTTTGCTCAACTATTCATTCATTCAGGTGGGGTGCTTAAGTAGACTGCTGACATGTGAAAACACTGCTTCTTTGAATATTCTAAGTGAAGCACTTATCCTGCAAATGACATTTTTATTTTGATCGTGGTGTTCACAAAACAGTGAAGGGCTAATGGAAGCTCCAAGTGAGCTCTATGCAATCCGAAACAAACAAAAAGAAAGTCTCTGAATTATTATTAGCCTTCTACTTTGCTAGATTACAGAGTTGCAGCACAGCACGACATCCTGCACCTTACCCCAAAACCTTATGCTAAAATAACAAGTTACTCTGACTTTTCTCCAGTTTTACTCAGTACATTATACTTCTAATTGAAACATATAAAACTACCTCCTTACAAGATTTTTTAGCAAGTCTGTCCCCATTCAAGGGAGAAACCAATTTGAAACCACCTTCTCAAGAGAGAAATTTAGGAGAAAAATTTACTATTAAAAATTGTATCTATACAAACTGTTTCATCTAACATGTCACAGTTTTGTTCTGTATACGAGTATTTTATCTTGATGCATATACACACTGATAAATCACATAAATTAAAATTAATTGTCCTGATGGTGCATCCTTAACTGGTTTATTCACACCTACCTTACTCATAACATTGTCTTTTTCGGGGCTTTGTTTTTGAGCATTTACAGGGAAATTTCTCCTACATTAAACCCTGCCAGAAACAGATTCATTTGTATTCTCTCATCTTCATTAAATCCCTTTAGTCCAAAATACAGAACCAGTAGTAGACAGATTTAATATACCAAAGACCACTCTACAACAAATAGGAAAACTACATACCACTGGAAAAGACAAATATCTGTCAGTGGAAAGATAGGAATCAAGGCCCATTGCTGAACTTGCTGGCTCTAGCATGAAGACTATTTGAAAAATATGCTCTCTGTGAACAAAACACTGGATTTTTGTTCTTGTTTACATTGTGAACTATGAGTGTTTGCTTAGGATCTAAAACTAGAATCAGTGGAACAAGCTGAAAAAAAAAACTTTCAGAAAGTTATTCTGAAATAGCTTGGGAAAAAATAAAAATTGTTCTTGCTGCCATTGTCATTTGCAAGAGCTGTAACAGAACTGTCTTGTGATTTCATGCTGTAGGATGGTAAGTGGAAGCCAGCATCCCCCACTGAGGTACCACACAGCCTTGTCATTGCCCCCACACCCTACCAGACCCTCCAGCACAGGCTGGCCAGAGTCCCAGCCCCAGAGGAGTGGACGTCTCCAAGTGCTGCCATTCCCAAGGGCTCCTTTCACAACAAGCAGCTCAGTCCTCATCTTGACTCTTACAGAGACTGCAGAAAAAACCACAGCAAACACCAAAAACAACTAAGTAATAACCAGCCTTGCCCACATTTTATCCAGCAAGCTCTCACTGGTGGAAATTTCACTGATTTAAAAAAAAAAAAAAACAACTTGTAACTTTAATTTGGTGAAGTGACCCACATAAGTATTAGACTATTTGCTTGCTTTGCCTTAAAGATTTCCATTGAAACCCTGGGTGAGGATGATTTTCAGGCAGCATTAGTGCCTGGGTACACACCTCTACCATGCTGCAAATGCTACATGAGAGATGGGGGCAGATTTTGCTATAAGACTCCATTGGTGTTTTGTCAGTCAAGTAATCTATTGCAGCCCTGAACAAAACCCCAAACCAATACACTTTAGCCAGAGATCTAAAAAGAATGAACCTGCCAGTCACGAAATTCTTCTTGTAAAAGAGAAAGGTGTTTGTATCAGTAAAAGAGGGGTGGCAGAGACTACTATTCAGATTAAGACATGACCAGATGCATGTGAAAGTAAGCAGCTGAAAAGTAAAAAAAGATATAGCAAAAAAAACCAATGCAGAAATAAACCATTAAAAGTCAATTAGAATCCCAAGGAGGAAAGACAGGCAATGAAGGAACAGATTGATAATTATAAACTGCAAAATGGAACATTAGGTTAGCAAGATGATAATGCTGGATAGATGAAAAGGAAAACTGTTAAAAAACAGCAAGTCAACAACAAAAGAGAGAAAAACAAGGTAAGTTAAAAAGAAAACATCTGCAATATGTGAAAAATCTTCTGTGATTGATTTAGCATTTACTTTCTTTGTTTCTAGTTTTACACTTTCTCTAACTCACAGTATCACATACATAGAATCCTTTGCTCCAGCAAAGATGAAAAATAATGATCTCCCCTTGTACAACAATCCTTACAGCTGAATTTTGCTTTTTATCCTGAGATACCACATCCAGTGGTGTTGCTCTCACACCGAACACCTCCCTTCCCTGACACAAAAATACCTATGTATGAAGCTTCACCATTCAGCCAAGTGAGTCTGATGACCACAGACAGCCACGGTGAGCTGTGCCCTCAGCACCGGCAAATTTATCTGTTCAAGGCACGGCAAAATAAGCAGCCTTTAAAAACCTCAAACAAAACAAACCAACATCACCACTGCCATCCCTCACAAGTTCCACAAGTTTAACTCCCTCAAACTGCAGACTATATCAGACAAGCTAAATGCTCGTTTGGAGTATGAGACCAGACAACAGGATTGGAACAGGAATAACACACTGCCTCAGTGTCAGGTAATTAAGTTGGATTAGTTTAGCTGAGTCTTGAAAACACATTTGAAAATCCTGCATATTTTCTTTGCCAGCTGAACATCTGTCAATGGAAGAATCACAAGTAGGAAAACAGTTAGAAATTGAGGAGCTTTCTGTAAGATCTTCATCAAAAATGCATCTCTCTGGCCTTATCCATTATCCATTTCTGTGTAATAAAAAGCACTGGACTAAGAACTACATGTATTCCTGATGAGTTTGTCACAAATTAAGTTAAATTAGGCTGTCTACATCTCATCTCTGGCCCATTTTTCAGTACTAACAGCCTTCCTCAATAAACCTGACCATCACCTGCTACATCCTGTAGCCCAAGTTCATTAACACTCACCTAGAGCTTGACAGCTGGCAACTCTGGAAACCGTGGACCCTTCAAGGAGCTGAATTAGTACTTCTGTTCTTTAACAATCCTAAAAAACTTTGTATTCAGCCTCCACAGGAGCAGAATGAAGTAATTACATTTAAAGTGGCCAACAGACTTCCCCTTAGCTGCTGTCTCCCCTGGCCAGGAGCTGTTGACAACAAAATCTCTTCCAAGCTTCGAAAGCAAGTTTATCCTCAGGCTGCAGCAGCATTATCACAGACAGAGTCATAAGGGATGGGCTACTTGACAGACTCTTGCAACAAGCAGGCTTTGTTTGCTTATTTCAAAGCTTCCTTTACAGCTTTGGGTTGTAAGTCTTCCCCAAGAACTAGGATAATGTCAGGTGTGCTGTCTGCAGTGGGCTACAGGTGACAAACAGGATGTGACAAAAATTTGCGTTCTCTCTCATAGTAGCCCATCTAATTCCAAAACCTCACACTTCCAACCTGCATCAGGCTGGGCAAGCAATGAAAACAGAAGAATCCAAGATCCTAAAGAGGCTTTTGACAGACAGTGTATTTTTGGCAAATGAACATCTGAAGAACAGTACAAACATTCTGATCCTACTCCAAAATAGCTCAAAGTCTGTCTTGAGAAGTATCTATAACAAAGAGCAAAAGCCTCCAGAACACAGAAGCTGTTGACAAAACTGTCAGTGCTCTGCAGCATTTGACAAGAAGTACAAGAGCCAGCCTGGAGCTTAGAGGGAAGAAAATGAAATCCACCACCCAACCCACAGTCACCCAACACTCACCCCTTAACCTGGAATCAGCCCTGACCGTCACCAGTGCCCTGCCCATGCACAGACAGTAAAATCCAGCAGACACATTACACAGACAGAACTGTCCTCACAACTAGACTTGGATACAAAACATTAATAAAAGATTGAGCATTCACTTTCTATTAACATTATCAGATGAAAAACAAAACCTAATATCCTTTAAAGACAAAATACTTTTCCTTCTTGAATTTTAGACTGAAACATATGTAGAAAACACTTCTTTGAGTAACATTTCTGGTTTGAATACACATTCATTTCAGAAACATAAAGGAAAATTCCATTTCATCTTTCTGGTCAATGACAAAAAAGAGAATTGACTAAATGAAACCTTATTTGCATTACAACTGTTAACAAAAAATACTTGTTCTGCCATTGTTAATAAGGAAAAAGACCCAAATCTTTCTTTGTAGGTCACTCTTTTCTTTTCTCTCTTTTATTAAAAAAGTGAAAATAGATTGGAGTGGAAAACAAAAATAGGGAAACCAAAAATTAAGTAGCAATTTTCTGCAATTATCATAAAATTGTAAAGAATGGTTTGAAAAAAATCCTTGTTGTTAAAGACCACTAGGAAATGAAAAATTGCAACCAACTGTATAATGATACCCACTAATCTCCTAAGATTCATAAATTAATTCAATACATTCATCCTCTCAGTATGAACCTATTGTATTGCTACTTCTTAATAACTACTAGAATAAACATATAAATTTACTTAAAATTTCAGCTACAAATTGCACTCTATCTCCATTTTACATTTTCGGGTTTCTAGAATATTCAAACTATGTTATGCTATTTCATAGCATTTCTATATAATGCTTTTATTTTATCTCAAAAGTCCTGCAAAACCAAAGATTCAGTGGGGGAAAAAAAATCTTTCACATTCTTCTTCCAATTAAAGTTCTCAGTCATTTATAAAGGTTTTTTTGATTCCCCTCATTCTTTTTTTTTTCCCCCAGCAAGTCCTACTAGACATAAATCTCCCATTGCTCTGTTTGAAAATGGAATATATTGAAAAGCTGATTGAAAATAATTTCTGTAATATATAGGATGTGGTTTATTTTTAGGTGGTGATAGTTTAGGCTTAGCATTTCATTCACATTTTGTCCACTTGGATTTCTAAAAATGGGGTTTATTTTGGTTTGCCATTAAAATGAAGCAGCAGTCTTGCTTGTGTAGCCTAAATAACATAGTTGAGTCACAAAATGAGCTTATGTTTGACTTACTAGTTGTAAGGAGTTTGGGGAGTCTAACATTAATCTGTTTTGTTGATGGAGAGGAGGGGGAAGAGAAGAGGTTGCTTTTGTTTGTCATCATTCATATGACAGAACACACTCAATTTCAAATTTTTTTTGTGCCTCTGATATTTGCAATATTACAGTTTACAACTTTATTGTGTTCGTCATCATACTAAAAGACACAAAGTAATTGGTTTTGTATAGAAAACTAACAGAAATACAGCATTTGCAAACCCAAAACATTTGATTTATTGATGTTCAGCAGTTTGGATGTACAAAGGGACATGAAGATTTTATCTGAACGATAACGTTGACTCTACTAAATAAATAAGAATAATCTTGATCAAGAACTAAAATTTCAGGCAAGTCTGTTGTCAAAATTCTGAGCAACTGAGAAGAAAGCACCAGAGGAAAAACTTGCCACAAACCTTGAAAGGTATTTTAACATCCCTTATTTACAGATAAGGAAATTAGGCACAGATGTTATACCCAAGGAGGATATGTACTTAACTGAGAATAAACATCCAGAATTAGCAAGCTCACCTCTGAATAAATATGTTGCAGAGAAGCACTCAACCCACACCTGTGTAATTGCATCAAGCAGATATCTTAGGTAACAGGCTTGTTGCTAGGATTCCTAGGGATCTCTCTCAATGTGCTCCTCACTCTTCAAAGCCAATATTTGTCTTAAGATGCTTTCAGAGAGAACTTGCTTGCCCTGTTTGAATGGAGATATTTTTAGCTCACAGACACATTTAGAATGGACATTTTTTCCTACATAAATCATTTCTATTTGTTTCTGCTGAACCGATGTTATGACTGCTGCAAAAATGCCTCCTGTTTTTGTTGTTGGAGCTGATGGAAAGGTGACAATGGAGGGCAATGGAGATGTTTTACACCATTTAATGCAGGCAGATTACAGTTCACTGGCAGTAGGGGCATTACAAAGACTGAAAAGACAAAGCAAAGCAGCTACTGCATGATTCAGCTGTTCAAGAATCTTGGTTTCACCAAAACTTCCAAACCTAGTATGAGAAGATGGTGCTTGTGCACGGCTGGTGTGCTGGAATCACATCATTGTTCACAAACAGCAACAGCATCATGTTAAGAGACTCCCATTCTTGGACCTGTGAGAGAAACTTGCCATGACCCACGTTAACAGAGACATCCAGGGGTAGTCTGTTCACTGTTAATAAATCATGTGAGGAGATGTTTGATTTATTCTACAGACATGCCACAGTTATTGCTCATGTCAATGCCATTATATTGACTGCTAGTGGCCTTCTGCACCTCTCTGAAGCCACCAGCTCCACAGGAATGTCTGCTGTTCTCCAAAGACACAAAGTAGTAACATGCAAACATGATAAGAAAGGAAGGGATGCAAACATCAACGTGAGCCACACAAAGTTGGCCACACCACCTTACAGAGGAAGCCTGGTATTTACCTGCTCTGTTATTTTTGTTGTATTAGATCATAATTAGGCAGCATGTCTGCCCAAATATTTAATGGGACACTGTCTTGATATATAAATGTGTCCTCCAACATCCAACCACAATTACTGTTCTCTTTGTGTTTTCTGTATTAGTAGTAGAGCATCTGCCATTCTGCAGAGCACTAGAGGTCTGTGAAAGGTACTATACACACTAAATCTCTGTTTATTGCTCTTCCAGCAATTCCAAGAGGATAAAATATATTCCTCTCTTTACAACTTCTTGTTGCATATCAGTTCTTTCAGATTACAGAACATCTAACATTTTAAGCATTAAACAAGGATTTTGCACAGTCTCTATGCTCTCATCCTCCACAATATTAAACAAAATCTGCTGTCTTAGATACAATTTTCTTTCTACATTAGTAATATACAGAGATCTCCAGGTTGCATGTTAACTATAATTTATCATATTTCTAACAATATAGTTAATTTTCCAGAAGTACCCTTGCAAATATCCTGAGAAAACTTTTTCGATTACATATGCATTTATAAAGGACTTAACAGGGATGATACTACAAGTTATTATTATTTGATTCCAAATTAGTTTTAATCTTTGTTTATGTGGAAGACTTTAAAATGTAGGAAACAAATTTATTAGTCTAGGCTTTCACCTTGCCCTGGATTAACAAGATATATACTGCATTACTGTGCCTTCTTTTCATAAATTGGATCTTTACCAATTTCCTATTATATTGCACTTTTTATCTGCCATTAGAATGTCTTCAACACTCCTAATTATGTCTTTTTCCCTCTGGATCTCGTGATTTCCTGACTAGCCATCGTAACAGTATTCTGCAAGTACAAGTCCCTTTTTCCTCCATTAGATAGGTATGGATAAATTCTGCTATTTATCTCCCAATGGTTTACATAGTAAGTATATAACTGTTGTTTTGTCTGTTTAAAATCCAAACTCAATCTGAAAACTACATCAGAATATGAGAGTAAAGCCAGTATATAATAACTTAACTCCTTCCCCCTAGCAGCATATTCTTTTGCTACCTAGAAAATAATTAGCACAACACAATCACACATTTTCTGTATCGTAAACAAATTCGTTTCATATGAGAAAATAAATTATATCATGAAAAATTAACCACTGCTTAATTACAGTTTTTATGTGATGAAGTGCTTTAGGAGGACCTCTGATGTGCTTTGCCTTGTCTGAAGCAATATAATCACACAAGTTATATAAAACTGGGCCAATTCAAATGACTCATCTATATTGCTGGAGTTTTGGGATGGTTTTTGCATATACTTTTCAAATTATAACATTGATAAATGATTATTTTAAAGAATAAAACTGAGTTAGCAAAATAAACTCATGGATATTGCCTAGTTACTACATTAAAAAGTCAGTGCACAGTATGAACTTAATACTTAAGTATTAAATACATATAAAACCTTTGTAAAAGATACCTTACTTCAGGTAAATCCACACACCTAGTTTTCATTATGACATTTTGCACATGTATTTTTGAAAACATTATGTTTACAAGCAACATGAGTTCAAATAGGCCATGAAATACAGTATCCTTAGTCCAAAACTAGTTTTTAAACAGACACTAATTAAGTGGTTATCACTGAATGTTGAGACTGTGCCAAAAGACACTGCAAAAGTTGACAGCAAAGCTTACAGCAAAATAGCCTGAGAATAAAACCTGATATTCTTCTTCACAGTTCCCTGCAAATAGAAGCATTAACTTAAGAGCACATATGAAGGGAAGTGAGGGCCTCCTGCTGCCTCTGTGATACAGTGTTGGTGGCAAACGGGCAATTTCCCTACACGTGGCAATTCAGGAGTGTTACAACTCATACCCAGACGCCTTGAGGCACTGAGGTACCAGTCAGGAGAGCAGGATCAGCACTAACATATCACTATGAAAGAAACTGCAAAAGGGAAAAGGGGAAAAAAACCATCTGAATGAATGCTTCAGTGCAAGTTTCTTTGTAGACATGTTTTTAGAGGCAGGATCTGAAATTTCATGCTCTCAGAGGCACAATGCAATTCACTTTTTTTATGAAATATTAAGCAAAGGCAGTAACCCTTCATTTCCCTATGACCATTCCTCTGAGTTTGCAAACAGCCAGATTTATCCAGAATTAAGCAAGCTGTATCAAAAGTAAATAATCTTGTTATGAAAGAAGATGCATGTTTTAAAAGAAACCAAAAAAGTTTGCAAGACAGGGGATTGGACTCAGTCAATAACACATAGGAGTTCATGAATAATTCAAAATATCCTGTGCTTTCCTTAGTGAGGAAAATACCACAGGAAAGAGATCAGTTGTCCCCTCTGTCCATTTTTCACATTGTAATGTCTGAGAACTGTTTACATCTCTTTTTAATGCACAGCTCCAGATGATATTAATAAGACCCCAAAATATCTGTACCACTTAAATACAGACTCTTGAATTCCAAGACACTGTAAAGTGTAAATTCCCTTTGTTAAGAAAGTTAGATCTTTTTGCATATTGCCAACAAGCAGTGTTAAAAGCAGCATCTAATATTACTGCAGGTAAGAGAAGGTACACTGTTAAAACTTTTAGAAGTTTATCTAGGCTTGTCAGTTTGTTCAGTTCACATAATTGGCACCTTGGCTATAAATAAGTGGATTTTTTTTCTGTGAAAAACACCTAATCAAGTTCCAAACCTGCTCCCCACTCGAAAAGTAATTGGGTGGGAAAAAACCAAAACAAAACCACAAAAAATGCAATATAAATTTCAAGTTCATGAAACATCCCTTCTGCTCAGGAGCCAAGCAGACTATTTTAATTCTTGACAGAATGTTTCTGTCTCCTAAATTTCATACATTAATTTTACTCTGTATTAAAAAAAAAAAAGCACACTCATCACTTTGCATATGCTTAGGGTTTTATGGTTTGCTGGACCATAATGACCAATTACATTATGTCCTAAATTGTTCATTCTAGGCCATATACCTCTCAAATATACTTTTTCTTCATGGGACACGTATCTGGAGTTGTGCTGTGCAATAGCCCAAAACACAGTCCTTGCCACTTCCTGAACAGAGAGCCCCTTTTACTGGTTAACAACACCATCACCTTTTCCTAAAACGGACACATCCCTATGCCCAATGGCTGCTGGATGATTCAGAAAGTAAATGTCTTTCCTCTGCACTTTCTAAAGCAAAGTTCAGGTGGCTTTCACTGCTCCATGATTCCTACTGATTCAGCACACAAATCCAACTTCACACCTCTTCCAATATTCCGACTGCTTCCTAAATACCCGGCCTGCTGGTTGAAGCTGGGCTAAACAGAGCTCTAACAAGCATGGGCACAGGTACACCCCAGGAAAAACACTAATAGTTACCACCTGTTCACTCAAGTCTTGGTGCATTTTCAAGGGAGACCTCTTTTAGGTTCAACATACAGAATATCCAGCCTTGTAATGTTCCCAAAATTTCCGCATGCATTTTTCATGTGCAAAAGCAGTATCTACAATGTCTAGGCTCCCTGCCACTCCTGCTACTTCCTACAGCGCAATTTTTGAGGAGTGAGTTCTTATCTATTAAGTATTAGGACACAGAAAAAGCAAAAATTTGTGCTCTGAGGAATTTGGCAAACGAGCAGTAAATATTTACCAGCTGCTAAGATCAGCTGGCTGTTTTGAATTTAATCTAAGTATAATTAAACAAACAAACAATCAAGATATTGAAATTGGATTTAACAGTGTGGAATAAGACCATTCAAACATTCTTCCATTTTAAAATTATACCAGCATTAATAATAATCAATGCAAATTCTTCCTTTTACTGCTAGACAAGTATTAATTTTTTGTTAACTAACAACACCACAGTAGCTTCATAAATCATTGCCAGATATCTGTAAAGATGCCATCTGAGAAGCATTTCATTTTTAAAAGTTTGCTGTCATAACATTAAAATGGTTTGTCAAAACAACCTTGTCTCCAAAGGAATCATGGCTTTGTTTAAATGAACATCAAGTCTTCATTTAGAAAATATTTCCTAAATGAGAACTGTCAATTTCTGGCTTGTGTTCTTAAACTGGACTTATGCCTAAAGCATTTTCTTTATTTATTTAGGAAAAACACTTCATTTTAGTTCCGCCTTTTTTAAAAAAATACTTTAAGCATTTGAAATTTCAAGCTGAAATCTCAATTTTAAGGTTTTCATACTGCTAGTCATACATCACTAGGAGGAGAGGGGTTGAGCTTTTAACAAGTCACAACTTGTTTTCAAATTTATGCAGGAGTTAAATAGATGCTAGTAAAAACAAAACACCATAAGGTGCCCTAATCCTTTCAACCATTAAATTCCAGTAGTATTCCAGGCTTCCTCTAGACGTGAAATGCTGGTAAAACAAAACAAAAAGTCTCAACTACCCTAGGTTCATGTTATAAGAGATATAACCGTTATCTTTATGGAAATCTGATTCTGTTGAAATAATAGACTAAAATATCTTTTTCACAGCTGTGAAGTCCTAAATTTTTCTTGCACATTTGTGAAGTAAAATTTGTATATATGCCTAGGATTACAACTATAAAATACTACAGTACAGGACAAGAAATGCCACTTAAATTCCATGGCAGCTAAATTCCCAGCACAATAGCCCATCCCTTCTACAATCTCACAGTGCCTGACACTGAGGATTCTCCTACACAAAGTTCAGGAAAACTGCATTTAACAAGGGAAATTCTGAACCAGCATGATCTTATAGCACCTATCCTGCATTTTGTTTCTCAGGCCTTTTCCTTATGACTTTTTTTGGTGACTCATTGCAATTATTTACCTACAGATTTCCTGATTAAAGGTATAAAGACAAAAAACCCCCAAGTATATTTAACTCACCATGGACTTGCTGGGAAATCACTGCTCAGACTCTGACCCTGATCATGTCTCCAGGCCTAACCCCAGCCCTGACTCGAGACTCAGCACCCTGGCTCCTTGCTGTGATGGTCACCTGCCTTGTGACAGTGTGGGGCTCCCAGACAGCCTTCACTGGTGGAGCAGCCACATCTTCCTGCCCCGCAGCAACACCAGCATAAAGACAAATTCACTTAATCAATAGGAAAAAATGAAGAAAACTCAGTGGTGTATCGGTACTAAATGTCAAAAGTACAGGAATTGAGAGGACAAGCAAGCCAGTAATTCTATTATTTATGCTACAACAATTTGAGATAGTACAACCCTACCTGCAAATACAATAGGAATTCTCAGTGCATGGTAATATGTAATAAGGATAATACAACTTGCAATATAATACAATATAAATACACAGAGGACAAAAGAATGCCAGGTTTATCTGGTAATGCTACAAGGAATGCAAGACAATAGCATATGCTGTATTTAAATAAATACTTTATTTGGAGTCTGAGGGAATCCAAAATACTCCAATGATTATAAACAAATCATAGCAAAAGTATAAAACTGGCATTTCTTGGCATGGGCAGGTTAGGCCAGCCAATGTCACAGCAAATAGCAGGGGAGAAGAAAAAAATATCTGGTTAAAACATCAGGATAACCTTCTATTTTAACAAAAGGCTCCCTTTGATCCTTAGTGCCTCTGGAAAAAGAAGAAGGAAAAAAAAGGCAGCAAGTATTTTTTTCATTTGAGAAATAAAACAGGGGAAATTCTGATGTTCTTCCAGAGTAAACTTCAGTTCTCAGTGAATTTAGTTCCTTGGGAAAATATATCAAGTTCACTCAGATGGAACTGGTGGAGAGAAAAGGAAAAGGAGATATTCCTACAAGCTTCAAAAAGAAAATATTTCTTTTTCCCTACATTGCTCTGAGGTTTGCTCAAAATACAGCAACCATGAGGAAAATGATGGTACTATTGACCTTCAGACCAGCCTTTATTTTAATGCACTGTAAATTAAACAGAAAAGCCAATTAGAAAAAATGATGAGCTCTTGCTTTCATTTCATACAGCTTTTGTTCCATTTTCAAAGAGCCTGAAAAAATTTGGCAGTTGTCAAATTTCTAAGACATAACAAGTTTTGTGAGTTTTCTGCCCTCACAACCTGCTGTAGATATGCACTCTTTATGCCTTCCAGAATTAATACCTAGGAAAGCATTAGTGTGGTCCTGTCTCAAACATCACTTAAAATTTTCATATCAATTTGTTTTTATATGTTGTATTTTAAATGTAGATGTTTAAAATCCAGTATTTAAATACATGGTGAAGCTTCTGAGCAGCAAGAGAGGCAAGTTTCAGAGTTAATTGTAAATGCCTGTGCCCATGCAAAGCCAAGCTGGAGAGGGAAGGGGAGGACTGTTCAGAAGGGGATCAGACATTTCAGTTGGCTACAATATGACACACAAAAAGTGATTCTCTCTTGAGCTATACCTGTAACCATGAATTTGCCCAATGACCTGGGCTCTGGGCTGACCCCGTGCCGCCCCTGGCCAGCCCACAAGTAGCTGTCTTCATATTCTTCTCACATCAGGAGCATATTTCAGCAATAAGGGAACCATTATTTTTGTGGCTTTCTGTGCCATTTCTAGGTTTTGGCAGAATTTCTCTGAACCCATCAAAGCTCCAAACAAAATTTTTGTGAGTCAAGAAGGACTGTGAGAATGAGGCAATGCTTCTTCCCCTGCAGCTGTTCCAGGTATTTTTCAACAGACCTTTAGTAAAAGATTTCCCTGACACACTTTCAGTGGTGCATCACCTCCTGACATTTGACTAGATGCACTATAAAACCCTCTACTGGTGAAGGAAAGAGGAATGCATGATGAGGAATGAAGAAAAAATTAAAGATGCAAACATACAGAAACCAGAAGCATTTTAAAAAAATACTTTAAAATATCTTCCAACTTCAAAGATATCTTTGTAATTCACTTTTGAAAGCCTGAAATGTCCTACAGTTGGTATGCAGAAGGCATATGCATTGCATATGAAAGAGATTCAACACCTTTATTTTTATAAAATAAACAGACTCGTTCTTCCCTTTGTGGGGGAGCCTTCTCTTTACCCAATTCAAATAGGACTGCATTGGGGAAAACAGGACAAGCAGAACTTCACATAGTCCCACTCAGAAGCTAAATACAACCTGCCTAAGATGACAAAGAAGCTACTACAAAGCTTGAAGTTCTTGTGCTTGGGCCACCTCAACTTGTATCTTAATTAAGAATCAAATTATTAAGAACAAACAAACAGACAAACATCACCACTAGCAGACAGGTAAAGTCCCCCTCTCAGTCTGAATACTAGTGGGGCTTATGCTAGAACTAAGTGTGGAAATGGAAGCTGCTGCCAGACATGCAGTTTCTCTCTCCTCTCTCCTTGTAGAAAAAGAAATAGCAAATGCACCAGCCAGAGAGTAAATTGGATTGTGGTCATTCTGGAGTCAAAAGAGCCTGGCTGGGTTCTGGTTTTATTGGGTGGAGTTTGGGGTCTTTGGAGGTGTTTTTAATCACTAAGCATATATGTACATGTTGCTCAAAGCTACCAATTTAATCTTATGGAATGAAACAGGTATCATTGCATTTCCTACTCCTGATCCAAATGCATAGATGATTCTGAACTACAAATACCCCAGAGAAGGAGAAAAAAAGAGGGGACAAAACGAAAAACAAATAAGGTCCAGCGTAGTCTAGAACTGGCTGGCAATGTGCAACTGTGTGGAAATCAAAACATTTTGCTAATCTCAGCTTTTCTAAACATTACCAGCTGCCAGATGCTCTCCTGATCTGTAAAGTGTATCTTAAATATTACTGAATAATAGAGATTTCCGTTTTCCAGCTGAATGGACTGGCAAAGTTTCTGGGTGGAATAGTGGTAAATTTTAAAAAGCCGAACTACCGCACCTCTTATCAGCCATTTGAATTTGCTAACTAACATGCAAGTAAAATCCTTTCCACCACGTTCCCAACATGGATCTTTCCCAAAAACAACCCAAAGAAATGTAGCTCCCCCAAACTCATGACAATAGAGAATTTTCAAATGACAGCCTTACATAATCCTTAAAATGTACATTATATGAATTTTACTCATTTTTAGGTTGAACCACACATCACTGAAGACTAAATATAGCCTTTAGCTATGGCTGGTAACTGCATTAAAGCTGGAAACTTGAGTGGGAAGGTTCTGCAAAGACACCTCTGAAAAAGTTATCACAGAAGCACAGAGTAAGCAGTGCTGAACAATAAAAAACTTCAAATACACATAAGTATTATCCTTAAACACAAATCTCACATAGAGGATTACAAATAATTGCAACAGACTGGCTAAAGCTTTATTCCAAACTAATCCTAAGTATTTTCTTCTTCTTATATGGATACAGACCTGTAATGGTTTATATCCTTTAAAGAAAAGTTAAGAGCATTTATCCCAAGTAGGGGTATCAAGATAGAAAAGTGGTGAGGACCTGGCTCAAATAGGAAAATGGAATAAGTGGCAAACAAATCTCTCACATACACCTACAGTACAATACAGGCATGAGATACACTAATACTGTGCATATGTACTCTACAGCAATGAAAACAGGGCTGTCCACAACTTCCCTCTGCCATCTGTGAATTCTAGCTTATGGAAATTAGCCCTGCTGTTAATCCTCTCTGCCACAGTTTCTTCTCTCCATCTCACCCATGGGAAAGAAAACAAAAACAAACAAACAAAAAAGAGCAATTTAGGCAAGAGAAATGGGCTGTTCTGCAAGAAATAGTTTTACCTTCCTGGTTCCTGCACCTTCCTTGGTTACTCCACTAAAGAAAAATCACCTCTTCTAGACTTATTCTTCCAATTCATCTAAGATTTCCCAGGGTGATGCTGCTAGGTGCTAGGGAAAAAAAACTGCTGAATTAAAAGTCTTGACAGATAAGACTTCTCAGTCTGTTCGGCAAAATGATACTAAATAGTACAGAGTTTAATAAAAAGGAATGGCTCTTCTGAAATCTCATTAGAATCTGTGACACGTAAATTAGATGTAGAACATGCAATACCTCTAAATAATACTCAATATGCTTGCATTTAAATTTCCATTAAATGGTTAATGAAGAATACTGGCTTCATCTTCAGCTTGGTAAATGTATGATATTTTCCACTTGTCACAATATAGTCAAAAGCATTTGTTCAGTTCTAAGCAGTGCTAATAAACAATATTTCCTGCCATTTTCTAGCAAGACATTCTACCAGCTGTCTCCTGGATAATGTGAATACATGCATGTACCTTAGACATACAGGGACAGAAAAGGGAGTCTAAATTTCCATAATTAATATTGTTGGGGGCTTTAAAATATTTCTTGATTTAAAAAATAACTGTTCATTGCCTTGTTAAATATGTCTTCTGGGATGACCTTTAATTTTTAAACATAGGCAAAAAATAACAATTTCAACAAAAAATACTCAGTTGAAGAATTGCTTTTCACTGCTACCTTCTCAGCTCATAGAACCTCCTGTCTGCAACCTGTCTTCCCTCCCATAATTTCACAAAATCCACTCAGTTATACATTACTTTATGGGATAATTAGCCTTTAAAAGCATAAACCAGATGTGTCTTCTATACTTCATTATTTCACATATACACAGAGATCAGCAGTGACCTTCAGGGTTGAATGCATGAGGAATGCACAGCCCCTGAAGTACCTTACACATATACTAGCACTGGTATCTCAGGCACACATAGCATGCATCTGCAGACTCTTACTAGAAGGAAAATCTACCTTTAGGATTGAGTAGTGAATTATTTTAAAACATTTTTGCTTTCTTATCTTCTAGAATACAAGTAGTCAGTAGAACAACATATTAAAGAATGCTCATCAGATAAATAGAGCAATAAATTACCAAATATTTTATATAAAAGCTAGTTCACTATTTTATTACTACATAGGACTAAAAAGAGAGAATTCTTATATGATCACTTAGTACTCCTACAGATTCGTATTAGCTTGTAGTAGCTTATTAGTTCCTGGTCCATGGTCATAACAATTCACCTACCTGTAAGAGATGAAAAATTACTCCCAAAACATTTGATAACCCACAGCATCATGCAGTGCTTAAAGGCATTTTCCTCCAGAAGTATTTCCTGTGCATATTGCAGTTTCTTGCTATGATGCACAAACTTTTCCCAAGTTTCCCTCAAATTCTGACATCACCTTCTTCACCTAAGGTCCCTTAGGCATAAAATAAAATTGCATTGAATCTACATTTTAAAAATAGAATTAAAGTGTCACATTTTTCTCAATATTCAGTATTTTTCTATCATTATGTGAAAAAGTACTCACAATATTTGTCGCCACTTTTAACAACAAGCATGTAAAAACATTAAAATAAAGTAGCTAGGAATTAAACAAATAATTATTGATATTTTAAAGAGCAGCATTTTAAACTCCATTTAAAAATATAAATTCACTCATGTTACTATATTAGAACATAGAAATAAATAGAGATAACATATGAAAGGCCTCTTGCCTAGGGACTGACCTTTTCAGGCTTATTCCAGTACTTTACTTGGTCCTAGTTATTGTTCAATATTCCTTTCCCAAGAGCACATTAACAATAATAAAAGAAGGCTAACAGCTTTGATAGCTGATTTAGAGGTTCAGATTCTTTACTGCAGCAATGAGATGGTTTTTAAAAAGGCAAAATGCCAGTCATGAGATTCTAACAGGCTATTGGTAAACTACTGACAGCAGCACTACAGCAAATCAATCAACAATGCAAAAAGCTGACAAAGAAAGAAGAAAATAAAGGCTTGAACAACTTTGCAGTTTACAGGCTTTTGTTGACAAATTGTGCTGCCTAATGACATTTTATCTTGCATTACAGGAAAATTCCAGATTTTGGTGCTAGACCAGGTCAACACAATCTAAATAAATTTCAAATTTAGGACTACACACAAAAAATAAAATATTCGTTTCAGACACACAAGAAGTAGGCTTAAAGAGAAAATTTGTTTTATTTCAAAACAAAAATAACTATTAAAAGGGGCTTTTAAAACAAAATAATTTTGGCATTGCTTTTCCCCTCTTTCTTCAGGTTTCTATTATTTGCATTAAACTTGAAATCCAGTGGGAAGTTAGAAATATCTCAGCTAGGGCTAATTGACTTTGCCTCACATGCACAAAAACTCACTAGATTAAACTGCAAGCAATTGGTGGTATTTTTCATTTGAAACAGCCCTCAGTAAGCTTCATTTATAAACAAACAAGACACAGCATTATTAATTTATTAATGGACTCAGTGTAGTATATAATGGCATCATTAATACCCAAGTCACTTCTGTTCATGTAACTAATCAGAATTCCAGGAGGGGGAAAACTAATATGACAAATGTTTTGGAGAAAATATGGAAATAGTACATGTTCAAAACAATTTTTTAAAGTGCCTGTTGAGGTCCGCGGGTGACAAAGTCCTGACGAGGAACAGCCGCGCGCAGCCATCGACAGGGAACAGCGGAACCGGCCTGGCCTCGGAACTGTCCCCGGAGCACACCAGGATAAACCAACTGCCTAAAACACTGCCAGTGATTAGCTTTAGAAAACGTCAGTACTAAGCAGGGTTGCTTATTTTTGTCACGACCCTTGGGACTGACACAGGGGTGAGGGTCACCCTCGGCTCCCCACCCCTTTGGATCCTAACTCTTGCTGCTCCCTGACAATTTTAACTGAAACAGACAAGGAAATCAAAGTGGAAGACAGATGGTGGAGTACTGAAACAAAGAGTTTGTGTTCAGAGAATTAACAGAATTTCCAGCTACATCTGCCTATGCACACATTTAAATAGTTTAGATTAGGATGCAGTTTTTAAAACTGTACTGCTAGATTTTATTGCTTACTTGCAATAGTCATTTTACAAGGTTCTAAAGAAACTTGGCAGACCTCTTGGGTCCACAGTGAATGTCTTAGGACCTTCATTTTAATTCATGCACTTTTATATCTATTCATGCTATGTTAAAGTTATAACCAATTCCATTACATGTTGCCTCTTTTTTTTTTTTTTTGTCTCAAACTGCATGCTTGGGGAAGATAACACTTTCCTGTTCTGCTGCCCCTGCCAAACCTACAATCTCCACAACTCCCAGCCTTCAGCAGGAGACACCTCAGCAATGCATCTCCTGCAGGTGTGCCTCACTCTCCATGTAGCTTCTCAATATTATCAGAATATCTCCTGAGCAGCCATTATTTTGGGACCAGCCATCCTGCAGGAGACTCATCTGACTCTTTGAGGGCCTAGCTGATGGCAATGTATGCAGAAAATACACTCTGGTTGGTAATGAGCCCTGCCTGCCAGGTGTGGAGAGCAGCCTCCCCCAGACCTCTTTGATATGCTAGTTCTCATTCACCACTGGCTTTAGGAGAGCACTAGACAGCCAGAGCCACATTTCTCTTGGGCAGACATAAAACAGAAACGTAAAATTTGTTTTAAGATCTTGCTGACTTTTTCTGTGGCAAAAAGAACAAGCAAAAGAAACAGAGGTGTGCAAATTAAAGCAATAATTTATAAAATAAAGGTCTTGTCTACCCAACAGCTTTCCAAGTCTTATCTGTCTCCTGGTTTGACAGAGCCCATGCCACAGAGGACCCAAGAGAGGATGCAGGGCAGGGAGAGAGCAGACAGTGCAGGAGTTAGAAGAGGCTAGAATTAGATGGGGAAAGAAAACGTAAGAGAAACAAGGAGCAGAAGCCAAGCACTGAGCTAACAGCACAGGTAAACAAAAGACACTGTCCATATTGCAACAGCATGACAAAAGTTAGGCATTTTCAGCTATTAAAAGTCAATTGACAGCTCAGCCACATCCTCTGTCTCTGGTGCATTTAAAAAACAAAAATTCTCCCTCTTGCTCTTTCTCAGGAACATCTCACTTTTACACGAAATTTCAGACTCCAGTTACTATTAATGTCTCTGTTACAGAAAGTGCAGCTCCACCAGCCCCTGACTAAGGTCTGCCCACCCACTCCATGTCACCCTCACACCCCTCCTTCAGCTGCCTCAATATCTGCCTTATTCAAACACCTACTGCTGGTACATGTGCCTCTATTGAGGCTGAGGCAGAAGAGATAAAGGCTTGTAAGCCCACTGCTCAATTTTTACAAAAAATGCCTGTGAAGGCAGACTTCAAACTCCTCAAAATAAAATTTCTCATTTTATAGGAAATACTTCAGACTTGCAGCAATTCTGTACAAAGGTAAGGACAAGGCAGAACAAGAAAAACAGGGACATGCACCAAGACAGCAAATGTCTGATGCTATATTTCAGATTCTTAATTTTTCCAAGAACTGTGAAGAGTACTGTGTGCATTTATCTCCATTACTGAGGGCACACATTAGATCTTTCCCAATAAACACAGGTTGCTTCTCTCCATTAAACCTATTCTGCAAACTTTGTATGAATACACAGATATATTCATCCGCTGCTGTCAGCTTTCGCAGAGAGCAGAAAATAAAAAAGGTAAATAAGGAAAATTCATCAAGGTAGCTGGGAAGACAAACATATTTCACCCTTAAAGAAGGGCAGGAGCAGAGGAAAGAGAAATACCCATTTATTTTTTAAAAGTCATTCCAAATTAATTTAGTCTGTAAGGCTCAAACCTGCTTTCATACGCTGGATTACTGTGAGGGTTTGTCTCTCTTGTTAGCATTGGAACTAAAGGAATTGATTAACATTTATTCCTGTATAAATTATAACAGCAATTGATTCCTCATTCCCATCTGTAATTGATCTGAAAGATGTGACAGAACCAGTCCAGAAAAGCAGGATAAAGTAGTGTCCCTAAAAAGAACGGGAAAGTCACTGATCTAAGCTAAACATGAATCAACCAAGGAATCAACTAATTAATGTTTCCTGCACATAGCCGGATAGCCTTCATATTTTGGAAGAAGACATGTAAGGAAATGCCAAAAACAAGAGCATGAGCTGTACTTGATGGGCTTCCTGTAGCAAGAAAGAAGCTGAATTCACTTTTATGTCACTACAAGCTGAAAATCATTTGGTGTACGATATTCTATACTTTCTTTTTTATTATGCAATTTTAATATTTATCATAGGCAGGTAAATTTTAAGTCTGAAAATTCTATGCATTCAATAAAGCAAAAAAACCTCTGAATAACAACCAAAAATATTTTGCTTCTTATTTATTGTTGTGAGAACATGCAGTCCATCTCTTAGTACCCCAGAAACTACTAACAGGAAAGAGATTGAAATGTATTCAGGATGTGTGACATTCTCTGTGACAGGGAAATATTTCCTGGTTAATTCCATAAGAATTGTCCCTGCTATTGATGGCCTAGGCGGTTGATGGAATCACAGAATAATTTAGACTGGAAGGTCATTTGGCCCCAAATCCTCTTTCAAATTTGTTGTTGAATCTAACTTCAAAGCTAGATCCTGTCATTAGGGATGAGCAATATTCAGTTAAGCTTTGAGCATTTCCAATTATGGATATGCCCTTGCTGGGCACTTTTTCTAGTGCTTAATCATTATCACATGTGAAAAATTATTTCCTTCTAATAACTAAGCAGATTTCTCTTGTGCCCATTGCTTCTCACTCATTACTGCACCACCCTAGCGGAGGTCATGTCTGTAACCTCCCACCAGATAACACAAATATAGCACTAAGGTCACCCCCAAACCTTCTCTTAGGCAGACTGACCAAATCCTCACATATCATTTCTCTAGCACTCACCTTGCTGACCCCATGCTGGACTCCCTGTGAACATCTTTCTTGTGCTTGAAGCCCAAAGTTGCACATTCTCATGCAGCTACAGACTCACAAGTGACAACAAAATATGGAAAAAAAATATATAACTTTAACCTGCTCTCTACATTTTCCCTATTACAACCCAAAACATGGCTGGGTTTCAAAGTTGTTTTCAGCTTGTCCAACACAATGCCCAGGCCTTTTCTTACAGAACTGTTTTCCAGACTGCCCCTACACACCCTGTGCCATCGCATGGGATGAGTCACTGGAACAGTAAAGCCACCACAACCTTACCAATGGCTTTCACCATGCCAAGACCTGAAAGAGAAAGCTGTCTGCTTCAGGATTAACTGACGTGAACTTGAAGAGCTCTGCTACAGAAAGGGGGATGGATGCTCTACCCCAGCACCTGTCTTTTTTTTTTCACATGTCTATCCCTGTCCCTAACTAAACAAGCTAAATCCAGAATCTGACCTGAAGTGTATCTAATCTTTCTATAATTCTGCAGAAAGTTGCTCCATCTGAACGCAAAATACCAACAGAAGAGGATTTATCACCTTTTGTCACTGTCAGATACTCATTCAACATTTCTAATTTTAAAACTGAGGACTGAAAGAACTGAACACAAAATTTTATCTAAAATATGGATTAAGGAAGTGTAAGAGGCCAAAGCAAATTATTTATAATTATAATATATATTATAATATGTGTATGCCTCAGAACAGGGTGTCAAGAGGATACAAAATCCAGCCATAAAATTTCCCTCTGTGAAAATGCAATAGCTGTGGTAACCAGGCTAAAGGTAGGAACTTCACATACCTTATCCCCACCTCCCTTCAAAGTGCAATACAAAGCAGCAGGTATACATTTATTTAGTACATATATTCTGAAGATTACATTTATCTCCCTCAAACATCTGATAATACATTGTTACTTCAGTTCTGATTCAGTGGGGTATTTTACCTAGTGGCTATTATAATTTCAAAGTCCTCCCAACTTCTTGAGGCTTCATTATGATCACAATAGACTCTATTTTAAATATTTCCAGATAATACAGCATTGCCCAGAGAATACACCCTTTACTATAAACACTAATGGATCCTACTCTTTTCTTTTTGCACCATATTTAGTATCAATTGCATCCTTTTGGCACAGCTTATTATCCTAATAATAATGAGCCTCTCTTTCCCCATGACAAAAATTAATGAGGTCCAATCCTTTTATGATAATGGATTAAACAGTGGAGTTGGACTTTCCTTAAGGATGGCTAAAGTATAGGCTCTCTAGAAAGGAGTGCAGACCCTGTCAATGTGAATGTATTCTTTAGCTGAGCAAATAGAGCAGACTTTTTAAAATTCTTTTGCCAGCTAACACATTGAGAACAGTCCAGCAAACCCTTTCTAGAGAAAAAATATGATCTGTACAAAATGTTAACATGAAAGCTTAACCATGCTGGTAGCATAACATAAAATGGACAGACAAGTGGCTAGCTATGACTCCTGAGCTTCCAAAAATTATAGTTAAATCCCTATATGTATTTTGCTGCTATATTATATTTCTCAATGAATGGCAACCTCTAACTACTCTATATGAATGAAGCAGTTCTAAACCCCTCAACAGTACAGATTTCACTATGCATAGAAATTTCTCTCAAGTCTGTCTGATAAGACAGTGTAGAAACATAGGAATCAGAGAGGAAGGGAACCAAAATTTTGTCTGCAATAAAATGAAAATGGCACACAGAACAGCTGAGGCTGAAGGGGGTGCTGGTAGGTTCATTGAGTCCAACCCCTGCTCAAAGCAGGGCCAACTACAGCACGTTGACTATGGCCATGTGCAGTTGGGTTTTAAATGCCTCCAAAGACAGAGATGCCATAATGCAGGTCTCTGGGGAGACCAGTCTAGTCTTTGACCACTCCCACAGCAGTAGATTTTCAGCAGAATGTTTAAATTGAATATCCTGTATTTGAATTTGTGCTCTTTGCCTCCTGTCCTGTCTCTGGGCACCACTGAGAAGAGCCTGTCTTAGTCTTTTTTACCCCACCCCAACACAACTGTGGGGCTGGGAGGAACCAGAGGATCTGGAAATTATAGTCACTATTTTTGAGCTATAACTTTCCTGCCTGCAGACTCACACAAAGTATGGGCAACATGTAGACAAATGCTTTCCGCCACATGCTTGTGTTTAGATACAATTCCTTGTTCTCCAGGAAAATATAGCATATATGTATCTATGTCCTAGGGTGACTTTATGGTGCTTGTACCCCCAGTTGTCTGTTCTGTTTATGCTGGATATTAAGTTCTGAACCTTTAAGACTAATTCTGAGAGCGAAGTTGGGAGAAGAAGCTTGGAGTTGGTTATCACAAACTGCACTTGCTCCCCTGCATTCCTTCTCATGGACTGTGCTGTCTGCGGACAGACAGACAGTGGGACAGAGCTCTCCTTAGCTTTTAGGTTTTGTTTTTTTTTTTTAGCTAGCTGAGGCAGTTCCTGAGGAACTTCCTGAGAGAAGTTCCCAGGACTGTGGCTTTTCTTTTTCTTGGAATTGATCAGCCCTGCTCTGGACTGAAAACCCAGAAAAACACGGGAGTTCTCACCTATGGCCCAGCAGGGCCTGAGATGCAGCATTTTCCAGTGCAGGAGGGACTGATGAGAGACTGAGCGAGCCCAGCTACAGCCCACAACAAGGACTCTGAATCTGCCATCTCTGCGGAACAGTGAGAAGATCCATTGCTTAACACTATCTTTTTTTTTTTTTCATGTTTGTGAATACTTTGCTTGTTAAATAAACAGGTTTTTTTAAATTTTCTCCAAGGAAATTTTTCCTGAACCAGTAGGGGGAGGAACCACTTGAATTTGCTTTCTAGAGGGACCCCATTCAGAGGTTTCCTTCCAAATTTGCCCTAAAACAGGACAATCTCTAAATGTACACTATAGAACACAACCAAAAATATTGTAGGCTGCCTAGGTAAGGTAGAAGATGCCATGTGTATGTCAGAAATAGGCAGTGCTCAATTACAGAATTTCACTGCTTTCAGTGACAAGAAAGGATATTTCAATAATTAAAAACCTAGTTTAAGTAAAGCTAATTTTCATATTTTATTGAAAGTCTTGATTCTACTCAAAAAATCATGTCAGCTACCTTTTGACTCTTATTCCTTGTGTCTACTGACTAACTTTCGTATTTACATTTTCCACTAAAAAATTATCTTGAGAGTACATAATTACTAAAAATTACTGGTTTTCACCTATATAAGTACTCAAAATACAACACTGAACTAAGAATTTTTTCAACACTTTAGATTTTAGTGAGGTTTTTGTTTGGTTTGCAGGGGGTTGTTTGTCTGATTGGGGAGTAAAGGAAGGGGCTGTTTTGGTTTTTCAATAGAAACTCTATTCCTAACCTAATGGTATTCCTTCATCCTGTCACAGGAATGTGCATCAATGAAATAAGCACGGCTCTACACTCCTGACAGATGCATCATTCTCTGTGCCATGACACTTGTTTACCAACCTGTAAAGACTGAGGAGTCATGAAACTGTTCAGGTTAATACAAAAGTCATAGCTACATCCAGGTGAGAAAGAGGACTGCACCCATAAGCCAAGAGAGACTATGGTGATAATTCATATTGCATTTAGAACAAAGGGACCTGTACTCCATGCTCTCAAATAACACTGCGTAGAAACTTAAACTACATTAATTCCTTGAAGTTCCTGGAGTTTGGAAGGAATGTGGTTAGCAATAAAATCTGTTGGCTCTGTTTCATGAGAGATTTTTTTTTTTCAGTTCGGCTGTTAAAAAATGAAATTACTTTAATAAAATCCTCCACAGGTCAGCTTTGCTAGAAGTAAAACTGTCAGGCTTCCCATCCTTGCTTAGTAATTGTGCACTTGATGTAACTGTAAAACGTATCCACTGCTGCAATCTGTTCTTTTCAATGAAGCAAAAGAAAAAGGTTTCCAACTATTTGCAAGCTACAGATCATTAAAACCATCCCAAAAACTGACACCAGAAGCATCTATAGTTACAGTGTTTTCCTGATTCTGCTCTGCAAACTTCAATTACTCTTTTTAAATTTAGAGTACAAAGACATTCTGCACACAAATTTTAGGTTACATAATAATGCTTAGGAAGAGCCTGCACACATTTCTTTAAAGTTCTCTAACTCTTTAAAATTACACTGACACAGTATTAACCCCAAAAGTATCAAATATTTCTATATTCCTTTCCTTGTAAACTGAATTCACACATTACACTTCCCATAGATTTACTGCATCTTGAAAAAGAGTGGGGGGGGCGGGGGGGGGGAGAAAAAAAGGAAATCTGTGAGGGCCACCTGAAGTTTTCAGAAGTGTAGGAAATCAATAAAGAGTAACTTTCTGGCTTCAGACAGTTTTCAGATGGAGAAAATGCATTAATGGAAACTTGTACTTCATAATAAAATATAACTACAAAGCTCTATCGTGCAACAAAAAGTCGAAATACCTGTTGCCTCAAAGACAAATACTGTGTTCACAAACTCTGTGGGTCTCAAATACCTGGCAGAGCCACAGGACTTCTGTAAAAGCTGAAACAGAAAAGTCCAACTTCAAATAGGACTACAAAATATTTTTGAGTTGAGCAGTATCACCAAAACCAAAGGGGAGAGTTGCAACAAATCCACTAAGGTTCCAGTTAGATAAAAATCTTCCAGACAGTCTTCTTGACAAGTCTTTCAGGAAAAAAGGACAAACAATGAATATAGCAGCAGTCTCTACCCACTAGCACTGCCATTGCTGGATCTCAGCAGCATCATTTTTTCACACCAACAAGCAAAAGACTTCCAGATCCACGTTTTTAAGAAATTGCTCAAACTAATTTACTTAAACTACCTAAAAGTCTTAAAAACCAATAAGCTGTTTTTCAGAAGTATTCCAGTTTGAAGTCACCCATCTTCCACCAGCCTTTGTAATGTCCCACTGCTTGTTTAAAATAAAAGTAGATGCTGTCAGTTTAAATGCCCCAGGATTTTTCTGCTTTCTAGTCTTCTGTAGGAGATACTCTCTCTGAGGAGCCTTAATCCTGCCAGCTGCACATGCCATTGCTTTTCCCTCACTGTACTGAGAAAGGTCAAAAATCCCCATTGCACATTTTCTCCTCTATCCAGTTCATACTGACTCTGTCCAGTCTTCCAACCCATCTGTCATGCCAGAAGCCTGGCCCCCTTTTCCTCCCTCTGTGGGCTTGTGTACACCTGAATCATCTCCTCACAGTGGCAAATCATTCCTTTCTTGCAGACTGAGGAACTAATCATTATGTGCGTTACCATTTTAGAATGACAAAGGGGATGGTGATGCTTTTAAGATGAAAGGTAACCATTCATTCAAGGTAACCACTGACTGTTTTAGCTTCTACAGGCATCAAGTGACAGTCAAGTTGATGCTGCAGCTGTTCTTTTACTCTTCCAGTCATCACAAAAATGAATCAAACTTCACTTAGAGATGCCTGAAAGAACTCAATTGACAATTGATCACTGATTCTAGAATTGGCATACCAGGGACTTGTACAGAAATGCCACTCAAAGCAAACAACCATTTCAATCAGGCAGAAAAAGGAAAAAACCTTCAAATGTCAAAATATTTCTGGTTTATATTGCTGTCAATTCAAGCCTGAATATAAAATAATGATAACATGGAAGACTTCCATTCTAAGAGTCATTGTTCAATAATTCTCTACAATTTAAAATCACCCGTTTAATAATCACACGTGAGAATGAGCAATATATTACTAAAAGCATCAAATAAACATGAGTTAACATTACACAAATGAACAATCAGTAATATTTTATTTAAATAAGCAGCTCTAAAAAAACCAGGACAAAAATACCCAACTATTCAATGGGAAAATTAACAAAGCATACACAAAAACATTTAAAGTTTCTTGCTCTCACATTTACTGTAACTAATATATTAATCAAACTAAAAATGCAAAATAAATTGTGAAAAACTGCCTCAAAGAACTGATGACTCAATCATCAGGGTAGCATTTAAGGAAGTTAAATATAAAAGGAGTAAACAAATTCCTCAACTGCCACCTTCCTTCTCTTCTGCTAGCAATACCATTCTGAAGCTACCAAACTATCAAATTCGTCGAAGGGAGGACAAAAAATTGAAAAACATTTTTGACCGTTTGTTCTGCTGACTTTTTTTCTATCAAAGCATCTGCTATGCATCTCTCCTGGAAATGGGATATACCATAAACCTAAAAGTTGTACAGACATTCTCACATACTTTAGGGTGACAGGATTTGCTTCTCTCTCTGAGACATCTTCCTTTTTGATGAGAACCGGAGAGAAGAGCAAGGTAACAGTACACTGAATGAAAACTTGTTTGTAACTCCAAATCTGCAGAGATGGCTGCTTGCAACTCACTGCCCCCAGAAGCTCCCAGCAAAAGCTGACACCCGTGCTGCCAGGGCTGTCTTACTGTCTGCTCATACTCCAGTTTATGGAAAAAAGGGTTCCAGAATCTTGGAACCTCAGTTACCCCTTTGTCTTTCACAACTTCAGCACCAAGAACACTCCAGAGACCAGGCAGAGCTCTATGTTGATGCTGGCAGCAATAGGATTCACAACCCTGTCTGCTCCAGTTCCTTCTTTCTTCCCCAAGACACCAATATTTACAGCACCAATAAGTGTTACCTTCATGAGCACCTTCATGGAAGAAGCTTGGATGGATGTCCCAGAGCACATCTCCTCCTCACAGCTTTTCCAAATCAAAGAGTGATTTGCCATACTGAAAATCTCTACAGTGAGTTAAGTAACAAGAAAAGTCATGGTTTTCCTAATTTTTCCTTTGATCATGTTAATATCATTTGTGGCTTCAAGGTAAAAAAAAATACAGTATATTTTGCAAGGATTTTCCTTTTTAAAAAGTTCCAAGAAAGTCAGGAAAACAGAAGGAATTACAAATTTGTATCAATATTTATATTTATCTGGGAGAAAAAAAAATAGCAATTCTTATAACGATGTCCTCATGCTGCCTACTCAATTGATAAGGCAAATCTATTAATCTTCAGTTTTATATTAAAAAATTGAGTCCTGATTTATAGCATATGCCTACTTCTGTGTATTTCGACATACAGATAGCACAAATCATTTGTTTTTAAAACCAGGTAGATCAAAAAATACCAACTAGACTATGATAAGCCCAGAACAAAACATCATCCTGGATCTGACAACAGGTGGGAGTAACGACATACCCAAGTTTGTCTGGCTCTGCATACAAAACAGCAAAATAACATACACACTGAGGAAAATTCATCCCTGGTTGTTAAAAAAAGAAATTATTCATATAACAAGTTAATTTTGATAGATAAAATAAGATAATTATTTGGGCTCTTCAGAAATGTGTATCTGAAGCATTAAAGTCCATGACAGATTAATGGGCAAAATAGAGGCAGGGCAGCTGTGAGTTTATGGTAAATGAAGTACATAACACATCTGACAATTTTACTGTTGCACGCAGTACATAAATACAAATATACTCATTTACAAAGCCCTAGTGGATGAATTAAATGAAACCATTTTCTAACTCCTAAATTGGCCGATTGTAAGAAGCTTGGCTGTCAGATATATTTTAAAGAAAGGCTCGTTAAGCAATAGCCTCCATTTCTTTCTTTGCAAGACACCATGAGATGCAATTAATGATTTGAAAAAGAATCTGTAGGCTGCAACTAACAATCCATTTGGGTCAAAGCTTTTATTGAACCTGTTTATTTCCATTTGCAAGAGGTTTCATTGTCTTGTACAAAAGAGGTTTACATTTCTTGGTGGATGTCCTTTCACCATATCCAGTGACACTGGCATGTCCTGTGAAATATGCATGCTTTTGAGTGTCCTAAGCAAAGACCTTGATAGTAAAATTATTTTAATTTGATGATATACATTACAGTGCAATTCAGTGCTTCACTGCCTGGAAAGGGCTTACAAGGAAAGGATTTCTCTGAGGTTACTTTGTCTTTTATATACACATGGGATAACTGTGGGAAGCCTGCTAGATACCGAGTGGTTTTCAATATGTTAACTGCTTCAAGGCAGATTAATATACATCTGGTTACATAATAACCAAGGAAGAGCTTTATGATGAGGAGAAAAGCATTGATTAAGATGGCATAAGCAGTCCAACTGTTAAATGCTTAACCACAACAGAAACAGTTTCTTACAACCCTAGGTACAGACATCAAGGTGATCCTGAACTTGCATAGGTGGAGAGGGAAAGGTGAGGAGACCTGCAACAGAGTAAGCAATCAGATGAAGGGGAAGGGTTGCAATTACCTTCACCAAGTAGGATACAAAAGGCAAACTTTCCCACTCATTTCCAAAGCCACATAATCGTGGATACACCTGCTCTGAGCAAAGGCTTTTGTTTTAAGAAGCCACTAAATTTGCTGTATCTAAACACCATCACAATGCTCATTATATCTAACATCACATTTTCAGCAGTCTTCTTAACTGGGGGCCTAAGCTAGCAAGTCAGCATTTAGTTCTGTCTCTGTTCTTCAAAGATATCTGATAAAATAACACCACAATCCCTCAAAAAAAAAAAAAATCAAGTTTTTACTACTCCTTCATTCATTGATGTTGCCACCAGATGTCACAGATATATGCATGCATACACACACACAGAGGTAAGTGTACATATATATGTACACACACTCATGATAAATTTCACACCAATTTTGATGCCAACATTTCAACCCAAAGACACCACAAACTTTGCTGCAACACTGCTAACTTTGTTCCTTAATGAAACCAGAATGATGTAAAGCAACAATTTTAAAAACAACAAAGATAAGTCTAGAAGCCATTTGTTAAAAGCCAGCAATCTTTTTCATAGGTGGATTTCCTACCAGATTGCTATTAAAAGCTTTCTGCAAATAGATATTTTTAAGAGTACATATATCTATTATTATCATTAACTCTCTCTTGCCAAAATATGTCCTTTAAAATTTTCAGAGCTCCCCTTAGTTTATGCTGCTTTAGAAAAATATGACTCCGTGAAATTATTTACAGTATCAGATCAAATGCAGAGATGCATAAGGAATCTGTTCCAAGTAGGCAGTTTTCTTTCCTGGGGATGAAATAACTGATGTAGAAGAAGCAGTGATACTGGTAGAGCCTCTTGTTTACTGAATAAACAGAGTTGAGTTAACAGATGCCAACTCTGTCAAACCACAATGGGACATCCTAACTAGAAGAAAAATTTAGATGGAAGTCGAATGTTTACTTTCCATTTTTCTTCATTTTGTTATATGTCAGCTGGAAAAAAAATTCTGGCTGTAACACACGGCCTCATTACCTGTTTGAATTACTATCTTCTTTTCCACATTTTTTCCATATTATCACCCTTTCAGTTTCTGATAACTACTAAATATGGAGTTCTTCCAGAAAACAGACAGGTCAGACCACTCACAACTTCGATAAATTGCTGGACTATGGACTGAGCTTCTGACAAAATTGTTATTTGCCCTCCTATTAAGATTCTCATCTGATATAAATGATCCTGAACTTTATATCACAACTTTGATTGGATTTCAGCACACTTATGTTCTGCTTCCTCTTGTGGGATGCTATTAACAATCATTACAAACAACTTCTCCAAAGGAACATAACATATCCTAATACTCTGGAGCGCTGTATCTGCATGTTGCAGGTACCTCTATTCTAAATTATCCACCCACTCCACTATTACCTCACCTCCCACTCTCTGCAATAAAAACAAGATTTGCTTGATTTATAAAGGAAGTAAACATAGCGTTTCTGTAGTTTATAATAGCATAAAATGGACTGAGTACCGTTCAGTGATACATCTGCACAACCGCTTGATCTATAATTTAACCACATTGTATTATTTCAGCTTTACACTTTAATTGGCTTTGAAAGAAAGGTAGAGAAACTGTATTTTTATGCAGCTTATGCAAGATGGAGTCCTGATATTTTCTAACACACAAAATGACATTTGAAATAATGAACAACAGTAAGTCTCAGAGGACACCAAATGACTGAAGATTGCCATTATTCAGACTCAACAGGAATCTCATTCCCTTCTTTAGATTTGTATGAATAAATAAGGATCTCCAAGACTACCATTCACCTTGTATAACTTGTTTTATTACACATATAGTAAAAAAATCTAAATATTACAAATTTCCCAGACCAGTTTGTTCCCAAGACATCCATGCTCTCACACACATTTACAGTTCTGCCAAGGTTTGTTTTTTTTTTAATTTTAAAAAATACTAACTAAAACTCAGTCCATTAAAATAGATTTTTCAGCTAGATCAGTCTCTTTTCTGTTCACAATGAAGCTACACAGTCAGTGAATTAAACAGGTAGGGGTATGGGATGTCTACAGAGAAAAGCAGAAGAGCAGGAGAAAGAAATGGGAAAAGGGGGAAGAGGAGAGAGAGAGAGAGGGGAGAGAAGAGAAAAAGAAATTGCACATTGCTGTGATTTTGATGGCACTGCAAGCTTACAACCATGAGGAGTTCACAGAATTAACTTCCAGTAACTACTTAATCAGTGCCCGGCCTCACACAGCTGTTTAAATCAAGTTTTAGTGAAAAAATACATTTCCAAGAAAATTATCCAGTGGAACTGGATGTTGAGCATCTGCTAGCCCTTCCCTCCCAGACTTAGGGCCACAGCATAGACCTGTGAATGTCATCTTGACCAAGTCCTCAGTCAAACTCAGCCCAAACTTTGTGCCACATCAGGTCACTTAGGGCCATGTTCAGTCAAGTTTTGAATGTCTCCAAAGGAGAACCAAAGAGAGACTCACACTGTGCATCTGTAATTTAAGAGAATACCTGGTGCAGGCCAGCTGCAGATTAGCCATTCGCAACAATCCTCCATTTTAATAGTTTTATTTATGCTCACTTAATTAAATGAGTCCAACTTCTACTTCTTATCACATTGATGGAGAGCCAAAAGGGATGAAAATGATAAAATCACCACTTCAGCTCTCAGTAATGTAAGGATTTGGGGTTTCAACAGGGAAAAAAGAAAACAACCATCTTTGAAGAGCTGAAGTCCAATTATTTTAAGGGAAACAATGTTCTCACAGTCTTTTGCATCACTTCACTTTAATTAAACAAAAACGCAAACAAAGACAGCTCACAGTTTTACTGTGGAAAATGCCATAGTTTGACTGAAAAAGCAAGCTATAGGAGAAAAAAAATTATTATGGCTATTAAACACAACCCAGGTTTCAAGCAAGCCGGACAGCTGCTTCTCTGAAAAATGACTCAGTTATTTAAGCTGGATTTAGGCAGACACCTCACCAGTCTAAATAAATCTTAACACAGGGAATTTGAGGAAGCTGATGGGGTAGCTCCAGTGACAGTAGAGGAAAGATGAAGAGTGGTGGAACGAGGTTGCCTCTGCCTCATTCACTCCCATTTCCTTTCAGCTCCTGTCTACAACAGCAAGTAAAAATTGAGCAGTGGTGACAGTGCCAGCTCCAGCAGCAAGAAATAAGAATTTGGCACCTGAGACCAGAAAAGCCCCAGGTGCACCACTGATACTGATTACCCTTCTCCCACTGCAGCCCATAAGAGTTGTAGGAAAAAAGTTTGATTTATACTGCTGTGTTTGTTGAAAACACCTTTGTTGACTTGAGCTTAACATATTTATAGCTTATTAAGTAAATTGGATCATTCTAACAAAGAACACACCACTGGGACATATTCCAAGGAGAAAAAAATACATGAAAACAGATGCTTACAATCAATTTAGTTTGTTTTCAGAACTATATCGTAACTGCACAGTTTATAGCAGTTCCCTTTTATTGATTTATTTCATCTTAAAGAAAAATTTCAGGGAAACCGGAGCATTTCACATATAGTTAGTAAACAGCTATTTCACCTGTACCTTAAGGTATGCTATCCTTAGCCCACATTGCTAGGGACTAAAAGAGATTATCATCTGACATCTTTTCCCCAACTTACATAGTAGAGTACAGCAGAGTCAATGCTGGTCAATGCTCAGATGTTCAACACAGGAAAATTACTACAATGGAATCTAGTAATTTGTTCATTTTAATAATAAATAACCAGCATATTAAAAATAGCACATTCCTTTATGAAACAGTCTCTGCAAATAAGCAAATTTTTTCTTACATAAAGAACAAAAAGTCTGCACACTAGGGCAACTGATACACTTGTGGAATTTATTAAGTTAAGCATAAATGCTAAAACTAAATGAGCTTCTTTAATTTCCATAATGAAATTGTTTTTGTAAAGTTAAAAATACTGTAATGAGGCCAAAACGGTGTGCTTTCAGAGACTCCCATGGTGAAACAAATGAGATTTTAGCTTCTCTAATTGGGCATACTGCAGACTGGGCTTGATGCTGTCCTCAGCACAGGATGTTTGTTATCCCTAACAAAAAGAGGTCTACAGCTGTCAGCATAATATCATATAGCTTCTCTGAAGCCAAGCCATCAGAAGGAAGGCTGCTGCTCTCTGACTGGGACCACCCAAAGGGAGAGATCAAGTGGAGAACAGCTCCACTCTTCCCTGATTAAGAAGTTATTCGTAGAGGTAATTTGTTTACAGCTATCACAGAGAAGCTTTTGAAGCAAGGAATGAGTATTCCCAAAATCCACCAAGAGAATCTTATTTGATTAAATAATGAATATGGATATTCCCTTACTCTTTCATTCCCACCTACCCCTTTTCCCCTTGCTTATTAGATCTCATTACCTGTCAACGCAGCCCTTCGGAGCTTGCCTGTTCCAGCAGGAAAAAGGAAAATGTTAAAGGCATTGTGTTGCATCTGTAGTGCCATAATCTGCTGGTTTGATGACATGTGCAACCCCACAGCGACACTATTCCAGCCTTTAACAACTTAAGACTCATTTTCAATAAATATAATTTTTGGTTTTCCGCTGTACTAAAGTTAAAGTGTAAAGAACTGGGAAAACACATAATGAACTTTTAAAAAAACCAACAATTTAATAATCTGGCAGTAGTAAAAACAAGCCATTTAGTTCTTACACAACCAAACCATGATTTAATATTTGAAGCAAGAACAATAATTCTATAGAGAAAAAAAAAGGCACTATTTAGGGCTGAACCAGAATGTGACTATACATACTTTTAGATGCCTTACACAAAGACACTTGATTCCGATTAGTTACACGAAGAAATAGACTTCTCTATAAATGCACACTGATGGATATTTCTACTCCTTTGCTCTGGATCTAAGGCTTCATTGCAAGATTAAAGTGTTTAACACATGCCAGAACATTTTACTGGACTAAAAATATCAAGCCATAATTTCAAAGTGACTTCCTTACTATTTTAAATTTTCTCTAATGATCCTATTAATTGTTTCATTGAAACATTTGGAATATTATTGTCTCTTTATGTCTAGCCTTTCATTCCTTTCCTGATATCCTGCTCTGCTTTCACTTCTCAAGATTTCAGCTGTCAACCTGCGACAAACAAAAACTGTTTTCTTTACAGAAAGGCTTTCAGCATCTTGGTAGTTATCACACGTTCTACAATTCACCCCCACGCTGACTCATAAAACAATAGGGAATTTGCTTTATAATGAGAGCAAAACACTTGGATGAACAATAAATAAAAGTAAATAATTAGTTTAACAGAGGTTTAAAAAAAGTAGTATGAAAAAAATGACAGCAGAGGAGAAACAATAGTCAAAATTTTATATCATCAGAATTGATGCATTTTTTGAATTACTTTTGCTTCTTTGCTTAGGTTTTAGTGAGTGCAAAAGAGTGCAGCAAAACTGCACAGACAGAATGAGAAATATGATTCAAACAGGACTTTGAAGCAAACAGAACTTTGCCAGAATTGCATAAGGCACCCATTTAAAAATATAGCTTAGCAGGTATATTCTTAAAAACTCTTGTGAGACTGTGCTCTTCAACCTACTTCCCAGATCCTTGTGTACTGCATTAATGTTTTGTAAGGGAATGTAGAGAATTAGAAAAAGATAAGTGATTCATCAAGTTTTTTCATTTCAGTTCAAACTTGATTCATTAAAGCCTCCCAAAAAAAACCTCTACAGTACATGAATCAGATTCAAATAATGAGATATTTTAATTAATTTGAACTTGGAACTTTACTTTGGATCTCAGAAACCTTCTTAGAAGATGCTCAGAAGACCAGCATGGGGTAAAAGCAAAATGTCAGATTACTAGATGTTCAAAGAAAACCTATCTTGAGAACCTCCTACAAAGACAAGGATGATTCCAAGGAAAAATAAGGAATGTGAAAAATTTTGCAGACTTCTTTACAACTGATTTTGAGTATTCAAGAGTACCTATCTTGACACCATTCAGCCTACTATGACACAGTAGGCTAAATAAAAATCATATACATATTGCACACAATTTATTGCTATGTGTATTAAGTTATTCAAAGTACATCCTTCCATATTTTGAAAGAGCAGAGAAAGCCTGAGCACTGTGTGCCTGTATACCTACAATACACCACGAAATATTATCAAGTTGTGTATCTGCAATAACTGAAACTGGGGTCAAGATGATACAGCCTAAGAAACCAATTTAAAGATTAAAAAACTAACAGCCTCCTGAAATAGGCATAAAGCAGATTCTAACTGGCAACTGGCTGGCAGTTTCCAGAAACATCAGCACTAAATGATGATGTATGGAAAAAAGTTTAAATATCATCATAGTGTTAAAAATACCTACACAAAGGTTTTTCTTTCTAGACAGTTTGTGTCTTGCTATTTAATTTAGATCTAAAAAAACCTACTGATTTATTTTTGTTTGCCCTTTAAAAATAGGATATCTTCTAAAAATCTTCCCGTTAGGCTTGTATTGTAAAAGGGGAAAATGTTTAAGGTGCAAAATATCTTTGTCACAGTGTTTTCCTTTAACATATTGTTACTGTGATGAACAAATTACATTGTCCCATCAATCAGCACATCTGAGCAACATCGGTTCTGACACAAAGCAAATAATAAATCTCTCCCTGTAATGAGTTCTGCTTTCTAATAAATTCACCCATTAGCTTAGTCTAGAAGATTAACTGTTATAAAATCTATAATACAAAGCACAGACAAAATATACATCCAAATATACACACAAACTTTGAGGTTAAACCACATTTCGGTATTCGCATTATTTCACAAATAACGTGTCACCTTTATTTAAGCTGATCAGGCCAGCATTTCCTTTCTATCAGCTGAAGCAGCTAATTTACTTTCATTGACCATCCAGCAGTATAATGTACCACCTGCTTATTGTGATTCTCTCTGGCTAGACATATTAAAAAAAAAAAAACCAAAACCAGACCTGCTTTTCTCTCTCTCATTCTGTAATTTAACTTTGTACAAATGTAATCTTAAATTCTTCAATTCTCTTGGGCATTTTGTGAGTAGAGATGCTGGGATTTTTACAGCACCACATCTGTGCATGCACATTGTGATTAATACAAGAGAAATCCTTCAGGCATATTGCAATTGATGCAGCAAAGCTGAATTTATTTGAAGCACTGCAAAATTATCTGTTTCTTCAACTGTTAATTTATTTCTTCATAGCCAGACAGGTATAGAAGATTAAGCACTTCCTTTTTTCACTGCTGTATGAAAGTAGAAGATGCATATATGGTGGTAAAAGGGCAGAAAATAGTGTTATAATCCATTCTGATATTTTGGAAATAATGTGCTTTTCAGACCAGTTTAATATTTTAAAGAACTATATATGCTTTAGAAAATCTAAGTCATATCACGATGAGAAATCCTATCTAGTCAAGTTTTCATTGCTATTTTTGTTACCAGCTAAGACAATTTCTATTGGTCTGTAAACATTCACAACCCCACCAAATGCTAGTTCATACTTACTGATGACAATAAGAAAAAGAGGCCAGAAACATGTTATGTTCAGTCTGCTACTTCATTTTGGCTTAAGAGACTACAGTTTTGACAGTAGGGCCATCTGCTGTTAACTTTCCTTCTCATCATAATACCAGTCCAGTCAAAAGCAATTAAGAGTGTTTTGCCATTATAATATGCAGATAATTATGATAAATTACAGTTTTCAAATCAGCCTCAAATTATGCATATGGTAGGTATTTTCCTTGCAGTTACTGATGTAAAAAATATTCCTGCTTTTTCAAAATATTTCAGCTCTTTTATTGATGATGTTATTTCTGTAATGAGATATCTACAAGAAAATTTCTTGGGCACAGAGCCTGACAGCCATTAGAAATCTATTTATATCTCAGCAAGACATTTTGCCAAGTAGATAGAGTCATAACATTCTGCACTGCCATTACACAAAACACTCAGAAAATTGTCTACTTTTGTTTACTTGTGTGTCACAAAAAAATTAGAAACATATGCAAACACACAACTAACTAGCCAGAAGAATATTTTACATTTTGTTACAATGTGGAATGATTCAAGAGTTTAACGTAACCCAAAACACAAGACAAAATCATCATTTTAAGGAACTGCACACTGCTGTTTTGTGTTGAGCTCTTTGTCATTGCTCAGGTGATCCCCAGAATTAGCCAGGCATAAATAGGCAACAACTCAAAATGGAGTCAACAAAAATTCAGCCTCTACTCCAACAATGGATTTATCTTGAGGGTACTTTTTTTATATGGGTGGGAGCATACTATCATACTTTCTCTGAAGTTTAACGGAAAAATCACCACTGTTAGTATTTTAACATTTTTATAATGTTTCCTCAGTATTTCTTTGTTGGTGAATGGACTCCCTGAGAAATAATCAGGCCCTCCAATGCAGCCACATGCTCTTCGTGACCAGACCAGCACTGAGTGATGATCCAGGACGCTTCATCCATCTAGTTCTTGCCAGGAATGTGAGACCTGCTATGAAAGATGGCTCATAAATCCTGGACACTAACAGCAATCAGTAGCACCTGAGCCATGGCAGGCCACAGAGGAGCAATGAGGAAGACAGGAAAGCAAAAGAAAAAATGACACAATAATGCCAGCAGCAGCAGAATCAAATCTGAGCTCTGCTAAATGCACGGAGATGGTGTCTGCATGGCAATGGCCTGATCACCTTATCATCATTGTGGACACACAGTGCTCAAAAGCAAGTCAGAGAGATAAAAGTAACCAAAAGCTATCAGTTCAATTTCAAGTTCAAAAACTTGCAGTCAAAGACATGAACGATACGAACTCATAGTTTAAATCCTTTCCCTCAAACAATGAAGTCAAGCAACACTTCCATTTAGCAGAAACACAGAAGAAAAACCAGTGGTGAATATCTGCTCTACTTAAATGTCAGCTAGCTTGCTCTGCAGCTGTGCTTGCAATAACCACGTAGACTCAGGAGATAGCAACAAAACAATAGCAGAGTATCCCTATCTCTGCCTTCTGATTCTTAGCGCTATGAGACAGAAAAGGATAAGATCTTTAACTAAGGGGAATGGAGCCTTTACATAATTCTGCTTGTAGAAAAGATGTGTGTTCTCTCCATATCCCTCTGGTAGCTGATGTTAACAGCTGCCAGTGCATTACCATACTTTTTTTTCTCCTTGGCAGGACAGGCAAATTGCTCCCCACAGATCAGATGCCAGTCAACAAGGCAAAAGGAACTGTGCTGAGCATAATTTCTCTTCCTGTAACAGTAAATTGTTTTCAAAATGTTTGGTTTCTGTCAAACCGCTGCTTAGGGTGAGCTTTTGCTTCTAGATTTTTCTTTTGAACATAACATTAAGTTGTACTCAACTTCAATAATCAATGAGAAAATGCAGTGGATGTTTTCATTTCAGAAATGCTGCAAAATTTAACAAACCGTTCAACTGAAAAAGCTCTTGTTAGAAAAACTGTTGAAAACTTAGTGTTTAACTAATTTATGTTTTCAAGATCAGCTTTGAACAGTATCATAAAACCTACATTTTATTACTCAGTATAATTCTCTGCAAAGTTTTTCAGAAGAGGATATTTGGATTGTAAGGCTTCATGTGTAACACAACAATTTGGAGTTGGGAGAGCTGCATGCAGCCTATAAACTATGGTGTGTAAATGTACAAACATATAAAATATTATCCATATCTTAGCTGCTGCTTCAAAATAAATTTCTTGCCCTTCATAAAAAAGTCTCTTTTCTGAATAAAACCAAGAACTGCACTCTCTACTTGATTAATCAACTTGAATTCATGCACAAGCCACTGCACCCTTAATATTAATGCAGGTTGCTGCTCACAAGCATGCAGTATGACAAAAGCATTCACTGAGTCTTTTTGGAAGCAGCAATGCTGATTTATACCTTCTTGAAAACATATGTCAAGAGCCAGAACAGATAAACAAAAATGCAAATCAAATTCAGCAGGAGAAGTGTCCCCTGTAAGCAGAGAAGTTCTCAGCATAGTTTTACCACAAATCTGCTCTGAAAACACAAACCTTATGATGAAATATAATTAGCACCATAGCTAGAATTAATAATGAGATAAGCGAAACTGACTTAAAAAAACAATCTAACAGACTTAGGGAGGCCATCTTAGTGGGGATATTTCTGTTTGGTTACAGTATTGTATGTGCATTTTCAGTGTTGGGTGAATATAGTTAGCATGTCTGTGTTCCAACCAAGAAACACTAATTCCCAATTAAATTTTATACAAGTCTGATGCCTGCAGTTTACAAAAAAAAATTTCCTTCTCTATCACTTGACATTCCAGTTGTGGGCCAAAAGGATGTCAAGATATGAAGCAGACCACAAGTACTTACAAGTGGGCACTTAAGTCATTCTCCAGTACAGATACTGGTCCCAACTCATACAGATCTGGGGAGAAAAGGTGAAAAAAACTCAAATAATATGAAAATTCTTTCACTCTTGTCCTCTAAAACACATTTGAAAAGTGAGATTTTTTATTATAAAGCCAAGTGAGGTACATAAGACAACACCTTAAAAATATTATCCATCATTAGTGATTCCATACCAGTTCTGTCAGCAAAGGCAAAGTGAAGATGTGCTCCCTGGAAGGCAATGCCTTCTTGCTCTGTGTCAGTAAAACAGGAGTCTGGATCTTTGTGAATGAATCAAGGTCATATCTGGTCTTCAGCAACCAATTTGGAAAGTGAATTTTTTTGCAAGTTCAAAAGTAGATAGGACATTTGATTGAAACCATGTTTGGAATTAATCTCCTGTTAAATCTGAATAGTAAAATGCAAATAAAGTAAAAAAAATTTGAATTGAGACTAAATTTGAGAGACACCACTCTTAACCATCTTCAGCTGCATCAACTGTATATTCAAATTTTGTCAAAGTGTTATTAATCTCCCTTCCATGGCATTTTAAATATTTTCCACAAAGACCTACTGTGGATTGTAAAGATCTACTACAAGTATTAGCTTTTAGTAATGACTGAAAAATCCTGGTATTTTTCATTTTAAAAAACAGCTTTCCAATTTTTTGCAACACTGAGGACTTCTGTTTCAAACAATCTGTGATACAAATCTTGAAAAGGACTCGGAATAATTAGCATTTAATAACTAGCTTTAAAAATCTCTTCTGTAACTGCTCCCTCTCTTTTGGTCCATTATCCCTCAAGAATGGCTTCATTGGCCTGAAAAAACCCTTCTGCCAGAAACTTGGTAGCCAAGAACCCCACAGCACTTTGAGGAAAGTACAAAGCAGGCTGAAAAAACCTCTGGCACAACCTTTCAAAAAGATATCACATCAATCTCTTCAGGACTGTCAAAGACAACAGCTAATGAGAGAGAGCAATGTCCAAGTGATTGTAGGGGCAGAAAACGTCCCTAAATTCACCTGTTTAGTTCACATAGGAAGGAGATAAACTCAACATCATGTAAATGCCACTGGACTTGCATTGTTATCATCCATTCTCACCCTCCACTGAACCACTTATCTTCACTCAGGCAGGCATGAACACCTTGAAGCCCTCAGTAGCATTAACAGTGCAGTCAGCACTCACAGGCAGCAGGTTCCCCCCCTCTACAGATGGGCATCCATGATCACCAGAGCTAAAACACACAAAGAACACTTGCTGAGTTGCACACTTTGGCACAAGACCTGCAGGTTTTGCCCTCAGAGCACTCCATATGCCTCAAGTGCTTTGAGATAGAGCAGGAATCACTACATCCCCAGGAAAAATAACTGTTATTGTCCCAAATCTATCAACTAGCAAGACCTCCAAAAGCAAAATTTACCTAGAAGCACAGTGTTCAGTCTATCTCAGTACAGGCAACACTGAAAGTAAAGTCTCTACCTTTTTCTGTTTTCAAACCTGCCCAAGTAGCAGATGAAGGAAGGAGATAATCATCTTTGGACATACAATGCAGCATCTCAAATACCTTCAAAATGCAGGCACTTCCTGAGAATCCTCCTTCTGAAATAGAATTTCTGCTAGGGGAGGGTATCATCTTAACTTTCAGGTGCCTGTTATCCAACATCAGAAAATCACAAGTCTTTAAGCAATGCAGGATTGAGGAATAATGGCTGACAGCACTGTCCTTTAACTCAGATTCAACATGAGCCCTCACTGTGCCCACTTCCAGGACGTGGTAATATATTAGCACAAGAAAAATGGAAATTCTTGGTATTCTTTTCACTATTTTTATAATATTGAATCAGATTCCTGGCAAAAGAAGAAGCAGCAGTAAAAGTAGAAATATTCACCCAGAGTATCTGAAAAGTAAAAATAAATTTCAAGACACCTCATTCATAGTTTGAAATAAAAATCTGCTGACATCTGGTATGGATCTGCTGGCTGAATTGCTTTGATTACTAATCCAAAGCCAAGTTCCTTTTTATTTATTCATTTACTCATTTATTTCATGGTTATAAAAATATGTTTCATAATAAATATGGAGAGTAACAACACAACGCTGATTAACAAATGTGATGTTCTCAATTTCTTTAACAGATTTCATTTTTTAAAAGGAATTGTGTGTCTGCAAGATTGTCAGCCCTAAATTTTATCCATGCCTTTGCTGTCACTACTTGGTTTTGGCTTTCTTTGGATATGCTAAATTTATAGGTGTTGACAAAGTATTAAGAACTACAAGGAGAAAGTGTCTGTGTAGAGCACTTCAGCACTTGTCAGGCCACACCTGGAATACTGCATTCAGTTTTGGTCCCCACTATAAAAAATAGACACTGGCAGGCTGAAGAGGGCCCATGGAAGGGCCTCAAAGGTGATCAGATGACTGGGAAGCCTGCCATGAACATAAAGGCTGAAACAACAGGGTTTGTTCAAAGAAGTCTTAACAGAGGTTTTATCACCATTCCAGTTCCAGTATTTAAATGGTGACTACAAAGAAGAGGGAGACCCCCTTTTTACAAGGAGTCATGTGTAAAAGACAAGGAGTAATGGGAGCAAGTTACTCCTGGGGAGATTCTGGTTGGGCACAGGAATAAAGTTTTTCACAATAAGAACAACCAGCTGTTGGAATAACCTTCCCAGGGAAGTGGTGGATTCCCCAGTACGGGGTACATCTAAGATTCAGCTGGACAAGGTGCTGGACCATCTAGTCTTGAACCCAAATTCTTTATAAGGTCCTTTTAGACAATTGAAGACAGCAATTAGACTTGTGCCTCAAACTTCCCCCTCAGTCTTCTATTCTCTATATCAATCCAGCCCTCAGCTCTTTTGCTCCCGTTCTAGCTTGGTGCTCTGCAAAGCTGCTTTCTAGCCAGACAGCCCTCACTGTGTAGTGTTGCATGCAGTTGTTCCATCCTAACTGCAGAAATTTGCATTTGCCTTTGCTGAAGGCAAGGTTCCTCCAAGCCCATTTCTTCAGCCTGTTAAGAGCACTCTGAAGAGCAGCCCTGTGCTCCAGCAAATCAACCACTTCTCTCCAAAAGAGCAACACTGAGCAAACTTACTGAGATTGCATGCAATAGAATCACACAGGTTGTTGTGAAGGAGATAAGCAGTCCTGGCTCCAGTGCTGAGCCCTATGGAACTTTCAGCAACCAGTGATCAGCTGGACTTCAGACCACACTGACCCTAAGCCTTTAGGTCCAGCAGTCAGGCTTGTTTGCCAGCTACCTTAGCCTGCCTAATCAGTACCTCATGAGCTTAGCCACCAAGGTATTACTGAACTCTGATCTTGCTATTTACCTTCCTCACCACCACCCCACAGCTGGAGCCACCACTGACCTGCCCACATTTCACCAGGTCCTCTTCACTCATGAGCAGCAGATCACCTTCTGTGACTGATGAGGCAGCACTTGCATTAAAACAGATCCTCAACACCTCCCAAAAATCTCCTTGATGACGTGCCACACCATGTTATCCCATCCAGCAGATGTTGACAGGTCAAAGTGCTCACAGGAAACAATGTTTTCAATTAAGCTTCCTCCAGTCCTCCAAAGAAGATTTCAGACAATTCCTTTCTTCTCTCACTCAGTCTGTAGCGGATGTTTGCTGAAAGGCATTCATGTTGGACTCTCCTTTGATCTTGATCAGCTTGTTTCTCCTTCCAAAGCAAATCTGGATCTACAAATTCAAGCCATACATTGGAGCACAAGCCTTTCTTTCACCTTTGCAGCTGGTACTTCCAAAAGACACTTCATTCCTCCACTACCATGCACAGTTTGTGTGAGCCATCACATACCACATTTCTGTGCCCCTAAAGAGGTACCCAGGTGCCACCCAGACTTTGAATTCCTTGTTGCTTCCTATGCAATATGTGGTTTTTTAGAGGTAGATGGGCCATCAGGGAAAGCATGAAAGGTTTGCTTATAATTCTGCCATTTAAGTACTTCTCTGGCCCTCATTCCTCTACTTCTCCTTGCGTTTCACTCTTCATTTCCTGAAATGAATACTCTTTAAAAATGAAGTTTCATTGAAAGTGGTGATACCCTGCCTGACGCTCAAACTCTTCTCCATAGGTAAACAAAAGCACATGCATGTGTAAGAGGGCAATAACCCTACCACCTTGCAGCCAGGCTGCTCACTTTCCTTCACTCCTACAGTCAGAAAGAATGCCTTTGTCACCAATGAGTCAGGATCAGAATGAAGGCAACACAACTCCATGCATTTTTCTCATGTTCTCAAACAGCAGGTGCAGAGAAAGAATTAAAACAATTTTTATCTCATTCTCTAAGCTTTCCTACCACTTCCCCAGAACAAGATCTGGGAAAAATCATCCGTTCCTCTCTGAGAACATTTACATACCTTGGATAATGTGACTCTAACCCATGTTGGTGCAATGCTACTTGAAGCTGGAAATTACCTGAAAGGACAATTCTAAAAACTACTCATGCAGCTTAATCAAAGCTTTTCAGACTGATATTCGAACTTAAGATCATACATGAAGCATTCTTCCCTGAGGATGAGCCTCACATTAGGACATGAATTTATGTTTATATTTTTGAAGAGCAGATCAGCAAAACACCACAGAACTCCAAAGGTGTACAAGATACATGACTCTCTTGTGATGAACTACTGAAATTACAGGAAGTCAAATATAGGTGGTTTGATTATGAAATGAGGTAAGGATGTCTATTACCCTTTTACCATATGTTACAACAATGCTCCTTTTTCTACTTCTTCGTATCTCTGTGAGGAATTTTCTGGAAAAGCTGTTGTTAAAAACAAGTACAGTAACCTGCTGAGTACTGAGAATGAGCTACTTTTATGTCTGAAACTTCCCACTGCTCCTAAACAGATTTGTGACTCCAAGCAGACTCATCTATCTCATTAACAAGAAGTACTATTAGGGAAAAACAGAAACCTTTGAATTTAATTAAAATTCAAGTACATTTTGTCTGAATGCACATTTTTATTTATGTTTTTACATACAAAAGGAAGAGCATTGCAAAGTTCTATCTATGCCCTTGTTTCAGAGAAAGAATAATCAGCCACTATTTTGAGGGAGTGAAATTCAAATAGCAGGGGAAAAGCTACCAACTACTAAAATCTGTCAATTCCTGGTTACACCTGATCTTTGCATGCCATGGTCTACTCCAAAAGTTACCCAGTGGAAAAGGATGCATCTTGCTACCATAACTTCAAAGTGATACTCAAATGTGTTATGCTGTAAACGAAAACAGTTGAGATGCAGAGGCACATGAAAATCCACTGACAAGTTTTTCAATGGTGTGGGTTGCAAGGGACCTTTAAAAGTCATCTAGTCCAGCCTCCCCTTCTATGACCAGGGACATCTTCAACCAGATTGATCAGGTTGCTCAGAATCCCACCTAATCTGGTCTTGAATCCCAACTCTTGTTAACATTATCATGTGACTTAGTAGGATGTACCAATCTGAAAGTCTTAATCATACAAACATATTTTTAAGAAACCTTTCCATTTCAGAGGACTACTTCACAGTTGGTTTTCATAACTGGGGATCTTTTTAGACTGTTTTCATAAGGTGAAACACAAAACCTAGCCATTGCAGGATTTCTTTTAATTACATGTTCAATAGGTATTGCCAAACCTGTAATCCCACTTCAAAAGTAAAACTTCCAAAAACATATATTACCAAGAAAATACCCAGAGAAAAAGAGAAAAGTGTTGGGGAGAGAGAAGAGCAGAGTGAAATCTTAAGGAGTCCTTTAGTTGCAGAAGTCAAAGCGGGATAAACACAGGCCTAAACCAAAATAAGTTTCAACTGTTCTTCATCTAAATTCCAAAATATTTCTACTGATACCACTAAAACCACACTTATCTTTCTTTCCCACAAAGTCAGTAAGGAGGGGGGTTATCCAGAGAGGTGCACAGGCCTTAAACTGCTAATAAAAAATTCTGCCCTCATGCTCACTGTTGTATATTTCTGTTTTTCACAATAACTGACAAACACAACAAGATTTAAATAAATAGACACTGAATTACAGATACTCTACCCCTACAAAGGAAAAAAAAATTAAAAAGCACAAGTTGAAAGGCAGTAAAAGCAATCAAACTGAACCCAGCAATAACTACTTTGGTATCATAAGGTACCCTCTACTTCAGAAGAAAACTCATATGAGGAAGCCCATGCAGATGGTGGGTCTTTGCCACAGTCAGAGTATTACATAGTACCCTTGAAGATGACCATTTTTAACCAATTTCCTGAGGTAAAGTCCACTGACTTTTACTACTTCTTTGATAAAACAGTATCAAAGGGGAAACATCTATCTTGCTCCTCTTTTGAATTCAATTTCTTCAAATAATTTCTGTGCTATCCAACCTCCAATGGGAGAAATTGCTGAGGAGACCCTGTGGTCATCCCTGCACACCTGAGGTGGAGCAATTGTGAATTGCAAGAGGCACAGCTACCAAGTACACCCCAAGACAGTTTTTGGACACACAGCTCCTGCAACCTGAGCACAGCCACTGGACAGCAATAAAGGTGACCCTAATTGAGGCTGAGAGAAAATTTATCCCTGACTCAGAGCTTCATCCTTAGCAAGCAAACAATAAAACTAATTTCATCTGAGCAAATTGCTGCTATGACACAATGGGAAAGAAAGACAGGGTGATATGACCAGCCCCATGTTTAGTGACTGCTTCTGAACTAGATAACATACACATAATGGACTCACCCAGCCTCTCCCTGGAAGTATACACTGCCCAGTCAAAGGCACTCCACCAATTTACTCACCCAATACATGCCAAGTGATTTCAGGTCTAACAACGAGCTATAGCAGAGGGACAGTGGAGCCACAACCAACACTGAAAAAAGCTTCAGGCATGTGCTCTTTACTGCTCCTCAGTACAACCTTTTAAACCCTTGATCTCACAGGCATTCCACCTGTGTGTCCTCTGTACCCTTCTGTGGTTGGTCAGTGCCCCTCAGCACCCCATGGCTCATTGCCCAGCATAAATTATGAACCTCTCAAAAATCATCCAATCAGCTTTTTTTCCCACATCAAGAGGCCATCTAAACAAGCAGAAAAGAGGTCATACTTGGAGAGGGAACATAAAAAAATAAAGCAAGTATGGAATGGTCATTCTCAAGTCTTCCATTTTGGAAAGAATGCTTTCTTCTCACTGTAGGCAGTCTTCCCATTAAATTCTACCCCAACAGAGTGCATTGGAAGGTATAAATACCAAAGCAAAGCCACAGTCATCTTCTACCATTTCCATGGCTAAAACCAGTTCATTTTTATAGGAGTAACAGCATCCTAGTTCCCAAGGTACAATACTGACCCCTCTTTTGTGCTGACAACACCCATTCAGTATCACACTGCCACAAGCCATTGATTTGACAACTTTTTAACTTTCACATATTCAACAGAGGCTGACATTAACCTGTGATACATAGCATTCCAGACTGGACACCTTAGTTCTGAAAATTCATGAGTCTTTTTTCTAATGAAGAATATTGGCATTAAAGTTTCTCTCATAAACCCAAGTACTGTACGCCAAGGAAAATACAATTCATTTCCAGAACAAACAAAATCCTGAGGAAAAGAAAAAAAAGAAAAAAGCAAAATAGACCAAAAGCCATTAAACAGCACACACAAACAAACACAACAAAAAAA
>VWZP01006303.1:2283-13755 GCA_013396995.1 Dicaeum eximium
TGTCCAAACCCTTCTTGAACTCTGTCAGGCTTGGAGTTGTGACCACTTCCCTGGGGAGCCTGTTCCAGTGCCCAACCACCCTCTCAGTGAAGAATCCTTTCCTAATATCCAACTTAAACCTCCTGACACAGCCTCATGCCATTCTCTAGGATCCTGTCACTGGTCACCAGAGAGAAGAGATTGGTGCCTGCCCCTCTGCTTCCCCTTGTGAGGAAGTTGTAGACTGTGATGAGGTATCTTCTCAATCTCCTCTTCTCCAGGCTGAACAAGCCAAATGACCTCAGCCACTCCTCATGTGCCTTCCCCTCTAGACCCTTCACCATCTTCGTAGCCCTCCTTTGGATGTTCTCTAATAGCCTTATATCTTTCTTATTGGGGTGACCAAAAGTGCCCCCAGTACTCAAGGTGAGGCTTCCCCAGTGCAGAGTAGAGCGGGACAATCACCTCTCTTGACTGGCTGGCACTGCTTTGCCTGATGCCCCCCAGGACACAGTTGGCCCTCCTGGCTGCCAGGGTACTGCTGACTCTCGTTCAACTTAGCATCAACCAAGACCCACAGGTCTCTTTCTGCATTGCTGCTCTCCAGCTTCTCATTCCCCAGTCTGTCTGTACATCCAGGGTTGCCCTGTCCCAGGTGCAGAATCCGGCACTTACCCTTGTTTAGCTTAATATGGTTGGTGATTGTCTCATTTGTTGAGGTCTGTCTGCAGGGCCTCCCTGCCTTCAAGGGAATCAACAGCTCCTCCCAATTTAATGTTGTTGGCAAAGTTACTTAGTATACCTTTGAATCCTGTGTCCAAGTCATTTATGAAGATGTTGAAGAGAACTGGCCCTAAGATGGAGTCCTGTAGAACTCCACTAGTGACAGGTAACTAGCCTGTCACCCCTTTCACTATAATCCTTTGCACCTGACCTGTCAGCCAATTGTTCACCCACTGCATGACAGTTATCTAGCACACAGCTGGATAAACATATAATTTTGTCCATAAGGATCCTGTGAGAGACAGTATCAAAATTTTTATTGGAATCCAAAAATATCACAACTGGCTTTGCGTGGTCAACTAGGTGGGTTACCTTGTCATTAAAGGAAATTAAAATTATCAAGCAGAGCTTTCCCCTCATGAGTCTGTGCTGGCTGTGACCAATGACTGTGTTGTCCTCCAAGTGTTTTTCAGTAACTCCCAGAATAATCTTCTCTATAACTTTACCAGGCACTGAAGTGAGACTGACAGGCCTACAGTTTTCAGGGTCATCCTTCTTGCTCATCTTGAAAACTGGGGCAATCTTTGCCAGCTTCCAGTCAGCTGGGACTTCTCCTCTTACCTTGCTGTGATTCTCCACCTTGAAGACCACACTGTTTGGGAGGTGGAAATCCTTGTTGAGCAATGTTTTTTCATTTCCTCCAATTCTAAATTTGACTTGAAACAAAAGCACATATAATTAATGTTGTAGATATGTGGATTTTGCTACTTCCTGGGATAGTAAGGGCTTTAATTTTTCCCTTCCTAAATTCACAACAGTGGTAAGTGTACTGTCTTGCTTTCCAGCAAGTTTCAGAAAGCACCAACTTCTGCTGACCTAATTGATGCCAAAGATGATAATTATGTTTCTAAAAAGCTCAGAAGGCAGTCCTATTAGAGTAGATGATCAGGACTGTGCTAGTGAGTGAGTGCAAAGTGGGAATTAAAAGGAATTCTCTTATCTTTGTATGATTGCTTAGCTATTGCTATGCAAGGGAGGAGAGCTCTTCTGTTACTGTAAAGCATCTTTGTAGTAAGGAGATGTTTGTATTAAAATATAAGCATTGCATCTTGGTGTGTTCAAATGCACTCAAGTGTTTAAAAAAAGTGGGGGACTGCATTTTTATTTTTGTGCTTCCAAAAGATTTTCCATTAATAAGAGCATTGTGAAGATTTTCTTTAAAATTACCAAGTTTAAAATGGTAGTGCTTGTGTGAACTTTAAAATGAATGCTAGTGATGTTCCTTGTCCATGGGTTTGGTGTATAGGAAAAGATGCTGCCATTTCATTGAACCACTTGTCCTTTAAAGTCTGTTACAGTTGTTGAGTTTGAGGTGTTTGGCATTTAAAAAAAACAAGCTTGTTGGCCCTGTCCTTCAAGTAGCATAGTGTAAACTCTTTCCAGTGGGATAGCTAAAGGCCAAATAGTTTTGGATATCTGCAGAATAATTCTGCATTGCACCAGAACTAACAATGTCAGAAATAAATCAGTATAATGCTGAGCAGGCAGGAGTAATTTTAAGGGTCAGATATGCAGAGGTCTTTAGAGAGTTAAACTACTGTTGGTTGAAAACTGTTTGCATGTCCAACACAGAAAATTTTTGTGGTGGCATGGCCGAAGTCCCCGGATGTTAATCCTTTTTTGTAATGGGTGTGTAAGTGTATTTTGCACTTAGAACCCAAAATCCTGCCTTGGTGTACTTTATAGGCATTGATGGGGCTGTTCCTAAGAGGTGCATGACCTTTGTTTCACGGGGGATAGTTCAGGATCAGAGGAATATGGAGGCAAATTGTACTCATTTGGAAATGCATAACCCTTTTGGTACAGCAAGGGAGATTCTTGGATCTTATACTCAACTTCCCAGACTGCCTTCAGTGCCACTGAAGGTTACTGCTGTTACAGTCTCTGATGGAGACCATTTTGCTTGACAGAAAATGCTTTTCCTTAAAGGCTATGAAAACTGGGACAAGGTGGGGTGAGTGGGATTGAGCAGTGGCTCTAGTGAATAATGCTGAATGTTCAAAAATGACAACAAAGGGAACTTTGTGGTGGGTTGTTTTTTTGCCAACATCAGTTCTGTTAATGATTTGCTTTTGGGGAGATTTTACTTTGCATATCAGATGGAGTCTTAAGGAAGATAGAGACCTATAGTTGTCAGACAAATCTTTCAGCTGCTAAAAAACAAACCTCTGAAGTACTTTGACAGCAGCTAGTCTGCAATTGTAATTGCAAAATGATGAAACAGCATTAACTTTTTCTGTGTCTGAACTAAGGGACAACTCTAAATCAACCGCCCTTGTCCTTATGGGGAACTTCATCTTGCCAGATGTTAACTGAGAATGCCACACAGCTGGTACAAACAGGTCCAGAAGATTCCTAAAACACCTGGAGGATAACTTCATGGTACAGGTACTAAGAGAGATGACTAGGAAAGGTGACCTCCTTGATTTGTTGCTTGTTAACAGAGAGGGGCTTGAGAGTGAAGTGGCAATTGGTGGCCATCTTGGCCACAATGACCACAAAGAAATAGATTTTAAAATCTCTGGTGAGAGGAGGAAAGCAAAACTTCAACCCTGGACATGAGGAGAGGAGACTTCAAGCTGCTAAGGGGGCTAGTGAGCAAGGTTCCCTGGGAAAATGCTTTGGAAGGTGCTGGGGTCCATTAGTACTGGTCACTTTTTAAGCACCACCTCCTAAGGGCACAGGCAATTCCCAAATGTTGGAAGTCAAGCAAATAAGGCAGAAGGTAAACTTGGCTGAGCAGGGATGATCTTCTGGAGCTAAGGCAAATAAAGAAAGTGTATGGTCAGTAGAAGCAGGGACAGGTGATGTAGGAGAAATACAGACATGCTGCTCGCCACTGTAGGGAGAAAATTTGTGTGCTTGTCATGGTTTGACACTGGCCCAATGCCAGGCATCCATGAGAGCCGCTCACTCACCCTCCTCTGCTACAGCTGGGAAGAGGAGGGAAAAAGGGGAAAAAAAATTAACAAAGGCTTCATGAGTGAGATAAGGACTGGGAGAAATATTTCAAGGGCAAAACAGGCTCAACTTAAGTTGCAAAGTGAATTTATTACTAACAGAATCAGAGGAGGATAATGAGAAGTAAAATAACCCCCTAAAACACCTTTCCCCACCCCACCCAGCCCCTCCCTCCTTCCCACCGACAGCGCGGGGAGACAGGGCATGGGGGTTTTGGTCAGTTCATCACCAAGACTGTCTTGCACTGCTCTGGTAGAGGAGTCCTTCCTCTGAGGCTGTGGGGTCCATCCCATGGGACAGTTCTCTGAACTTCTCCGGTGTGGGTCTACTCTTACAAGCAGCAGCCATACCGCACCTGCTGCAATGTTAGCCCCACTCATGGGCACACAGTCCTCCCAAAACTGCTGCAACGTAGGTCTCTCTTTCCACAGGGTGCAGTCCTCCAAAGACAGGCTACTCCAGCCTGGAAGCAGGGGCTCTCTCTCTCCATTGGGTCTCCCACTGGATCACAGCCTCCTCCAGACACTTGCCCCANACAGCTTCCTCCAGGCATCCACCTGCTCTGGCATGGGCACCTCCTCCATGGGCTGCAGGTGGATCTCTGCATCCCCTGTGGACCCCTGGGCTGCAGGGGCACAGCTACTTCACCATGGTCATCACCGCGGCCTGCAGAGGAATCTCGGCTTCAGTGCCTGGAGCACCTCCTCCTCTTCCTCCACTGACCTTGGTGTCGCCATGTTGTTTTCCCTCACATGTTCGTGCCTCCTCCTCTTCTCTGGCTAGGAGATTTTGATTTTGTTTTGATTTTCTTCTTAAATATGTTATCACAGAGGCATTACCAACCTCTCTCATTGGCCCAGCTTTGGCCAGCAGCATGTCCATCTTCAGAGCCATCAGGTATTGGCTCTGCTGGACATGGTGGAAGCTTCCAAGCAGCTTCTCACAGGAGCCATCTTTGTGGCCCCCCTGCTACCAAAAACCAGGCCATGACAAACCAATACAGTGCCCAAAGCGCAGTTGGAGTTGAAGCTGCCGGAACTGTGGGGGGACAATAAAAATAGTTTTCCTGAATACATTTATATCAAAAGGCAGTCCAGAAATAACATCATCCCATTACAGGATGAGGATGGCCACCTCACAAACAGGGACATGGACAAAGCAGATGTGTTTAACACATTTTTTGTCTGTCTTCAATGCTGGTTACGGACCAATGGGGTCCCAGTGCCCTGCGCTTGTGCGGGAGCCGCTGCTCCAGCTGGATTCTGATAAGTCTATGGGCCCTGATGGGATTAATCCAAAAGTACTCAAAGAGCTGGCTCATGTCATTACGAGGCCTCTCTCAATGATTTTTGAATGGTCTTGGAAATCTGGAGAGGTCCCAGTTGACTGGAAGCTGGCTAATGCTGTCCTAATTTTCAAGAAGGGCAAGAAGGATAATCCTGAATTCAGGAAGTTTGGACAATGCTCTCAAGCACATGGTGTAATTCTTGGGGTTGTCCTGTGCAGGGTCAGGTGTTGGACTCGATCCTTGTGAGTTGCTTCCAATTTAGGATAATGTCTTATTCTTTTAACTACCAGCAAATGTTTGCTGTTTTGTTCAGAACCTGATTCCAAATAAGCCTTTAAATCCTCCACTTCTTTAAGGGCTCTTATTGGAACCTAATGGGTATGTGAGCAGATGCAGGCAAATAGCCAAATGTGAGGGGTTTTTTGTTTTCTTTTGTTCTAGGCTAAAGAAAGTGTTGCATCACTATTAATGCTTAACAAAAAAAGGTAACATTTCAGGGCTTCCTGAAAGGATGAAACTAGCTTTCCAGTTTTCCTGTGCTACATCAGTGTGATAGCGGCAGGTTGCAAGACTGGAGAAACTACATTGTTAATGATACCTGCTCTCAGGCATACCAAATGGAGTGCAAACAGAACTGCTTCCAGTTGATGCTATCAAACAAAGTTCATGCTCTGGAAAAGTCCTTTTTCAGCAACAAAATGTTCTCCAGTCTTGGTACCTATGGAAGATACTGCTCTAATTTCTGTGTAAAATTACTCAAAGGATGTGTTTCTGCCATGCAAATCTCAAACATCCTTACTTTCTGTGTGCTTATGTTGAAAAAAAGTACCATTAGAAGGTTAAAATTTCACTGAAATATAGTACAAGACAAATAAAATAACTTATGAAAAATGAGGCAACAACCAAACCTGCAGGAACCAAGAGCAATGATCCAAGAAGTAAGAACAGGAGGACACTATAAATCAAACTACAAAGCCAAAGAACAACTTTACTTGAACTTTGTGGTCATTAACATAATAAAATACTCACTCATAGGCTGGGATTGCCCCTTACTCACATAAGCCCCTTTCTCATAGAGCATGTGTGGTAAAATAAGTGTGCACTGTATTTTTAAACTGAGAGGAGAGAATGAAAAGCCGATGACTATAGCTTTAGGTTGTTACTTATACTGGAAATGCTGATTTTTTTCATTCAAAGTATATAAAAGTGAGTAGCTGGCATACTGAGTGTGCTGGCTTTGTGGATTCACCACCTAGCATCTATCTCTGCACAGACACAAAATAAATATCTAAACTCTGTGTGTGGATTGGCTTCTTGCATACTGGGTGAAAGAACCCATATTTGGGACAACACAGACACAGTTTTTTAAAAAATAACAGTCTACCTGTGTCAGTATGTAACTTAGTGCATAAATTGGGTATGAACACTGTTCCCTGTTCTAGGAAGCTTTCAGAACTCTTTCTTTGGTTTATGTATCAAATGTTACCTACAAGCAGAAAAGGACAAGAAACAAGCTGATTTGTTCCCTTATTTGAATCAAGGCAAGGTAAAACTTGTGGATAGGGCACTATTTAAATCATTCTACTTGTTACCAAGTATGTGGCTTTCAGATGCTGATTGCTGGTAACCTTACTAGGAATAATGAATCTGTAGGCTAATGTGAATACTAGCAAGGCTGTTATTATGAATTAACAGACACTCATCTACTTTATCACCACTAGAGGCTCCTCCAAAGTCATGCTTTGGATATGTTTCTGTCAGGAAGCAGCTCATGTTTTAAGTAGCATGCAGATGTCTGAATCTTTCAGTGTAACACCTCTTTACAAGCAGTGAATTTTTAATCAACGTAATCAGTCATCCTCTTAATAGTATGATTGAACTCGAATCATCAATCTGAAATAGTTACTGATCACTAACGACTGATGAACTTTGGTGATGTTGAGTAGAAGTTTGTATTGTTGCTTGCTAGTAACTGAGAAAAACAAGCATGAAAATATTTGTAATGATGAGTGTGGGTAAATAATTTTCTTTTAACATCAACATATTTTATCCCAGCATAGATAAAGCTATAATTACCAACACAGATTATTTTAGGGGTCAGACACTTCCATGTATGTCTGGGGTAGGTTTCCTATGACAGGGCTGTACTTATGCTTTTATTTTTGAAACACTGTCAACTTGCTGCAAACCAATTAGTACTGTATTGTAATTTGCGAGATTGTAGGTATCTTACATCCAGTGCAGTGTGTATGAGATAAAGGCTTTGATCAAATGGCCTAACGACATTAAGTTTTCAATAATTAATCTTATAAGACAAGAAATAATCACATCATGGGATCATTGCTAGCATGCAAATAAGGATGAAATTTCTGCTCTGTGCCATTTGTGGGTTTTGGCAGCCTCAGCTTATTCCATATGTAAGCAAGTCCCACGCTTAGGTCTTAGATTTTTGCAGATGTGTGGGTATTATTTTTCCCCAAATGGAATAAGAGATAATCCAGTTCTCAAACTGACCAGGTGGATGCTACAATTTTTTGAGTGTGACAGAATGCTGGAGCACTGTACTGGAACCACTGGAGACACAGCATGCATTTTTGTAGCTTAAATGTCAGTGGTCTCTGTAGCCACAGATACTTGCATGTGATGATCATATTATTTAGAAAGTGGAGGAGCTTTTAGATGAGTTTTTGCAGGAAAGCAACATGACTTGGTTTTAGGGAGGCTTAAAAATAAGATGGTGCTGTGTGACTACTGGCATACACATGAGGACCCATCAGAAGGTTATTTATTATCCATTTCTCTATTCAGTTAATATTCTTAAATTCAAGACCTTTAAAAGGAGGGGTGAAGCTGAAAAATAAGTTATTCATAATTCACCAGAAGGTAGATACTAGAAGGGTCTAAGTAGAAAGTGATGTCTCACAGTAGAAAAATTGCTTTGTCTTGAAGTTCTCTACTTTCTTTTTCTTCAGGTATGTATCTGCTCTCCGGTTCTTGTAGCAATGGAGACATGGACCCTCTTGCTTGTTCCGAATACAATCAAGTTTATTACTAGTATACAAGGCCTTATATACTGTACAACTATGCTAGGGTTTTATACTGTGCTAAAAATATGCTATGCAAGACTTTATACTGTGCTAAAATTAGTCTGGCTAAAATTATACTTGTTAACATTTTTGTAAACCAAAACAAACACACATTGGCCACATGCCACCTCCTGTGTTTCTGTTCACATGTCCCCTTGAACAATTAGCACTCCAATCAGGCGCTGTTCACGCGAAGCTTACATAACTTGTTTTTGTCTTCATGCCAGCTGTACTTTCCCAAGTGCTTTTCATGAACTGTTAGAGAGCAAAAGTGAACAAAGTGAGTAAAGGCCTTGTACTTATTCTATAAGACTTTTCTTGTCTGCCACAAGGTCTCACTAAAAGACTGTCTATCTACCATATATCCTGTCTTCTCTTCCCTGGTATGCCACTTATGGGTGATCGCTTATCTGCCACACAAATTTCTTCTAAAGTCAGATCTGCCACTTAAAATTAAGGATATAATTTATGACATGCTTAAATACAGGGAAAAAAATAGTTTTAATTTTTCCCTCATTTTTTCTTGGTACTGGTAGGCAATACTGCACTGTGTTAGAGCTTTAAGAGTTGCTTTTAGTCGCACAATTGTACAAGTTTCCTCTGACTTTCTTTCAAGATCCCCCTGCAGCAGGATGGAGTTGAGAATTGGAGGCACAAAAGGCAAAGATCATGGGTTGAGATAAGAACAATTTACTGGAAACAGCAATGAGATAAGAAATTAAACAGTAGCAGCAACAATATTAATAACAAAAGTGAACAAAAGAGCAAGTAATTCACATGCAAAAATGCTCACCAAGGAGCCAAGACAATGAACAGTGTCAGACAGCTTCCCCCCATCCCATTTTCCTGAACAGAAAGAATGCCCTTCTCCTCAGAATCAATAAGCCTTTTCCCCTACCCCCACCAATTATGTGACAAGGTATAAAATAACATCTGCTCCTGGCCATGTCCCCTTGGCCACGTCCCCTCCCAGCTACTCAAAATTTAACCCTGCCCTGGCTGAAACCAGGTCACCTGCAGTAGTCTGAAGTAGTTCTTCTTGACTGCTACTCTTACCTTGTATGCCTTCAAACTTAATGTAAATGGGTATGATTACTTAGATACAAACTTGAATTTCAAGGTTGATTGTTCATATATCAAGCTTGGCTCAATTGCACTGATTCTACTTTTATCAGAAGTATAAAGGAATTATACTTCTCTGCAGATTAATCAACCTGCTTTGCACCCTTTTTCTGGCTCTTTCAGGAGATATTTCAGCCAGCTGAGGGTTCTGGCCTTATCTGGATATCATATTAGTCATCGACATGGCAGCTAGTTAGAACATAGGTAGAAATATCAATGCTAGCTTTTACTTCAGTGTTGTACTTTCTCTTATACATCTGACCTAAAAGATATCTTTTTAAGCATCTGTATATCAACAGTGATAATAGAATGGTTTGGGTTGGAAACAACCTTAAATATAGTCTAGTTCCAACCCCCCTGCCATTGGCGGAGATACCTTCCACTAGACCAGGTTGTTCAGGGCCCCATCCAACCTGGCCTTGAACACCTCTAGGGATGGGGCAGCCACAGCTTCTCTGGACAACTTGTGCCAGGGCCTCACCACTCTCACTGAGAAGAATTTCTTCCTAATATCTAATCTAAACCTACCCTTTTCCAGCTTAAAGCCATTCCCCTTGGTCCTATCACTCCATGTCCTTGTAAAAAGTTCTTCTTCATCCTTCTTGTAGGCTCCCTTTAGGGACTGGAAGGCTGCTATAAGGTCTTCCTTAAGCCTTCTCCAGGCTGGACAACCCTGAGTCTCTCAGCCTGTCTTCATAAGTGAGGGACTCCAGCCTTCTGATCATCTCCGTGGCCTCTTCTGAACTCCTTTCAACATGTCCATGTCCTTCTTGTGTTGTGGGCCCCACAGCTGGATGCAGTACTCCAGGTGGGGTCTCACAAGAGCAGAGTAGACAGGAAGAATCACCTCCCTTGACCTGCTGGTCAGGCTGCTATTGATGCAGCCCAGGACACAATTGGCTTTCTGGGCTGCCAGTGCAAATTGCCGAGACATGTCGAGCTTCTCATCCACCAAGACCCCAAATCCTTCTCCCCAGGGCTGCTCTATCCATTCTCTGCCCAGCCTATACTTGTGCTTGGGATTTGCTGGACCCAGGTGCAGGACCTAAAGGATCAAGAACAACCATTTTGTAGATGTTTTTGTCTAGCCATGTGTAACTAGCTTTTTAAATGGAGCATGGTTGTTATAGCATGGAGGTGACTTTTTGGTGGTCTGCAGGAGACGAGGACTATGTGAAGGGATATCTTCTTCAGTATCTGTTTCCTTAGATCCACATTGGAAGCATAAGGTATATATGGTACCTAACACAAGGCAACCTGATATGTGATTCAAACAGTAGTACTTTGGAGCCACTAAAGGCCAAGGCAGTTGAATATCTTGTCCTTATGACTACAGAAGCAGTGCTGTCTTATCTGCTTCCTTTTAAACAGATGTTTAGTATAAGAGCTAGTTGTCTGCCTGGTGTAATGCAGATGATAAATATATATTTGCAGGAGCTGGTACTGTAGCAGATTTGGGCTGGTGGCTGCTGCTTTTGTCCCCCAGCCAAGACAAGAGTACTTTGTAGTATGAGAAGTAGCAGCTTAATGCTCTGTGGGCCTCAGTGATGTGCCTCTGTGTTTTGATTTTTGACTTAAGGTGGATATTTGTGTTTTGAAGTCATTAAATGAATTAAACACATAATTTGAACTGGGCTCTCTTTCCTTAGCAGGCCAAAGCTCTGAGACTCTAACAGTTCAATAATATTGTGCAATTTGGGGTTTTGTCTTGTTTTGAAAAAATAAACCTGGCATCTGATCTAGGATTCATCTTTCATTTTCATCCCTTGCAGTGCAGTTTGCTAGTGACCAAGTCATTGCTGCTCTTGAGTAAAGCTACAGTGATTGTAATGCTGTGAGCTCTAAATAATATAAAGCACAAGGCAGGGGTGAAAAGATAGACAATGACAGAATGCTGAATGTTTCTTGAATTTAGCTCCTCATGAGCTTAAACTTCAAACTTGATGTCTTTGAAGCAGACTATGATAATGGAGCTGATAGGTGCATCATTATGCAGTAATGTGAAAATCTGCTTTTGTGTCTCAAGCATAGACTTCTCAGTAGTGAATACCTTTGTACATAGTGCTGGTTCCTGCAGTGAACTGAAGGACACTGGGCAGGGAGACAGCTTGCATAGCTGTATCAGACTTCACTGTCTCATACAGGATTATAGACACTTTGCAGATGGGTTGCACACTGGTTCTATGGATAATACAGTGTTACCTGGGTGTGTTGATTCGACACAGACTGATTTTTTTTTTTTTTTTTTTTTTC
>VWZP01006312.1:0-11959 GCA_013396995.1 Dicaeum eximium
GTTAACATGGCTGGATGATACCCAGGTCTGGGTAAGTCAGTGACCACTCAGCAAAGAAAAGCTTAAGGCGCTCAAGGAGCTAGTAGAGGAGCAATTGGCCAAAGGCCACATAGAAGAGTCCTTGGAATTCCCCGATCTTTGTTATAAAAAAGCCAGGGAAGGGTAAGGGGCGGCTCCTCCATGACCCCCGGGAAATAAACAAAGTAATTGAAGACATGGGGTCATTCCAACTAGGGATGCCTTCCCCAGTGATGTGTCCCCAAAATTGGCAATTGGCTGTTCTGGACCTCAAGGACTGTTTCTTCCAAATTCCCCTACACCCAGAAGATGCCCCATGGTTTTCCTTCTCGATTCTTAACATCAGTCAAGAGGGCCCATTGAAATGCTACCACTGGAAAATACTGCCTCAGGGCATGAAATGCAGTCCTTCCATCTGCCAGTGTACATGGCTTCATTGCTGTCCCAAAAAAGGGCACCCATCATCCTCCACTACATGGACGATGTGCTTGTGTGTGTCTCCGATGACACTATACTCCAACACACACTTGACCTAGTGGTGGAAGTTTTAACCTCTGCTTGATTCCAACTGCAGGAAGACAAGATTTAAAGGGTGCTACCTTGGAAGTACCTGGGCTTGGAGATCACTGCGCGGACTGTTGTTCTGCAGAAATTGGAAACTGATAGTGATCCCAAAACCCTAGCAGATCTCCATTCCCTGTGTGGGTCTTTGAACTGGGTCAGGCCCTGGCTAGGCCTCACCAACAAGGACCCAGATCCCCTCAACAATTTATTGAAAGGGGAGAGAGAGCTAGATTCTCCCGGGGAACTGACCCCAGAGGCAAAAGCAACAATTCAAAAAGCATAGATGGCTTTGACCAAGCTTTGGCTTATCATTATTAGCCCAAGCTGCCTTTCAAATTCATTGTCCTGGGAAAGCTACCACACTTACATGGCCTGATATTCCAATGGATCGAAGGACAGAAGGATTCACTCTTAATCACAGAGTGGGTTTTCCTCTCTCATCAGCGATCCAAAATCATCACACAGCCACAAGAGCTAATAGCTCAACTGATCCAGAAAACCAGGATGAGACTGAGTGAGCTGGCTGGTTGTGACTTCGGGTGTATTCATTTCCTGGTCAAACTTTCTGAGGAGGGAAAGAACTCTCCCCAGACGTTGACCAAAGAGATGTTTGAGCACCTGCTCCAGGGCAATGCTAACCTCCAACTATCTCTGGACAGCTACAGTGGACAAATATTAGTCAACACCCTGTCACACAAATTGTTTCATGAGGAATTCCGTCTCATTCCTCCTAAGAAAGGGAGTCGTAGGCCACTCAAAGTGCTCACAGTGTTCACTGACATGTCCAGGGTGTCCCACAAGTCAGTGATGATTTGGAGAAATCCCCAGACTCAGCAATGGGAAGCTGATGTTGAGTTTGCGGAGGGGGTCACCCCAGGTCACCGAACCGACCACGGTTGTGAGAGCCTTTGAGAAGTTCTTGGAGCCAATTAATTTGGTCACCAACTCAGCCTACATGATAGTGCCCAGGGCAGAGCAGGCAGTTCTCAAAGATACTGAGAACGAGCATCTCTTCTGGTTGCTGTCAAAACTAATTGATTTAGTTTCACATTGAGAGTATGCGTTCTATGTAATGCATGTGAGGTCACATACCAATTTGTCAAGCGAAATCACAGAAGGGAATCGCAAAGCAGATTCCCTCGCAGCCCCCGCAGAAATGGCATGCCAATGACACACATCTTCCAACAGGCAAAGCTAAGTCACCAACAATACCATCAGAATGTGCTGGGTCTAATCTGTCAGTTCCAACTAACACAGAGCCAGGCTTGAGCCATTGTGGCTACCNGTAGGTCAAGCTGTAATTGAGCGTGCCCACCAGACACTCAAACAAGTCTTGGCTAGGCAAAGCAGTTCAACAGGTGGATGTCACCACAATAAAAGCTCTGCAAAGCCATGTCTATAATTAATTTTCTGAACTGTTCCTTTGAAAATATGAGTCCTCCAGTGGTACGTCACTTAACAGCAATAATAGGTTTAAGTTGTCACAGCATCCACCAGTCCTAATTAAGGACCCAGAAACTTGGGAAACCAAGGGTCCTTTTGAGCTCATTTCCTGGGGGCATAGCTACATGTGCGTATCCACCCCCACAGGCCTGCATTGGATACCCCAGAAGTGGGTAAAACCTTTTGTCCCCAAAAATCCAGCACCAACAGAAGTGGATGAAAAACAAGCAGCTGTCGCTTCAAAAAGAAGATGCTGTCAGAAAAAGTTTACATTCCAGCAAACCCCTGACCTTTAATATGTTTTTTAAATGTTTTTCTTCTTAGAAAAAACCTACCTTCCACTCAACCTCATGATGAGACCTGTCCAAGTTGTCATCCCATTTGTGCTGAGCAGTCTGACAGCTGTGTGGATCATCCCTCAGCCATGCCAAAACATCTGGGTGACCCTGGCACAGACACTCCCAGACACAAGAAAATATATGCCTGTCCACTGCAGCAGCAAGAGACCCTATGTCTACCTACCTGATAGGGATTCCATTGCGAGCTGGAGAGTATCCAGCCAGTTTTGACGCACCTATGCCTGACCCAGGTCCCAAATCGCACAACATCCAACAACACGAAACGCATCAGCGGTGGGCTGTAATGATTAAAAACCCCACAGAGGGGGGACTGCCAAATTTACCCAAAGCAGCTCAGGAACCTCAAGAATTAGAGCTGTTGGGTTCCTCCCCGGCACCATACTGCATTCACTTTGTCTTCAGCCCCTTATCTAGCACTAAAGCCTTTAACAATCTACTGCTGTATTGAGAGGAGTTCACCACCAAAAGGTGGTGTAATATTCTAAGCCACATTACAGCAGACAATCTATACCATTCACATCCCGAAAACCTCCCTAGGGGGCTGTTCCTAATTTGTGGGGGTCAGGCGGGGGCAGGAATCCCGTCTCGGCTTTTAGGAGGGCCATGTACTATCGGGCGGTTATCCCTGTTGGCGCCCAACCAAACCTTGACTGGCGAATGGATTTGAGAAAACAACTCGCCCAACAAAATTCAAAAGCGAAGTGCTGACACTTTGGACCCAAATTGCAATTCAGAAACTTTTCATTGGGCCAAGTCAAAAAGAATTGCTGCATCCCTGTTCTTTCCATGGGTTGCAGCAGCCAAAGCTCTAGGTGAATTGGGCCACCTAGAGTGCTGGGTGCTCAAACAAGCAAATTTGACATCCACTGCCTGTAACGATCCACAAGGTTGGGATTCGTGATGGTTCTTTTATTTGATCTCAGAGTACAAAAGGTAAACAACACCAGGGACTCAAAACAGCAAAATGCACTTTATTGAGTGCTCATCAGCACTGGTATGCGATAGAGGGGAAAGAAAAGATATAGAGAGAAATGGAGGGAAAGAGGGGATTATAGCTACCAACGCCAAAGTCCGCCCAGCCGTCCATCAATGCAGGGTCTTCTGTCTGTTGGGGAGATCTCAAAGGGGGGTGCGTTTGGGGTGCATTTTTATAGTGTTTTACAAAGCGAGAGGCACAGGACCAAAAGCAGAGGAGATTGATGACCATCTAATGTAGAGATAGTTGCCCTAAGAAACAGGCACTAGGTAAACAGTCCACTGTGGCTAGCACTGATTTCTTCACCAGTACTGGCAGTACCAGTTCTCATCAGAGAGGCATTTTGCAATGTATTTCTTGGCAGTCCTCCCACCTCAGCCAGGCCAGAGTCTCTGAGTGGTCTCAGCCCTCAGTCCTCGGAGATGATCGTGAAGCAAAAATGAAGGATCCTAGGACTGACTCTCACACCGCCATCAGCTCCCTCCTAGAGGACGAGGAGATTACCACGCAAGCCACTACAAAATCGTGCAGCCACAGATTTCCTCTTGCTGCTGCATGGACACAAATGCTAGGAATTTGAAGGACTTTGTTCCCTGAATTTAATCTCAAAAGCACCCAACATCCACATAGGTCTCCGAGAAATGAAAAGCTTGATTGGACAAGTAAAGCCAGAGTCTGAAGACTGGTTTAGTGAACTGTTCAAGGACTGGGGACTCTCAGGGTGGTGGACTTCAATAGTTAAAATAGTTCTGTTGGTTTTTGTTGTTCTTCTCTTAATTGTTAGCATTCTGAGTTCTACACTGCTTTCTTTTAAAAGGCATTAACAGTTTAATCCCTGCTACCTCAGAAGTCAACCACAGAGAACTTGTGGGCCAAAGGCAGCCTAACTGGCCTTCAAATCNATGAACCAACAGCTGAGCATTCAAGCACATAAAAACACAAGTGCCAAAAGTTGCTGAAGCACTAAAACGATTGCCAAAATTTCCAAAAACCTCAAAAACTTTACTCACCTTAAAAGAATTGATAATACAATATGAAAAATATCAAGTTTTGAAAAAAATCTTCGTCTGCTGTTCTCCTTCAGTTGTTCATTAGTTGTGCATGAGAAAGAATCAGAATATCTACAGAGTATGATCAGAGACACTTGCACATTTCAAGAGCTTAGTAGCATTTAGAAAACATCAGAAAGATTTTTAAAAACCCCATGAAAATACATTATATGCATGCACTGATATGCACAGTTTAAAAATGTAACATTATTGATGGTAGACTGCTTAGATATTAACACATTTATTCCTATACAGGAAAGTTTAAAATCCTACCATGGAAACACCTTTGAGATTCAAAATTTTATGTCTCCCTAGTGTTATGCTGTGTGATGCAGCAAACTGATTTTGTACCTTGGATGCCTCTGTATCACATTGCACTTCAAATTATGGATATGTCCATCATTTTATCCTGAAGCAAACAGCATAGACGTGCTCACACAGGTAGTTTTTCTGTGCTAGTGTATGTTGGAATGCATGAAATAGAAGCCTCTCTGAGTCCCTCCGAGAGGGAAAGGAATGCAGGGATTTAATTGAAACTTTTAGAGAAACTGAATATATTAAGACACAGAGACGAAGTAGGAGTGCTTACTTTGGTTTTAAGTAAGTTGAAATATATCTTAAGTGCCTTAAGAGACTGTGTTAGCTAGTAAAAATCCCCAAAGCCTTCTTTAAAGTTCAGTAGTGTTACCTTTCACAAAATTAACTGAGCTTCAGACATAATGAAAACATAGCAGAACATTGCTTGCATTTCTAGATGGAACAGATAGAACTATTTGCAAAAACAGATAGAACTGTATGTGTAGATTTTGTGTAAGAACTGACACTACATTTGCACATTAGAATTAAGCTTGGATAGGTATAGGAAGAATGTTTTAGAATCATATTTTTAGCTGATTGGATGATTTATGAATAAAATCCCCCTGTACTAGGGTGCAAGAAGAAGATGAAGAAGAAAAAGAAGAAGAAAAAAAGGGATAGTAGCTTCTGCTAGCTGCTGTTGTTTTTGCTCCTTCTGCTTCTCCTTGGAACATCAGGACTTTATGCCAGAAAGCTTTTAGCATAGACTTTAATAGTCTGAACTCTTTGCCTTGAAGATTGATGTTTTCATGCAATAAACAACTTTATAACTACCTACAACTGCTCCTGCCTCTTTGAAGACCTAAGACCCACAGACAACTCAACAAGTGTACATCTATGGATCAACTTGTTTGGAATTTTATCATACCCACATATTTATTTTAGCATACCCTTTATTCTGCACAGGAGCTAATAAAAAATTATGGACACTTTTGAAAATGTGTGTGACAAACACACAGGCTTCATAGGTAAAATAAATACACTGTAGTAACCCAGCATAAGACTATAACAGATCTGTAAAGCATGGAAAAAAATATTACTAGGTGTATGTAAATGAGAGGGATTCACCTATTCTTCAGGCAGTTATTTCTCTAGGTTTGTGAAATGATGGCTTTACAGGAGCAGTCTTAGTGTTAGACTGAAGGCCAAATCTCAGCACCATGTTTCTTGCCCAAAGTATGCCACCAAAAGCAGATCTGGGCTGAATTAGTCACATATCAGAAGGATATCTTCTCTGTGTCACATCACTGGTCTGTGGATTATTTCTAGCATCCTCTATGTAATTTACAGCAAAAGCTAGCATTTCCACTCACAAACTTGTTTAACTGAAACAGATGCCCATGTTTTGTAAGATATACATGTTCACAACATGACCATCAGATATCCTCAGCCTTACTGTTGATCTTAGTTTGATTCAATACACTGACTTGTCAAAAATATTTTGAAAGTACATACTCTCCTTCCCCCAAGCAGACACTGTGCAACACTAAAAAAACCCAAAACAAGTAATTACTGTCTTGATTCCACTTCAGGAAAAGAAAGATTATACTTGATACTTCAAAAGTAAATTTAGAAAGGCAGAATGTAATTATTGCAGTTGGAATCTACACAAGGACAATAGAATACATAAAACTGTTCTTGCAAAATGTACCATTAAATGGCCAAAAGTTACCATGAACATAGTTTTATTACTCAGCTAAAAGATAGAAAGCACCTTGCAATTCTAAGCTAGAGTACTTGAGTCAGTATTAACTAATTGAGGAGTATATCATCCTCTGTGTGAAAAATCAACAAACCTTTCCACTTTTCTATTCATTGAAGGACTCTCATACGCTACTAATATATGTAATTTTAAAGAAATATCCCAAAACATTTAAAATGGCTTCAGCTATATTTAGGATTTTGTTTTATTTTATTTTTAGGATTTCACTATAAAAGGGTTAGAGAGAGATATACCCTAGAACTATATGATTATATGAGTGTAGCTCACATCTCCATTTTTAATCTTCTTATAATTCTCAACAAGCACTCAAAAATGTGTAACTTTGCATGCAAACCTATGTGCTTACACACAAATTTTCTGGAAAAAATAGTTGTTAAATCTACTTAGTTACAGGATTTTTTTTTTTCACTTTTTGGTACACAGAAAGAGCATTGCTTTAACAATTATGTTTTACATTTCAGTTTATTAATTCTCAATTGGCCATATTAGAAAATAATAACTTCCGTCTTTAATCAAAATCATCACAGAGAGGTAAAATAATCATAAACCCAAACATCATTTAATAAGGTAGATTATTACATCTTTAAACAAGTGAATACAGTAAAATACACAGTAAATAATTTTGACGAAGTAACAATGGTATTCTATGGCATTTGAAGACTGACAGCACTACTATCATTAAACTGTAAGGCATATACTTTCCCTAGTAGCTGTTTAATAATCTTCATATATTTTGTGGGTCACAGCTGCATAATGAGTTCAGTGGAAGAATTTACAATATCAGACCACAAGCCATCTCAGAAGAGACAGTTTCTTATATAAGTTAATTGCAGTTATTCTATTACTTCACTGGAAATTTTAGTTTCTAAAAACAATCACAAAGAAGTTCTGAAATAAAATATTCATTCTATTTAGTAATATTAAGCAAGATGGGAAGATTAAGCATCTCCTTACCAAGGCAGTATGTAACCTTGAGCAATGAAATAAGAACTAAAATTATTAGGCATGTTCTGTGTCCTTGTTAGGGCTCTACTGCTCAGTCCCTTTATACTGTACCACATGTATTTATTTGACCTTACTTCATCCAGTCCAGGATACACAACATTAATTGGCTTTATCTAGTCTTCTAGTGGTCTGGAGCACGGATGTGCTGAGGGACACTGAACTGTCACCTGGTTTTCTTATACCCAAAGGTTTCTTTACAAAGTAGCATCAGTATACAGCCACAGGATACAGTTACAGGATAAGATATGCATTTTTCTTACCATTGCACAAGGAGTCACGGGAAAAGTGGTATGTATTTATTTCCCCTTTATATTATTAGACACAAAGCTACATGTTCAGGGAGTTAAGTGCTGATTAATTTCTTTGCTAAGTCATTTCTGCCTCCTTGCCACTTTATGACTCAATGTTACTGGGTGATATTTTGTGATAAGTGGTACCTGATTTTATTAAGAATGATACCTCTAAACAGAACATTTAAGATAACCAGAAATGCCTTACACTAATGCATAGTGTAGTCAGGATTCAAATACACTTAAACTGATTAAGACCTACTGCATGGAAGACAAAATATTATGCCCTAAAAAAAGAAAAGTGGCTTCTAATTATGATTTTTTTTTTCAGTGAGCATAACATGATAATGATAACAGAGCAGTATGAGATAAGATGAGTGAATTAATGAATCACATGAAGTGAAGCTGTCTTTTATTTTACAGGAAGCATTTGTTGGAGAAACAATTAACACTGCCTCCTTCTGGCAGTTAGGTGACTTTGTTTACATATTCCCCCAGTCTGCAAGATAATACCCTACATAATAATTATAAACAGCGAGAGTGGAAAATTTGTTAGGAATTTTTGTTTTGCATTTAATTTCTTGGCACTTCAGGAAAGTCAGTACACTGAAAAATTATATCTGGCTCAGAGAACACCATATGAAAGATTTTTATTTCAATTTTATAATCATATGTCAGCTTCATGCTCTCTCTAACTCATTGTTTAAATCCTACAACTGAAGAAATGTGGGAATAGTTACTGTCTCTAAATTCGCCTAACATTTTTATGTCAGCTCTAGTCAGATGACTTATTTTTTAATCTCTTCAAGAACAAATTAAGAGTTTTCTTTTTACATCAAGATAATAGAAGGAGATAAAAAAGCATGTTTTCATCCTCTGGTTTTTCACATTTGAAAAATAATAAAATGCTATATTAATTTTTTTTCTGAGTTTTATAACTTACAGATTCACATTATCATTTTCTCCAGGGCTTGGTGCAAAGGATTATATCTGATACAAGAAAATAGCAATTACAGCTTTTCTGCTGATTATTCAAGTGTGTCATTTCCCACAAATATTGCACCAGAATACATTTAAATAGGCTTAAATGTTTTTTTACTTCTCTAAAATACTAGGAGGCTGTCCACCAGATCCTGATCTAGTGATACCTAGATCTAACATTAGTTTTCATTACTTTTATAGGAGTGCAAAAGAATACAATTACTAAAAGTACCTATTCTTTTGCACTTTTACAATGCTAAGTATTTAATATATTTGCAATTAAGCTTGTTTTCTCTATTTGAATCTGCAAAGCAGATTCAAAGTACTGGAGAAGGGAGTGCTTTGTTTATATTTTTAATGAGCAAAATTTTAAGAGCTTAATTCACTAGTCACCAGAATTCAATTCCTAGTCTGCATTAGTCTAATAGTACTAAATAGCTGGGCTCCTGAAGCAATTTCTGTTCATGTCAGCTCTGCAGGCTACAGATTCAAAATCAATGAAAAGAAGTCTGACCTCTCAGCCACTTCTGGACTTCAAACTTTCCTGGCACCTCCTGGGTTTTTATCTATGTAAATCTTGTGGTGATCTCCACCCACAATCTACCAAAACCTTTCTATGCTCCAGTAAGACACCTGTGTAATCCACAAACATCAAAGATTTATGTCCAAAAAGGAGACAGAGGAGTCCTTTTACTTTATTCCAATAAAGGGAGAGGCCATGGGGCATTCCCCTGAGTCTCTCAAATTTTTGGAGGACACAGCCTCCTTTTTATCCTAATTTCCCAGCCACATTTCCCTTCTCTCTTTCCCCAATGGCTGAGGTACTTGAGATGTACTGACTTCCCAGAACATCTGATCCCCTCTAATGTATAACCCTCCTTCTTAATTTTAAATTCTTACGGAATTTTAGGGGTTTTTCCCATTGTTTCCTTCCTCTTTCAATATCCAACTTCATTTATCAGCAAACCTACAGTTTGTTTGTAAAGGGAAATATCTTTTCCCATTCATCAATCAGTGGAATCCTTGCCATTGTTTCTTTTATCTCTCAGTGCTAGTTTGTAACCCACAGCAAACCCACAGTTTATCAGCAAACCCACAGTTTGTTTGTAAAGACAAGTCTGTCATTCCTCTCAAGTCCTCCTCTTTTATTTTTAAATAATCACCTTTAAAAGCATTAGTTATCATTGACTTAGTTTCCTATTCCTAGGTCCTTTTTAGTTTTGCAATTATTTGTAGCGACATCAATTTCTGTCCTTTTGTAGCCATCTCTGGATCAGTAGGCATGGCTACTACCTGCATCCCCTTGATCACATGTTGAGTAAGTTGTACTAAGTAAGGGATCATGCATGGTAAAAAGATTAGAGTCACTACAGCACATAAGAGGAAATAAAAGCATTTGTTTAACCCATAGTCCACCAGGTAACCACGAAAACATGTCTTATTCCCATCCTTTCCATGTTTGGACTGGTACATGAGCTAACTTTCTTATTCCTTTTGTTATTTGTTTCACCACCTTTCCATTGTCATCTTTTGCAAACAGCAGTTTGAGTCATTTAATTTGCCACACACTCCCCCTTCTTCTGCTAGTAAATAGTCTAATACCGTCCAATGTTGAAATATTGCATTTCTCATTTGAGTAGATTGGTCAGCAAGGAGGTCAAGAGCTGTAGCTGTCTGGTTCATTATTACTTCAAAGACTTGTAACCTAATTAACCCATTCAAATTATGAATGGGTTCTCTGGCACCTGATATTAATTCATTAGGATTCCATGTGGCTGGTCTATATTATTGTATGGTTTGTTCAGGTGGCCATTCGTCTTCACCCCACTTTTGGGTGCTCTCTCCAACCAGGGAAAAATCAATTGACCGCTTCTCTCTAATTAGATCATCATATACCTTGACTCCTAACTGATTTCCCTGAATTTGTGGTAAGAAAGAATAATGGTCTAAAATACCCCACATAACATATGCCTGACCAGTTTGGGGGTAACCTGTGGTAAGCGTATTGGCCACAAATCCAGTAATGCCCTTCTAAAGCCCAGGTCCCATTGGCAAAGGGCCCTTTCTAATTTTCATCATCAGTTGATGGGTCAACATACAATTTGTTTCCTGGGCCTAGTGGTCCCCCAACAATAGTTGCCCCACCATAAGAATCATAGTATTTGCATCTCCAAGCTTCTACATGAGGTTTCCACCTGCAGTACATCCCAGATCTGTTTGTTAGAGCTGGACCAGAACCCATTAAAAAGGGTTGGAGTTCCATTCCAGTGTTGCCACTTCCACTGATAGTCACGGACAACATGTGTCCTGCTTGTGGAATTATCTCGGGAGCAGCTTAAAAAGAAGGGGTAAAAAACAAAAACAAAACCAAAAAAACACGTATCCTTCCCCACTGCTTTAGAGCCTTTAAAATCCTTTTGGTAATTATGAAAGTAACACCTTACCCAGCTACCATCAGTGAGCCTAACATGCTTTTGATTCCATCTGCTTTGATATTGGGAACAATCATAAGGAGAGCAGTTGGGGATGCAACAATGTAAACCCAAAGATAAAGTCCAGTCACAAACGCTTTTTCCCACATATATGCTTCTGTTCTATTTAGACAATAAATGCCTCTCTTAGAAGAATGAAGCTGCCATGGACTTCCTTCTTCATCCCAAAATCCTGTTCCATTATGGACCTCACTCAGGGTGCTAACCCACCATTAATGCTCGACTAGGCTAGCCACCCATGGCCAGCTTTCAAATACCCCTGGCCCTCCACAGACCCAACAATTGCTAAGGTTAAAGCCTTTTGCTACTTCTTCTCCCAAGGTTAAAAAATTATTTTCCCACTTTTGGCCCCAACCTAACTGACAATAATAAGGGTAAGATTATTAAGAAAAACATTCTAATGGTGTAAGCTAATCTCCTAACCTGATTTTCACTTTCACGTTGTCTTCCACACCACCTGTGGCAAGTGAAGGCACGGAAACACCTTAACATGAAGAAAACAATGACAGTGAGGATTGGCCCACAATGACTGGAGATCTGAGAGGAGTGATGCAGTGCCCACACTGCTATTTCAGCCAGCAGTCTGTGCGTAGGCATGCAAGGCGACGCACTGCCTACTGCTCCAGTCCGCTTTTGCGGAGTGTCAGTCGCAGCTTCCCATCCTTCTCTTCTAGCTAAGATGTCCAAATCTCCCGGGCCTCA
>VWZP01006313.1:0-34705 GCA_013396995.1 Dicaeum eximium
CAGCCGGGCACAGCCGGGCTCCGGGCGCTCCCGGCGCAGGCAGGGCTGGATCCCGCCCTCCCCCGGCCCGATGGCTCCGAGCCGCCGCTGCCTCACCTGAAGGGCGTCCCGCACGCCTGCCGGCAGCTGCCAGGGTTTCATGGTCGGTGCGGCGGCGGGAGGAGCCGGGGGGAGCCGGGCGGCCCCGGCCGGCCCCGCAGCCCCGGCAGCATCCACCGCCCCCGCGGCCGCCCGGGCACGGCCAGCCCCGCTCCGCGCCCCTGTCGCTGCCGCTGTCGCTGTCCCCGTGCCTGCCCCGCAGCCGCGGAACTCCGGGAGCGGAGGGAAGCGCTGCCGCTGGCTCCCGCTACACCTGCATTATTCACGGCGCCGTGGGACAGAATTTATGACTTTCAATCTGCTGCGCTCCAGATGCTGCCGCCAGAGCAGAGAGCCCTCGGCTGCCGCTGCCTTCCTCTCCCGCCCGCCGGGCTCGGCAGCGAAGGCGCTCGGCGGAGCCGCTCTGTTTTATTGGGAGATAAGAGCAGCTCCACGCCGGCTTAGCTATAAACCACAGCCTTGTGGGAAAGGAAGGTGGGCACGGGAGAGCAGATTACACGCAATAATTCATTTATGGAGTGGCTTAATGGATGGGCTAAATATTAGCTGCTTATTGAAATATTAGACGTGGTGCTAAAGTTTGCAGGGGTTCACTGCTAGGATTGAGCTCATATATACAAAACACTTAACGTCTGGATTAAATGATGATTAATCTCTTGCAAAATTCCGAATTCCTTTTAGAATAATATTGCAGACTATATCCTTTTTAAGACAAAGACTGGCTGGAACTGAAACCAAACCTGAAAATCTTGCACAAGAGAAGGCAGCAATTAACCCATTTGCGGAGAAGAAAAAAAAAGTTTCAGATAAACATTAAAAACTGATCCCTTTCACTACACAAAAGCATTGCTTATGCCCTACCAAACAAGCTGTTATTTCAAAGTACATCTATTTATGCAACTGAAGTTATAATCTGAAAACAACCACTTGTACTCTTTTGAAAAATTCTCAAGATGCTGCTCAGAGGACTTTTCTAATACTGTAAAATGAATTTTCATACCACACATTCACTATTTCTCAAAAAAACCTCAAAAGTTTATTGAAACATCTTTCAGTGTTTATCATTATTCTGCAATCAAAATCGAGACCAATCTGATCTCTTGGAAAATAACTTGATATCAATCACTTCCTTTTTGTAAATACAAATACTTTCTGGTAGAATAGGAGAGACAAGGTTTAATTAGGCTCTGTGAAAACTTAACATATAGAAAATAATATTAAATTCAGTCTGTAATTTTACAGTGATTTCCTTGTTTGGAAGTTATTGTAGCCATGCTCAACTTATTAAACTTTATACCTAGACAGGTTATGGGATTGTTAAAGCACCTTAATCACAAAAAATTGTATAATTTAAAAAGATAATGTTGCAAGGGTTGGCCTGACCACTGGGCTTAATAGCCAGAACATCTCAGAGCTCACACTGCATCATTGTGTGACCTTGACCACATTATTCACCACTTCAGTTTTCCCACTTGTAAAATTAGAATAATATGACTTCCAGTGTCTCCCATCTCTGACTTCTCAGGAGGGCTCAAAGGATTAATGACCCCTCAATGCTCTGAGATTGAATAAACACTAACTGCTAAGGCAGAGCTAATATGTTTCAGAACATTAAAGCACTGAAATGTTAGAAATTCCAATTAAATTACCCTGTGTGTCTAAACATGGGTGAAGTAAAACGCAGGGATTACTAAAATACCATCTTCTACCAGTTACAATGAACAAAATACTATGGGTTGGCTTATTAGTTCTGTTATTTAAATCTGATTTTTACCATATATTCCTAGCATTAAGCTCAGTTCCATTAAAAATGCCACCAGCAGCAATTAGCATTGCTAATTTACAAAACCAGGCTGTCCAGGGCAAGGCCATGTAGAGCCAAAGCAGTCAGAAAACATCTCCAGCACCTCTGGCCTGTTGTTTTGAGCCTTTGCAGCACCTATGGGCCTTCAACCAGAGGACCTGCAGTTCTGGCACTTGTGGCTCTCAGTGCTGTTCTTCAGAGATCCCCATGCTTTATTCAAGTAATGAAAAAGAGTTTGAACAAACTAATTATCCCATTAGCAAAAAATGAGGGGGGCAGGGGGAAGCACTGGCAGAGCACACACTGCTGCAGAAAGAGCTGCAGCACTCACAAAGTTGTGACATCGCTCAAAATCAAAATCACGGTCTGAATTCCTATGTCCAGCATAAAAAAATCATTGTAAATTTATGTTTCAGTCTATAGGAACAGTAACCTTGAATAAAAATCCGTGCACACTACACATTCCTTTTCACCAGTCTCTCTTAGGAGTGGGTAACCGTGGTTCTTCCACCTCCCAGTTGAACTGGAGATGAAATATCTGAAATCTCCAATGTCCCAGTGATGCCAGGGCTGGTCCTGGAGTCACCTCAGGGCCTTGCAGAAGTTCAGCTGGGTGCCCTTGTCTGACAGCAGGGCTACTCCAGCAGCTGTGAGCGAGCCAGGGGCACTGGAGCCACAGCCAGAGCCAGAGTTCAGTGCCCTGTGGATGAGCCAAAGCTGGAGTGGGAATCCCACAGAATCCCAGCAGAATCTGGAATCCCAGCTGGAGTGGGAATTCCAGCAGGGCAGAGCTGGGCCTGGCTGTGGCTCAGCTGCTGGGGATCCTGGCCCTGACCTTCTCACACTCACATTGCCTGGAAGGGCAAGGAAACCTGAGCCTTTGTCCTTCCCATTACACTTGCAGGGACACACCTTGCATAACTGAAATATTACTGTGATGGCAGTGGCTGTTGAGGTTTCAGTAATTCCAGATTTCTGTCTTTTTTACAGGAGATCTTCAAATAAGTATTTTCAATGTACTTATTGAATATTACAGACAAGTACCATCACGTTATGTCTCATGCCACATCAAAAGTTCTAAATGAATTTAGTTGTTTGTTTGTCATCCCTTACATCTTTTTCTCCTTAAAAAAGGGAGTGTTTTTCTTCTGAATTTTCCAACTGACAAAGAAAATCACAGAGAAGCAGACCAAAGCAACTAACTGCAAAATATGTGCCTTTTAGTGAATGGTGCAGCTGGAGGTTTTCTTTTTAAACTGATGTAAAGGTGCACGTGTCATCCTAGAAAGCTCAAAGTCTTCAGTGATTTAGCCACAATTTCCTGAACTAAGTTTCTGTGTCATGGGAACTATTAAAAACCAACATAACCACTGAAGGAAAGTGAATACTGGTAAAATTCACAAGCAGCATTTTGAGCAGAAGGTTATTCTGCACCTGTCCAGTTTGTGAAGTGGTTTTAGTACAGTTAAACAGGGCAGGGGAATGTGGTTTAATCTCTAATGCACGCCCATGTCCAACACACGGGGGCTCTCCATGCCTGATGGATTCCTGTGGAATGTTTTTTTCCTACGTGCCACCTAATGAGCAGCACCACATAAGGGAAGCCTAATGAAGCATATCCAGACGGAAAAGTATTTATCACAAACATGCTGCAGTTTTGTTTCAAAAGGGTTCGTGGTTTCCACGAGCCAGACAACCAATGTGTTAAAAAATCCAACATCCCTCATGTGCCACAAACCCAACAGAGCAATTGGAGCCCAAGGAAACCTGCACCTGAGAATGCAGGATCTTAACTGATGCTAAATAGTATTTTTTGGAGAGAAGCTAAATGATAAGGATTTTAAACCTGAACTACCAAAAGAAATACAATCAGAAAACAAAAGTTTTTCCTCTACCAAGCAGAATTTTAAAATGTTCTCCAGGGGTTGGATCCTGCAAGCATCCACAGCGTTGCTAAGCACACAGTGAAACGAACTACAAAGGCACACAAAAATAATTGGGTTCAGCATTAGATCTACGTAAGAGATGTTCCAAAAAACCAGTGACACAAAATACTAGGTGTTTTCAGAAACCATTTATCTGTATATTCAAAATGTCAGTACTTTTCTTTAGCCAATTGCTCACAATCAGCCTCCATAAAGAATTTGTAAATGTGATTATACCAATCTGAATTGCCTCATTTTGCATTAGGAGCTGGGGTTGCCTTTTCCCAAGGTGTATTTGCTACTGATGTCACCAATCTCTCTTGAAGGTTCTAGTTCTGCTTCTGCCATTCATGCAATTAGAGTAGTTCACAAATGAGGTAACTTAAACATTACAAGTGTCCAAAAGTACTTTCACACTCTTACTGCAATGCTAAATGCAAAAGTTTGCAGCATTTTAAATGAAAATGTTATTTTCTATATTTTGTCCAGAAAGTCATGCCTAATTTCATCAGAAACAAGAAATCAAACACCATCAATAAAATAGTAGAGGAACATAATTTTGATGCAACTAAACTAGTACTGCTCTAACAAATGTTACTTCAAACATTGCCACAAAAAAAGCTTCCTGCATAAATGCTATGAAAACTGCTATAAAAATAACCAGTCATGCCTGTACTCACCCCCCTGCAAAGGGCCAAAATGCATATTCCACAGGATAGGGATTTTTGCACAGCCACTGCTACTTAGGAGGTCAAGTTCAAAAAAGAATTACTTATCCAAAGCCCTAAAATAAAGAAAAGTTTCTGAAGAAGGATCAAATCAAGGAAAAAAAATCTGTATCTCATATTTGTCAAGTGTGAAGAAGGCACCAGACACCATTTACCAGCATCATTCACTTTCAAGGCTGTTGACTCTTTTTTTGAGCTTGTTGCAAAGTTTAATGTGAAACATAAGGTAACACATCTAACCAACATGAAGAAGAAACAGGTCTCTGAAAAGTCTTGAAGCAAAATAATTCCTTCTGTGCTTATACATATTCACAGCCCTGTTGAAATGCTAAAGTAGTCACAGGAATTTGCATTGCTGAAGCAAACAGCATTTCCACAGGAATGACGATTACTAGTTAAGGCTGCAACATGGACTTTAATATTTCACTGTATATGTCCTTCAGACGTGATATGGACCTGCATTTAGGTGTTTTTTCCCAAACAAATTACTTTTTTTTTTAGTAATTAGAAAACACAACTTTTTACTGTGCTGTGAATTCAAAATGCCTTCCAATTCTGCAATCTTTTTTTTTCCTTTCCACAGTATTAACGCAAATTGTTTCCTCAATAAAACTGCAGAAGGTTAATTTGTCTACAGAGCCCCATGGCCAGGAAAACCCAGATGTGACAGTGCTCACCACGCCAGTGTGAGGAAATGCCAAAACACAATGGAAAACACCTGAAAAACCTGGAAGTTCTTCCCCTTGAAGATCAAACCGTGCTGTAACACCTTCCAATGGTGAAGTGCAGCCTGTGGCACAGAGAGGGCTGCTCAGAACTGCAGATAAAGTCAATATAAACCCCTGCCCAGCCCCAGGAGCACAGCTGGAAGGCACTGAGGGACCACCAAAGCCATCCTCAGAGGCACACAGCCCCAGAGGAGCTGGAATTTAGACTTTTCTCTCTGCCTTTGCCCCCTCAGCAAAGCAGAGTGAGCACAGCCTCTGAGAGGCAGGTGTGAGTCTGGCACGTGCCTGCACCTACCCACAGTGATCTGAGCAAAGAAAATACAATGACAGAGTTTAGAGATTTCTAGAAGATTTTTGGCCCAGAAAGTAGGCAAAGAAATATTCCTGGGCAGCTCTGTGAAATCGATGGATGCAGAATTCTGTTGAGAAAATGCCTAACTGCCTATTTTTTGTTCTTAGTTAATGACAAATCTTTATTTTGCAGCTGTATTTATTTTTACTCCACCTATTTTCCTTTGCAGTTGCTCTCCAGATTGCAGAACACACCAATGAGATTTTTGCCACTAGCTCTAGAGGCATGATGTTTACTTCCTACTAAAATGAGTGCAAAGATTTAAATATCTTCATAAATACAGGACATAAAGCAGCGTAGGGATTGTTATTTGAGATCCTTTAAACATAGTTTCATCACTTAATATAACACAACCACACAAATGCCACCACTTTCTGCACTATCAGGTAGAAGGCAGAGGTTGGGACCACCTCCAGCTCAGTTCTTGGGGACCTTCTCTCCTTTAAAGCCCTGCTGGCACAGAGAATGTCACAGCTTGTGGATGCAAGCAGCCCCTTGCTCCTGCTCATCTGTGCCACAACACAGTTGACTAATTAATTTTTTTAAGTATTCAAGATGTGACACATAGATGGGATTGAATACAGATTAGCATTACAATAATCACAAAGCTTTTGTAGCCTCGAATTTGTCTTCTCGAGTCGAAGTTCCCTTTAATGTGCAAATGAACGATGCCACCACGTATCTGGAAATAAACAGGCTCATTGTGATCCTGCCTTGTCACAAACACAGCAGTCAGGGTTATATTAACAGCACAGGGTAGGCTGGCAGAGAAATAAAAGATCCATGCCCAACTGCCTGGTGCCACGTCCTGATCCATCCCACCAGTGGCCTCCTGGAGTGGTGTTAGGAAAATCTCCTTCCCCAAAGTTTTTCTGGATTTAAGTTGTTTTCACAAGTTTCAAGGGGTTTTTTTGGCCTAGTTATAAAGGCAGGATATGTTTGCCAAACCGAGAGAAAAGAGAACAAAAGGGACATGAAATTGCCTCAAAACTCCAAACCCAGCTAAAGCTGAGAGAGAGGTTCAGAAGAGAGATGGCCCAGGCAGCAAAATGCAAAGGGAATGGGGAAACAGGGAAGTGAGCTGGCTGGAATGTTCAAAACCCTGACAATAACTCTTAAGTAAAGGGGAACAGAATAATTTTTTTTTTTTTTTTTTTTTTCTTAATCTAATTGTTTACCTTTCAGTTTTTGTGATTAACTAAATCAATGAGTCTGGAGTCACCCCACACATCACAGGCCCCACTTCACACACAACAAAGGGACCAGCATGTCCTTCAGGAAGAAATCCTTTACTGACTGTGGTGAGACCCTGGCACAGGGTGCCCAGAGAAGCTGTGGCTACCTCTGGATCCCTGAAAGTGTCCAATGTCACCTGGGGGAGTGGCAGCTGTCCCTGCCCATGACAGGGGGTGAGGCTGGATGGGTTTGAAGGTCCCTCCCAACCAAACCCAACCCAGCCCAACCCAGCCTAACCCAACCCATCCCAACCCAACCCAACCCAACCCATTCTGGGATTCATGTGCTTGGCAAAAAGGGCTGCTCCTGGAAGCTGTTGGTAAACAAGCACATTCCTGACATGATCCTCAGTGCCAGGGCAGTTAATTATAGGCTTTGCTTTAGAGTGAGATGCAAAACACAGCTCAGAAATAGATGGTCCTTTAGGAGGATTTAGGGGGAGCAAGGCTAAGTTTGTCATCCATCAAGGAATGCACACAGGATAGTTTATATCAATATCTACGTAAGATGTTTCCAAGAATAATGAGTACACAATACTTTAAAAACAAATTTCACACTTTTTCTGACAAAATGTTGTGGAGTCGTGGTGTTAATTTTAGCAGTTTCAATTGGATTTGGTAGGGTTGGAAATGCAAGGGGAAATCTGCAGTAATCAGGATGTGACACTCATTAACACTTTCACAAAATACCCACTGGATTTGCATAAACTCTGTAAAGATTCATTGGTGAATCTTTAATATGAGATTTCCCTTGGTTTTACGCCACATTCAGCTCCATTTGCCCTCCCTCTCTCTTTTCCCCTGCCAGCGAGAATTGCTGTAAACAGTTCATAACAAAGCATAATAAAATGTACTGAAAAATGAAAATATACTTGTAATTACCCAAAAGCCTATATAATTGCATATATAATTTCATAAACTGCAAATATTTTTCAAGAAATCCTTCAGTAAGGGAGAGAAATACTAATTGGATACAATGGCTTGATAGAGTGGCACTCCAAGTCACTTAATAAATCTGGAGATGCACAGGCAAGTTCCTTAATGACCTGTGTATAAAACCCATCCATGGCCCAGCTTGCAGACAGCACACGATTTGCATGCAAAATAGCAGGAAAAGAGTCTAGAAAATGGATAAACCACTAAGGCAACACAAGGTTTCGGGTCCTGACACAGAAATTTTAAGCAAATGTCACTATTAAGGGAGACAATTCTTGCTACTCCCAATATCGTAAACGTGGTGGTAAATTAAATTGTAAAAAATAAATAAGTCTGGGTCATTTAAGTCTTTAAGACACCCTTCTGAAGAGTCAATATTTGCCGTGAGTTTTTTAGCTGAACTATCCAGGACCTATTGGACTACACTGGCTACATCAACATGAGCTATTACAGCAGACAGTCCAATTTGTAATGGGAAGTCCACAATGGAAAAAAAATTATCTTCCCTTTTGAACTATTTTTAAAAAAAGCATTATCAGGTTTAAAAATCCTCATGGAAGTTCATTGTGCTGTTAATAATGCTTTTTGGTTACTTTTGTTTTGAAGTAGAAATCTTCTACAAGAATGGTTACGAGATCAGTATTAATAGGATAAGTTTAAGTAAATTTAGGATAATTTTCAGAATAAAATTTTAAATTTAATTCAATTCTTCTCCCTGTCCTAAATTCCTGCAAAGAGACATGAATGGCATTTAACTTCTGGTGTGCTATACTCCAACCCAACCATTTGTGTTAGAGACTAAGCTTTGAAATTATTTGAACTATGTACCTGTATAGAATGGCTCCACCAGACAATAGATTATTTCACTTGCTTGCATTTTGAGCAAATATATTGACTGAGAGTCTCATTTCATTGCTCTTACTCAACACATCATTATCTCTGATATCTCACAAGCACATGAAAGAATTTTCTAAAGGAAAATACAACCTAAATGTGAGGGCCAGGATACATTCCTGTATTTTATTTCTGGTTAGACTCTCAGGCTCAGATCACCTTTATGTCTTGTTCACTACTGAGTAATGGAAGCAGGCTGGGGAGAAAAATGAATATAAGTGGTTTTATTTGTCTTGCGGAATCTTTTTAAAGATAAATTAGAACATCAGAACTTGGATTTTTTTTTTTTTTCCCTGCTGAACAACTGTGAATTGTGCTAAGGTCACTTGAAGTGTAAATAATCTGAGCACTTTTCATTTGGGTTTTCATTTTAAAAAAAAGTAATCTCAAAGTGGAACGAATTTTTTGTTACGGTTTAGTAAGCAGAATTCTCATTCCTGTGCTTTAATGCTCCCAAAGCACAACTGATCACAAAGCAACAGCAGATCTTGGTAAGTAACAACTCAAAAATTTTTCTCTAACTCAGAATTACCCATTTCCAAGGCTTACCCATCACAAGACTAATTTGTACCCATCAAAAAGCACAAAGCTTCTGAGACAGTTTCAATAGTCACAACATCCCCTGTGCCATTCCTCAAAGAATTCTCCTTGTTGGATGCACAAGTGGACTGACAAAGCAGCAAAGCACTTTGGCATTCCCTGGTTCAGGACTGCAAGGGTTCCACCCCAAAGTGTAGAGCAAGAAAATGAATAAATCAAAAACTAAATAAATGAAAAAGGCATTACAGGCTTTCAGAGTGTGCTAATGACATGTGAACTCCCTGACCCTGTGACTGAAGTGGTGGTTGTTATTGGACCACCACTGGGAAAATAAGCTGTTAGAAAATAAGGAGTCTTTACTTTTATTTCACTAATTCAAATGGCACAATAATGACTCTTTGGAACACAATTTCTCACAGCTGTCATATATTGTTCATGAGGGGCAAGGAAAAGGACTTCATCAGATGTTTCCCTCCTCATTTCTCTGTATCGATGGCAGGAATCTCAAAACACGTGCATGGCACGCTGTCCCTCACAAGAGAGGGAAGTAAAACTTAGATGGGCAGCTCCTTTGTGCCTTGCACGGGTCAGGGATCATAGGGTGAGAAACAAATTTCAGGATGGAAAACCAGGAAAAGGAAGAGGACACTGTGTATTCTGCTGCTTCATAATCCCTGTGCCTGGGTATAGTGGACTTTTGGTGACTCAAAGGGTTGGGTGCACAGAAACCCAGGAAAAACTGAAGCATGGATAAAATACATTTCTATAACTATAAGGTGATTTTTTTTTTTTTTGGCGCTCATACCTGGTTGTCTGCAGCAATTCCATCTAGACAGAGCTTGGAAACTTGGTGCCAGAAATGTGGCCCTGAGGAATCTGTATCAGCATGAATTTCTTAAAATGCAGACAGTGTGGGAAAACAGACCAAATCTTTTGAGGGCTGACAGACTCTCCTGGACACTGAGCTGGCTCACAAGGCTGGGCAGATGTGTTTTGGCAGCAGCTGGAGCTCAGCCAGCTGCCAGCATCCTCCCAGGACTGATGCTGGGGCACACCAAGGTGCGGCTGTGGCAGAAATGCAAACTCGCGTTTCTCAGGGGCGAGTTGGGCCATCAAGGCCACAAGCCCTGCTGCCCACTCTCGTGGCTCATTATTTGCACACTGAGAGCTCTTCAGCCTGATACTGGAATAAAGACACAAGGCAGCACATGGAGCTATAGCTGGCACTAAGGGAAACTCGAGATTGCAAATGAGGAAACAGGGAATTCCACTTTCACCATAATATTGTGCTCACATCCCTGCTCCAGGCACCAATTTCCAGTGAAATGCTTTTCCAGAGAGATCAGGCTTCTTTTTGAAGGCACACAAAAAGTCAGCACTACCATTCCAGTCTAGTATCAGTGGGTTTCCCCTCCTGATTTTGGAATTATTGTTCTCACCAAATGCCACCACTCCCAGTTTGTTCTGAGGTTCATAGAATTTCACAGCCTTTGCTACCTTCTCTTCTCTTTCTCCTCAATGCCCCCATTCAGAAGATAAGCTAAAAGGCTGTAAAACACTATTAAGTGTTAATTTTACCTGGGAAACAAAATGGTAATCACACTCTGAAGAACACATAAGGGAAAGAGCAAAAATTCAGCACACAAGTCAGGGCAACATATTCCACATTGACTTCAACTGAAAAAAAAATTAATTTGTGGATATAAAATTTTGAATGAAAGTTACAGTAATAATAAAACTGCAAGTCAACTTTTTACTGCATTGCAATAAAGTATTACTCAAAGCTTCAGTATGTCATATCTCATTCTAGTGGAAGGTTCAAAAGAAAGAACCAAAAGATTTAGGAGGTTATAATTTTAGATATATATATTTGTGATATATCTATATTTTTGTATTTCTATGTATAAAAATCATAGAAATGTTCCCGAACTAATACATTTGCTGAGACTTTTAAAAGAAATACAGTTCACCATTATTCCACCAATAAGACAGAGAACCCAAGAAAAACAAGTGATCCAAACTACCCCCAAGCCTCAGTGATGCTCACCTGAACATCTGCTGCACTGAATAAACATTTTATATATATGTTTACACCCATATATTTAAAATCCTTAACACACAAGCAAGTAAATTTAAGTAAATTTAGGATAAGATTCAGAATAAAATTTTAAATTTAATTCAATTCTTCTCCCTGTCCTAAATTCCTGCAAAGAGACATGAATGGCATTTACTTTCTGGTGTGCTATACTCCAGCCCAACTGTTTCTGTTAGAGCCTAAGCTTTGAAATTATTTGAACCATGTACCTGTACAGAGCAGCTCCACCAGACAGCAGCAAAACCTGATTGTGATTATTTGGAAAATAGAAAAGCCCCAGAGATGTTTTTTCTTTTAATTAGAATGCCAGGTACAATGGTCAGGAATATTTTGTGGAGAAGTTGTTTAGATCAGTTGTTTACAACAGGCTGGAAGGCTCTGACTGCCAGGGCTTTGACAACAAAGTGCCATCACCTTTCAATAAAACGGGCAGAGTGAGCCTTAATTTACAACAGAAGAGAAAATTTCCTGCATTCTTGTGAATTCTCACATATCATTAAATCTTTTTTTGTATTATTCTAAGAGCTGTGGGGTTTGAGTGATTTCCCTAATTGAACTTCAAGTAGAGTAGGATGATTTTTGGAACACTACTTAAAGCTTCTCCTATTTTTAAAAACTTCCACACCTAGAGAAGTGAGTGACCATCACATCACCTCTGCTCTGGCAATTTTATTATTTCCTGCCAACTTCACACAGTGACTCCAGGTGCTCCTCATGACACAAATGCCTTCCAAGTGTCACACCTACTCTGCACATTTCCCAACACAGCCCTTCTAAGGTTTTTAAATGGATGCTCCATCTACATCCTTAAAACTTAGCGATATTTCAAGAGAACACAATATTCCATATTTGTTTACATTTTTATAACTACACATCACCCCAAGCAAATTAACTGTGTTTTCTAACCTGTGGAGTTATGCAGCAATTCATTGAAATTGTGGAATTCATACTGTTATTATGAGAGCATGGAACAACAAATGTAAAATTAAAACTCATCATTACCTTGAAATCTGGCATGAAACCTGAAACTAAATTAAATCTTATCTAAATGCCAAAACCAAGAAGAAGAAAAACACCACCAAAGTGAAAACTCGTTCCTATTTCCTATTCAGTTTGTTTGCATATTCACAAACAGAAGACTGAAAAAGGTACCCAACAGTCACAGCTGAATCACCTGGAACAGTGAGAGGCTGGCATGTGGATGAAGGGAAACATCTTTCCATCAAGACTTTGAAAAGAGTCTAAATCTACCCCAAATCCAGACTTGGACAGCTCTTGAGAATACAGCAAAATTTAATTCTTGGATGAGTCTTATACCATATATACTGATCAAGACCAACAAAATTACACAAAATGGGATAATTTTTACCATATCAAAGGAAATATGAAATCACTTGCCTGGGCACAACTCAGTAACATCTGAACTTCTCCTGCACAGAGAGGCAGAAATGCAGACAGCTGCAACTGCAAGATTTTAGGAATTCTGTGAAAACATCCATTGAAACATGAGGAAAAGTTTGCACAGCTCTTCAGTGCTGAACTTGACAACAGAAGTTCAATGAAGAATCAAACCAAATTATTTTTCCTGACAAATGGGACAGGATGTCTTTTGATTCAATTCTGCTGCTCCAATTATTTGGTCACTAGAACAATGATTCACCATTGCAGGATCTTTATTCACAGCTCTGGGCCCATACCAAAGGAGCCAATTTGCCATGCAGAGCACTGGAAATCAGGTCTTCCCAGTAAAGACATTTTTATTTCTGCCAACTGTAGTACATAAATCTTCAAGCAATAATAAGCTCAATAAATTTAATGCAGCTGGAAATGACTCAGATAAGCAGAAATGGCAGGCCTTCAATGCAGAATGACTGACAGGCCAAGGAAAGGAGAGGACAATTGGAATGCCAGCCTAAGCCACAGTGTAAATCACTGAACTGTCTGAGAACTCTGCAGGATACCACCAGAGATGGTTGTTGGGCTGGAAAGAATAGGGTTGGAAAATAATTGCCTGAAGACTGAAGAGCACAGACCAGAGTAGAAAGGTTTGAAGAGGCTAAAGGAAATAAGAGTGGAGATAGGAGGGCCAGATAGAAGCTCACTGACTAATGCAGGGAAGAATCTCAGCACCAGAAGCACCATCACAGGTCAGGAGCTGGAAAACACTGCTCCTTGCTGTGGAATCCCAGAAGATGAGGGGTCAGGGGTGTCTCAAACACTGACAGCTGAGTGCCCGAGGGGCCAGCCAAGGGCTGTTGGCAAGAACAAGATGTGGAGTAAGCTCATCTCCCCTGATCTGAGACAGGCTGTCAAATAAAGTCCTCTTGCTGCCTGCACATTGAAAATCAGTCTTTAAAAAAGGCTTCTACAGAATGTGGTCTCTCCCTAAATACATGAGAAATGAAATGTGTGCAGTAAAACCTGTGAGCTGTTCCCTGCAGACACAGCCCTGCACTTCAGCAGAGCCCTTCTGCTGAAGGTCTTTCTGTTAAGTGAAATATAAATTGGTAACTGTTGTTGATACTAATTTCTTAGACACTTATAACTAAATTATCCACTAGAGAGCACAGCAACATTTTCAAACACATTCTGCTTATGCCTGCAAGTGCCAAGTGAGGTCCTTGTGGCACTCAAAGTCACTCTCTACACAAGAAATATGCTAAACAATCTGCCATGCACAGCAGAGATAAGGAGTGGACTCAATACAAGGCTTGAACGAGAAAAGGTCAACAGACCATGAACTTTTAATGAACAAATTCCAGCTGCTCCCAGCCTGGTGTGCAGTTCTTGGACATTACTGATGAAATAACTTCTTTTGCATTATACACTTTTGTGTATAAATATATAACAACATGCAACAGAAAGAGAAAATACATTCTTCCTTCCTGCAGGAGAAAACCTGAGCAGCACAGCTCATCAGAATTCTGGGCAAGAGCTGCTCTGCCTCCTGGTCTCCAATATATTCTGGTGATGTCATGACATTTTTACTTTCCATTAAAGAAAACCTTTCATCATTTACTATTTTGCATTTTAATGAGCATCCTGAAAATCCATCCATTGTTTAAAAATGTAAATAAAATATTCTTCAGTTTTGCTGTATGTTACAGTTGCTGAGAGCAAAAAGAATATCATCCATGTAAAGTACTCTGGAATTTCTGCTTTAAAATATTGTTTAAAACTGCTGTATTCCCACAGGCCTTCATCAATACATTGACAAGGGTGTCCACAGCATGCAGAAATCTGAATTGCACATCTCAGAGCCACAGGGAGACAAATTAACTCTACCAGAGATCTTTATTAAACATGTTTTGCTTCCTTTTCCCACAAACTATTTGAGTCAACCATTGCTGTAAAAAGATTAATAGCATAGGGCATCTTGTATTCCCAGAAAAACATAGAACTTGGCATATCTAGTCAAATACGTTCAGAAGTGGATAGATTCAGACACTGAAAAAAAATATATTGAAAGTATTTAAGTCTGAAATAAGCCACTTGTAAGAGAAATCTTGTCCTAAACAGCATCAGTTACTGCTTTATAATCTGGAGAAGAGGAGGTTTATAGACATTTCTCCTTTATATAGGCACCCCCATGAATAGAAATGAAATTAGAGAGCTGACAACTACTACAGAATGCAAAGAGAAGTGCAAGGAAAACATTCACTGTCCATGGGAGTTGTAAGCAGCACAGTCAGCTGGGAGGATGGCAAATCACTTGACAACCTTTACTGCAAACAAAGAGGAACAAATGGCGAGGTGGAGTAAATCCAAGTCAGCAAAAAGGGACAAGCACAAAGCACAGCAAAGGTGCTTCATGAGTATAAAGGCTAATGTGGATTTCCACAGCTCAACTTAACAAGATGTTGAAATACCAGATAATACGGATTATGTACGTGCTAAATGCAATATATTCATAGAACCATAGAATGGCTTGGGTCAAAAGGGACCTTAAAACTCATCCAGTGCCACCCCTGCCATGGCAGGGACACCGTCCGCTGTTCCAGGCTGCTCCAAGCCCTGTCCAGCCTGGCCTTGGGCACTTCCAGGGATCCAGGAGCAGCCACAGCTTCTCTGGGCACCCTGTGCCAGGGCCTGCCCACCCTCACAGGGAACAATTCCTTCCCAATTTCCAATCTAAACCTCCTTCAGTTCAAGGCCAGTCCCCTTTGTCCTATCAGTATGTGTCCCCCTGAAAAGTCCCTGTTGAAACACTCAGTGCTATTTCTTTGGGGTTACTCTAATACACTTTTCATTTTCTTCAATCCTATCAGTTTAAAATCACCATCACTGTAGTTTTCACAATAGGCATTGTTACATGTTTTTACAGTTGAGGAAAAACAAACAAACCACAAAAAACCCCCACATAAAAATAGAAAGAAGAGATATGAATTATCAGGTTTTCTCAGTGTAATCTACAGTTATGGATAACTCCTGGCACAAGTGGGTTAACCCTTTTACCAAATCCTCCTCGACACTGAGAAATGTATTTTCATATTGACAGAACTGATTTCCTCTTTCTGCCTTTCAAATCACACTAATGGTGTCTAAGTCAGAGAGGGAAGGTGCAGGGCTGGGATCTAAAGTGGCTTAACTGGCAACACCCTGCAAAATAAGGCTAAAAAGCAGCAGCAGCAGCCAGATCCTACCTAGAGAGCAGGGTTGTGATACAGGCTGAATCTGTGTCTGCTTCATCAAAAAAATTGGAGCCTTTTCTGATGATTTCCAGCCCCCAGTAAAACAGTTCTGTGCAGCATCAAGTGTCCAGGTCTTGGGAGCAAAGCTTCTTTGAATGGGGGAAAGATTTCCTGGCTGGAGATGAAGTGCTGACCCGTGGTTATGAGAGCTGCAGCTCCTTCACCTGCATGCTTTTCATAAGTGTTTTGGCTCTGCAAGAGTTGATGAGCAGTTTAACATCCTGCTGGGAAAATAATAGCTTCTATATCCATGTGTGGACCATTTCAATTCATCTAGGGAAGAAAAGTCTCTGTAGGTGCAAAGGCTCACACGAAATGTATACTTTTAATAAAGCATTTAGAGACAAAAAGAATGATACTGACTTTCCATCTCAGTTAAAGACAGGCTCATGCTGGAAAAAATTTGTTCATGTTGGACAAATGCTGAAGCTGATGGGCCTAAGGCCTCTGTGTGCAGTGTACTTCTAAATGGATTCCAAGTGGATTTGTCTTTTTAAAAGGTGTTTTGTTCTGTTTAAATTACTGATTTTAAATTTGACAGAAGTCGCTCCAAAGACTGTTATTTTCAAAGAGCATTACCACAATAAAAACTAAAATAAATCTAGACTAAACCAGGAATTTTATTATTCAGGAAAATTCTGCACCTCTGGCTGGTTTGAGTGTATCATAGCAAAGCCTCACACGAGGATGAGAAAAGACTCAATTTGAGGAAAAGCCACAGCAAAGAGGCTCTATTAATTAAGCAAGGAAAAAGGTGCATATTTAAAACCATGATATTTTGAACTCAGCAGTGTGGGCTCAGAAAGGGCCCCAGTGTGGGCTCTTTCTCCCACTGAGAGAATGGAGATGGATAAAGGATATGGATAAAGGATATGGAAAGGAGATGGATAAAGAGGTGGAATAATCACTCTCATGAACTTCCCCTTGCTGTGGCTGGCCAGGAGCCTTTTGGGCACTGAGGCAAGCGTGCTGCAGGAGCCAGCCTGGGTGTCTGAGCCTGCCCCAGCAGGGCTGGGCAGGGAGCCCTGGGCTCACCCTGCTCACCTGCCTGGGCTCTGTGCTGGAGCTCAGCTCACCCCTGAGCTTTGCTTGTCACTGAACGTGCCACAGTGCACAGCCCTGAAGAAAATAAATCACCCAAATGTGTTATTTAGCAGCACGTGCAGCAGCAGAGTGAAGCCTTGTTCTGCTGCAGAGCCCAGCCAGGTGACAGAGCTGCTTTACATAGAGGTCATGGCTGTGCCCCGGCAGAGCTCGCTTGTCAAGGACAAGAACACAAATCAGAGCGCCACCAATGGGGTGTAAAACACTCCTGCTCTGAAATTCACTGCTGAGAATCCCAGGAGAGGTCATTTATCAAACAAACTCCTGAATCCCAGAAAGACAACGCTATCTTAACATAATCACATCTTTTTAATAAGAGCGCAGCTCGTCAACGCACAAAAAATTTGTGAAGAATTAATTTAATATGGGCCCTTTCACGAGCTCCAGATTATCCATCTTGATTTTTCAGAATGGAAACAGGAGACTCATTTCTCTGACAAACTGAAAACTAATTTTTATCTTAAGCTTTCCACAAATACTACTTTTGTGTAAACTGAGAAAAGCACATGTACGGTATCATTTAGCAAAATTATAGAATTATTTTTACACTGATGACACTAAAATAAACTCAAAATACACATAAGAAGAAGGCTCTTTTTCTATCTTCTGTCTACATACCCAATGAAGTGGTTCCCTGCATATATTTCATATAAAGCCTGACACAAAGCTCAGGCAGCCCTAGATCGAGCTATATTTCACAGTTAAAGTGGTTTTAATTAAGAACTTGTGAAGAATTGAAATGTATGTGCTTCAACATCAAACCAGCAAGTTCCAAAGCAACAACATATATGGTAAAAGCAACAGGATATCCCAAACAGCCCAAATCAGCAGCCATATGGTCCAAGACACACATTCCATCTGTTACAGGACAGAATTAGAAGGTTATTCTACCCATTATTGAATTTTTTAAAACAGAATTGAGAATGTAGAAATATGTACCAGTAGAAAGCTGGTATTTCACTAATGCTGTTCAAATTCTGCCCTAATGTAGTGTTTCAACAAGCAGTACAAAAATTTAACCTTGTCACAAATTGTCTCCTTCCTTCAAGATGTTGAAAGGGGAGATGGCAAAGGAAGGAGAGGATTTAAAAAAAAAAAAAAAAGAAAACAAAAAAAGAAAAAAAGGGGAAAAATGAAGATGTATATAGATATATCTTGCGGATAAAAGCACGTAATCCCAGTTTAGCTCCCATACAATAACTCTTCTCAAAGAGCAAGGAAAGGGGAGGCAATTTCCCAGGGAGGTCTCCCAGGGTGACAGAATATATGGATTCCATTAACTGAAGACAGCTGTGGAGCCCATTAATTTGCCCTGGCAGCCTGGGCACGGCAGGGCCATGCTGGTGTCCCAGGATAACTGGGAGAGGCTGACAGAGCCCACTGGGCTGGCTGGGAGTGGAGCCTGGGCACAGAAAATATCATCAGTGATGAGCTGAAATTCCCTTATCAAACCCCACAGGGCTGTGGCTCGCCCTTCGCTGGGAGCTGTGCTGCTCACGTGTTGCATTTCCTTGGATGTGCCCCAGGATGGGGAGAAGGAAGGAGGCAGGGATGTCACACCATGCTGACCCAGCAGTGGCTGGTGCGGCCCCACGGAGCCAGACAGAGAGTCACAGTGTCACCCATGGATAGAGCCACAATGTCACCCATGGATAGAGCCACAGTGTCACCCCTGGCTCAGGGAGCTGCAGGGGAACCCAGAGCCACAGTATCACCCCTGTCAGGGACCTGTATGGCAATCCAGAGCCACAGTGTCACCCCTGGCTCAGGGACATGCAGGGCAATCCAGAGCCACAGTGTCTCTCCTGTCAGGGACCTGCAGGGTTTGCAGGTCACTGTGACAGCACTGACAATGCCCCAGGGTCATGTGGCACCCCTTCTCCTGCCACCTACAGAACTGCCCCAAACTTAGGGAAACTTTGTGCTTTTGGGAAATTCTTTCTTTCTGTCCTCTGCTTAAAAAAAAAAAAACCCAAAGGAACACTGTAAAATAATATAGCTCTGCCACTTCACTCTTACAACTTTACCTTGTTTTCTTTGGTGCCTTTTTTTCCTTAACAGTGCACTGTTTCCTCTTCAAAAGTTTCTCCAATTAACTTCTACTGCTAATGACTGTCAGACAAAAATTCTAGGAAGTGACAGTAACAGAACACTGCATTTTTTTCCTTATTTGCCCAACTGCTTGTGAATGTGCCACGCTTAAGGCCATTGAATCAAGTGAGGAAAGATACAGAAGTAGTTTATATTACTGAAGTACCTGAATGCTGACAGACAACAAAAAAATAACTGTGCATGTGTTTTGCAGTGATGAGAATCTGTGTGTCTTCTTCACACTGCTGTGCAAGGGTGCAGCTCTTACTTGGGTACAGCAAATGAGATACCAGCCCATCAGCTTTAGGAGGGGTGGAATAAACTGCTCCCTGGCAATGAAAATACATCATTTTAAGGGCTTAATTTATTTCCTTTATTCGGTGATATTAGTTCTGGGTGCTTTCCTGCAGCATATCAGGTCTCTACAAACCCCAGTATCACTGTGGCTAATCTATAATAACATAACTATCTGCAGTTCATTCCATCTCCTGCACCAAGCCATGAAACTCAATTACCAAGTGAGAAAAAAATGGAAAAGCCAAAACAATGATGTAGAGCAGGTGTCAGAGTGTCAGTGGAGCTGCCACAGTTATTGCTGTGTGCAGCTGAAGCACTTCAGAAATTGGGAACACTTGGGGCAGCCCATCCCCAGCCCACGCAGGGCAGCACAGGACAGTGGCATTTACACAGAATTTATAGAGCTGAGAGGCCCCAAGTTCAACCTGTCTTTCCCCCACCCCCTTATTTTACCTTAAATAAGGTTGTTGATGTAATACAACATTTACACGTTGAGGTTTTTTACCTCTCAAAATAAGCATTCTTCTCTACTGTATTTTAAAATGCCACTACATCAGAATTCATTACAGAACCAAACAAAACCAATATAACACATACATTCAACAGAGAAATAAACTGCAGCAAGAAACGGGTTTCAGTATTTAATGGCATGAATAATGAATTAAAAATTAAGTTTAAATTATGTTGAAGGTCATAGAAAAAGCTTCAAAGAAAGATAGTTAAACAGGCATTAAAAGGAAGATTTAAATAGGTGATCTTTTAGTATTCTAGCAAAAACACTCTGTCTTTCACTCTTTATTTAAATTAAAATACCACTCAGTGACTGACCTTTTTAACATGGCCTAAGGGAGCGGGGTATGATCTTGTTAGAAAAGAAGTGATATTAAAAGAGCAATACTATTAAAAAGCAGAAGATGATGGAACCCACAGATTAAAATTTGTTTGCTCAGGGAAGATTAACTTTTATGAGAAGTCCTTCCTGCTGCAAGCAGAGACAACTACTTCTGTTACCATTTTGGTAACCAGTTTATGGACTGAGTTAATAAAGACTGTCCTTAAAAACAAACCACAAAGCTAAACCCCAGGTTTGCTGACATTTCAGCAGAAGTGTCCCTTCTTTTCAGCATCTCCTTGGCAGCCAGCTGTGGCAGAGATGGGCTTCTCTAACTCTGTTCCTGAACATTCCTTACATGGTCTCCTTCAGCTCCTTCAGGAGTTAATCCCTGACTTCCAGACTTGTATCAAGACGGGCACAGATCCTGCCCAAAGACAAAGTGGAGGGCAAGACTTTGGCCTTCTGAGAAGTTCACAGAAAGGCGGGATTTTGGCCTTCTGCAAAGTTCCCATCTGAGACTGCAATATTGTGGTTACACCCCTGTAGAGACCTCAGTGTTGTCATAAGGGAGCAGAGACAGCTCTTCAACAACCCCCACTGACTCTGATCTCTGCTCCTCCAAGTCAACCTCCAAAATCCCTCCTCCCCCTACTTTAAACTGAGCCTATCTCTAGAGATGGAAAGACAGACATGGAGATGATGAATGCCTAACCCCCACCAAGAATTCAGCAGCTAAAGCTGATTCATCCCTTCAAGAACTTCCAGCAAGGGCTGTGTTCTCACACCTCTGCCCAGCAGAGAGCCCTGAACCCCTCCTCAGCATTTTGGCACCAACAAGAGCAGCCCTGAGCTGGTGCCACACTCCCCATCCCCACCCCAGGGCACAGGCTGTCACACTGTTAAACACTGGCATTTGAAAGTTTTACACTTCACCGCTCGGAAATTAAGAAATGTGTTCTGTCTCTGAATTTCCATGTGGGTTTTAATGGATTAAAGCATCACTGTCATGACTTGGAGGAAAGTCATATAAATTAGATGGCTGGCGAAACCTTGGGGAGGTTGTGTCCTTGACTTCACTGAACTTGTCTGGTGCATCAATTAGTACATTATTAATTAAATATAAACCACTAGAAGAACAAACTGCATTCAGTGAAGCAACCAAAACCTGATGCCACAAATTATGTGCTAAAGGGAACAGTTCAAAATAAAGGTGTCCAGGAAATCAAACACTACTGTCTTCCTACAAGAAACCCAGATGAAAATCCCCCCAAAATATTAAACAGGCAAAGATCTAAAATGTGAAAAGCTACAGCTTCTTTGAGTCCCAGCATTCAAACATTGCCAAAAAGGCAGAACCACGTATGGGTATATAGGATATTCTACAATGTTTTGAGCAGGAGATATCCTGTTTGATCCTCTTGTCTCTTTATGATACTGAATTTGCTGAACATGCTCAAAGATGACATCTCCTATACTAAAAAAGAGAATAAACTGGAAGCCCTCCAGTTCTTTTGCTGCAGAGACTGGCATAACCTTCTGAAATCACATTCGTGTTCATTCTTTTCAACCTCCTTGTGAGCTAAAACCACAGAAGTTACTAGCCAGGCCAGGAAGTGTGGACCATTCCCTTGGTATGCAGTAGATGCACTGTAAATATTTTCTTCAGTTTAATTCGTGGCTGGAAAGGGATTAAAGCAAAACTGTTCTGAGAAATAAAATTAATTCAGTGCTGAGGGTTGGGTCAAAAACTAAAAACAACCATTTCTATGAACTTATACATATTGTCTGATTTAAATTGCTGCATTTTCCCCTCATCTTTACTGAAATTTCAGAAAAATTACTCCAGTGATGGGAAACATAGAAATATAACCTTTTTCTTTTCAGATCTCTATATAGTTTATTAGAGAAATTGGTGTAGTAAAACAAAACAAACAAACAAAACAAAAAAAACCCAAAGTAAACAATAACAAATAAACCCAACCAAACAAAAAAAGAGCAAACATTCATACTTATCTATCCTTAAAGTAAATCAAGGTAATTTGAACTATTCTCACCTCTTTGCACAGAATTTCTGGGGTTTGCTATACAGAATAGAGATGATCAAACTTCCTCTAACAAATTCTTTGCTATTCATAATACCAAAAACCTTCTGTGCTATAGCCCTTAAAAATCTCTACATGCAAAGAGAAAACCACCACAAAATGAGATAATCAAGTTCTGTTTTTGAAGATTCAGAAAACAGATACACGATTTTTTAAAAATCAGAATCGATTTGACTCATGTCTAATCACTTTATTTTCAGATTACCATGGAATCTTCACCAAAATTGTGTCTCCTTCAGTAATTTTTCATAAGAGTTTTTAAAAAAGAGTCTCCAAGATTAGCTAAAGATATTATCAAATGCATGGTGATGTGGGGCTCTCTTGATTTTGAGTCCAAAGTCTGAAACATCGCTGGGTTGCTAAAAATTGTTTCTATTCTCTTTTATTTCTAGCTAAAACCAACTTTTTAAGTATTGAATTAAAATGCTAATATTGTGTCTTCCTGACAAATAAAGCATGCAAAAACCTTCACTGACAAGAAAACCAAAGCTGTTCCCCAATTATTTGAACGGCACTTTCCTCTGTGACTATGTTGGAGATGCTCCCAGAGATCTTAAAAATCAAATGTTGCACAAATGAATTCCAAAGAAGGAGGTACAGGGGTGGGCAGGAAGGATCAGCATTGAGTACAAGTCAGTTTAATTTGCAGGTATCTGAGAGGACATTGTAACAATGACATGAATAAGGATAACAAAATGTTAACGAAAAAGCACTGTCAGTAATGATACATTCAGATAAATGGCAAACGTACTTGCATGAACTCTATCATTACTGCTTCAATCACAGTCATACTTAAACTTTGGGGAGCTAATTTCATTTATAAATTCTGCTCCTGCACATCAATTATCAGCAGCATTACTAACAGTGAGGCACAGAACTGCTGTGCCAGGGTGACTGATTGTCTGGCATTAGCTCTGATAAGAGAAGGGTTGCAAACCACTTTAAATGTCAAAAACCTGCAACAGTAATGGGCATAAGCACCAGTTATATTCCTCTAACTTCCCTGCCTTCCTGGCAATTCATTATTCTGTCTTCCCATTGCTACATCCTCTAACTAAAAAATATAAATGCCAAAGAGTACTGATCTTCCTTACAGAGAATTTCCAGAGTCTTCATTGTGAGAGAATTATCTGCTTCAAAACCAGAGTTAATTCCCTGAGCAAAATATTTGCAGTTTGCAGTCTATTTCAAGATCAGTCACAAAATTTTGATTTCAGGGCACTAAAATCAATCCTTTCAACACAGTGATTCGGTTTGAGAAAAAGAGAAAAGACTCAGCATCAGCCTTTCTACAGAAATTTCCCCGTGTGGCTGCAGCAGAGGGGGCAGAAGGTTGGGAAGACTTACCCAGAGCTGCTGTGAGCGTGGCTGGTGCTGCCACTCCATCACACGGCGCCCTGCCCAAAGCACAGCACGAGCTGCAGGGGCTGCCTGCTGGACATGCAGCCTGAATGCCAACTGCCTGTGACATTGACTCCTTTCCAGCCTCTTGTAGTGCTGCCGCTATCAGTGTTATATTTGTATACTAGAATAACATGAAATATTGATTCTGGAGTGCTTATCAACTGGACCTGCTCGAAATACTCTTCCTACGAAGTTCAGCTGTTTCTCATGCAGAACTGGCGCTGTAAATCTGTGCAGGGAGCTGCTTGCTCTCTCACTGCACTTTGAATCCTTTCCTTGAGACATCAGCAATAACTTTTCAAAATCCGGGAACAGTGGGAAAATACACAAATAGTATTTTCTGAAATTGTCTGAATTGCCCTTTAAACTATTTGACAGAATAACTTTAAAAGACAAAGTCTCTTCCATTCTGGCTTCAACCACTACTCTGAAATGTCCCAGAGCAGGACGATGACCAGCAAATTTCTAATTGCAAAAGGAATTACTAAATATTCTGGGCACCTTTTTTTTTTTTTGTTTGTTTTGCGTGAGGTATTTTGGGCATTCTCTGTGTGCCAATGCAATAAGGATAAAGGCAGATGCTGCTGCCCATGTTTTGCTTCTGCAACCTGCCAGGAACGTGCAGGGGCAGCTCCAGGGGCACGAGGGATGCACATGCCAGGGGCTGCACCCAGAGACACCTGCAGCAGAGCCCCCAGGCACACCTGGCACAGCCAGTGACAAATGGCAGGGCAAAAGTGTCCCCTCTGCAAACCCAGCTACTTACAGGTAATTCTGGATGTCTCTGTGGGTTTCTGCTGCTGCACCATGTGGTATCAATTCCAGCTAAACAGTCAAAATCAACGTGACTTATTCCACACCACCAGTCAAAGGCCTCTCCTTCCCCTCTGCTTTTACATCCATTTTTAATGTACCCCAGCACTTTTATTCACTGTTAACCTGTTCAAAGCAGCTGGCCATGCAGTCACTGCTGTCACAGCATTGGTGGCTCTGCAGACAACAGCAGAGTCCTGAGGCTGGGCTGCTCTCAGCTCCAGACCCCATGATGCCAAAGCAGACCAACTACACAGACTGAAAATGGCACTCCTGAAAATTCAAAGCTGAACTTGTTCATTGCTCTTTCAGCAGGTCAAAAATTCATTATGCTGGTGTGCTTATAAAACCTGCAAAATCAACAATTAACTCTCAAACTCACCTTCAAAAAGATTAAAAATGCCTCACTAAGAGAACTAAATAGGGCTAAACAGAACTTCTGTGCTGCAGGTTTTTTTATTGAAATTATTTCAATTTTGTTTTGGCTGAATCCTCAAAGCCCTGAAAAGTCACTCAATAACATAAATTTTATTTCAAAACTGGCCATTTTTTCCCTGAGATTTAATGCAATAAGAATGTATTTATTTAACATTTTACCCTGTAATGTCTCAGGAGGTAGATTCTATTAACTTGCTAAGAAGAGTCACACATCTCAAACTAGGTGAAGGCTTGTACTTCAAAGACCTGCAAAAACCTTTCAGATTCAGCTGGAAGATTCTACCACAGAAGTTTATCATGAGCTGAAAAACAGACAAAAAATAGCATTCTGCAAAACCTGAAAAGTAAATGATAAAAAATGTTTCATTTTACATATTTAGTTGTTCATGGACTTGCACAAATACAAGTAGAATTTGTTTCATTGCAGTGACCATTTCTCTTTGATACCAAGAAAAAAATTCAGCTCACATCTATACAACTGTACATAATAATTTACCGGATTATTATAGCTTTAGAGTTTGCTTCCCTAATGAAAATAAGCCTGCTACAAACATAGATAATCAGATGTATGAAGAACCACTGTGACTCTGATTAGCTGTGATATATGAGTCATTTGCAGAAGCTGGAATTTAGGCATTCTTTCCACCAAAAGACAGCACCAACCTCCCACTGAAACCAGCCCCCTGAAAAGCCCTGAATTTCAACAGAAAGGCCCACAAGGAGGGAAAAACTGGAACCATAATAATTGAGCTCCACATAACAGCTTGCTGATCACCAAGCAAAAAAAACTGAATTTCTTCCAAACCTCAGCAGCAAAATGCAAACATTTCCCCCACACAAAAACCACAAATAAATCAGTGTTAGTGCAACTGAGAGCAGGCAGCACTGCCCACTCCTTGCAGCCCCAAGCAGCCTTGCCCAAGAACACAGAGTTTAGGACACAGATGTTTTGTCCTTGCTTTCAACCCCACTATTTGACTATTCAGTTATTAGAAAATATTCATCTGCCCTTTTTTCTCAGACCACTCTACAAATGCAGCTATGCATAGAGAGCTGCCAGGGTATTACAGAAACTTCTGCTGGGCTCTGTGCTGTGTTTCTCCAGAGCAACAGGAGTTGTTTTTTTTTTTTTAGTAAGAGTATATTGATTATCTGTCAGGCACCATAGACAGATGGACAGTATAAATAGCAAACATTGGTGTGTTAACTTAAGATTTAGATTTTAATTCACTTTTGGGTGGGTTTTTTCCCTAGCATCACTTTTATAAAATCAAAACCCTAGAGAGATGAGTAATGGCAGTGAATTTGGATTTATAGCTATAATAGCCCTAACACTAAAGTAAAAATATTTCTTAGACTTTTCTCTTTAAAAATTTTGGGTTTGCATTCAGACCTGCTGGTATTTTGGATTTTGGCTTGCCTAGCAAGCACAACTTTAGTTCTGCCTAGTGAACTTCTACTAAGTCCAGCTGAGAGGTGCACAAGTGCAATAATTATAAAAATAACTCAGCTTTACCAACAGGCCATATATCCAGCAATGCTTTCTGAGGGCTTTAAAAGAGGAAGAAATACACCTATTCCTATTCATTTTATCCTCTTGCTCCTTTATTTGCAGTTCAGGATCCCAACAGTGCAGAATCCTCTTCCATTCAGGAACTGATGGGACCAATATTTAATGTGAGGGCCTTGATCTACACGAATCCCAAACCACCAGTGCCCAGTCACAGGCTGTGACATTGGGGAGTTCACAAACTGTCACTGGACATTTTATAAGTTTCTTGCATGCAAACTTGCTGAGTTTTTTCTTCCATGGGAAAGCTCTTTTTCTCTGCAGATTTCAATTCCTTGTGTGTGTGTTTCAAGGACAAAATGCATTCCTTTGCTCTGTCTCCTGATATGGGAGATGTGGTTTGCTTTTCTCAACCTATGATATAAAGAATTGCTCTCTCTCTGACTTGGTAAACATTTTCTGGCATTCTAGCAGGTTTGGGTATGGAGCTTGAAGAAGCAAGATGCTACCTCTGTACCTGGGCAGAATTAGCTCAAATCCCTCTTAACAATAAAGTCATTTTAATAAATAATATAAAACTTTTGATACTGGAGTCAAGAGTCTTGATTCACCCCAATGGGACTCCAACAGCAACAATTAGTGACCTCTAAAACATGAAGAAACAACAAACCTTTCAGCCCTGACACCCACCAGGAGGAACTTTGAGCCTTGTGAAGACATGAAGAGCTTGCTGGCAGTGCCCCATCCCTCTGGCCAGCTGCTGATTCCATCCTAAGGAATTCCATCCGGGCTCTGGATCAAACAGTGAGTGGTTTGTTTACAAGTGCCTGCCTGCAAGCAATCCAGCTTGAACATTAGCTTGGCATAGGATTGAGCCCCACAATCTGCCTCCAGAATCTCACATTTAACATGTGCTAGCTCCTCTCATACAGCAGGTGATAGAAGTTTCACCATTAACCATTTATTTGCCTGTACTTTTCCCATCTGAAATAAAACATTGATAATTAAAAAAAAAAAAGCACGACAGCAAATATATATTAAATACCTTAAAGTGGGTCTGAAACACTGTATTACAGCTTGAAGCTGTCACCTGCAAGCTCCCTTTTCACATCCCATTTTTGCCCTGTTTCCTCTGCAGCCTAAGATCAGCACAGAGAGATTCCTTCAGTGCTTGGCTTCCCCTTCCCCAGGATCAGCACAGTTATCTAGGTCACCATAAGGGGATAAACTACTAATAAAAGTAGTTTTCTCTTCCCCTTAGGATTTCTCTTTTCCTGAATTTCATCTGGGCTGTACCCCTGGTTTGGCTTTAGCTACTGGGAGCCTGTTTCCCCCGCTTCCATCCCTGCTACAAATACGCCATGACCAAAATGACTAATGAAGTGTTTACTACATGTTAAGCTGAAAAATCGGGTAATTTAAAAGGCAAAACATGACAAGGAGAGTCAAGAAAGTTAATTGTATTAAAGCTGGTGCCCTGGAGTGGCTCATGGGAACGATGCATGATCTGAAATTCCTCCTGGACCTTAGGAGGTGCAGGGGAAGCTCCTGGTGCTGCACCTGTAGCTCCAGATGCTGCTCTGAACTGGCAGAACGAAATCCCCGTGCTTTGATGACTTGAGAACTCAAACTCTGAAAACTCAGACTGGTGAAGACAACATTAAAAAACTGAGGCCATAACATGGATAAAAACCTAAGAAAGGGCCAGCACCAATAAAGAGAAACTAGCTGATACTGATCACAACCTTCTACAGAAAAAAAATCCATCTATGTGGATGTGTCATTGAACACGTATCCTGATCAAGCCTACAATTAATTATCAGTTTCAAAATTATTATAAAAATTGCATGACTACACTACTAAAAATGACTACTGAAATTTGCTTAGTGCTTAAGAGAAAAAAGGCTGATCAGAATGAGGAGTGAAAACCACAAACCAGTGTGGTATTTCTGAATATACAAATACTTTTTGTTTTTTCAATATGCAAACATTTAAACATTAGTGTCCAGCAAATTACATAAGCACTTGGAAAGTAAAGCACTTCACAGATCTACTCAGGACATTTGTTGTTCTTGCACATGAATAAAGCAGAAATGGACTAAAAATAATGTGAGTGTTTTTACAACACCGAGAGAGAGGAGGAAAGAGAGCAAAATCTTAATCTCACTAAAATTATGACGATGGCTGCGCTCAGATCTCAGGGTTTTAGGTAAGACAATGCCAAGTATTTTCAAAACCTTAAAAGGTGTTTCACAAAAAGCCATTCCAGCACAAAAAGTTGGTTAACCTTGAACAGTTAGCTAATGATCCAGCCCACTCCAACCTCAGCAGCAGTGAATAAACAGATCTTAGCAGAGCAAAGCAAAGCCAGTCAGGAGAGATGAGTGGCAATGGAACAGGCCCCAGGACATTTCACTGAGCAGGAAAATCAGCAATGAACCCACTGAGTGGAGTGTGTAAGAAATAATTTCTCCAGACTCTTCATGCAGTCAAACAGCTTTTGGTTCAAGATTTTCCTCCTCTCCAAGTTTCTTGTCCTTTGTCAAGCAGCGAGGAACCAGACTATTTGATACACTTGATAAGTTACTGCTATATTTAAATGGCTTCAATACTGCTCAAGTCTTCAGAAATACTTTGTAACCTGTCTAAATTCAGAAAATAGATAGAGATGATGAGAATGAAAATGCAGCACAGTGCCCTTCAGATCCTCTGTCATTTGCAATCTGAACTATGTAATTAATGCCAGGGCAGCTAGGGAACATGAAATGCAGAATGGGCAGAACCTAAGGTGTGTCATCTTCTCTAACTATAAGTACAATATAACATCTGACATTTCATATTGATCCTTGCCATAATATAAGAATTATTTTGAACAATAAGTAAAATGAAAGCAGCCACCTACATTCACTTTATACTAGAATTAAGTAAATATAAACCTGCTATCACAGGGGGGCACAGACCTGGCTCACTGTATGGGTACAGTGTTTCTTTAAAATGAATTTATCTTCAGATATGATTGATCCTTCAGAAGTGAAGACTGGGATTAACACTCCTTTCATGCCTGGCACCATGGTCTGCTGTGCCCTGTGCCTGACCAGCCCACACAAACAGGAAACCAGCACTTCCTAACGCTGCCTCCCCTCGGGCCCAGGGTGCTGTTTGGGGCACCAGCACACAAAACACACAAAGCCATTAGAGAGCACCCAGAGGAGGCCACAAGGATGGGGAAGGACCGGAGAGGAAGCCACGAGGAGCAGCTGGGGGCATTTGGTCTGCTCAGCCTGGAGCAGCCTGAGGGGGACCTCATTGTGGCCTTCAACATCCTCATGAGGGTGGGGTCTGTGGGACACTGCTCAGGCACAGGGTGGGATTGTTGGGGTCTGTGGGACCCTGCTCAGGCACAGGGTGGGATTGTTGGGGTCTGTGGGACCCTGCTCAGGCACAGGGTGGGATTGTTGGGGACTGTGGGACACTGCTCAGGCACAGGGTGGGATTGTTGGGGTCTGTGGGACCCTGCTCAGGGACAGGGTGGGATTGTTGGGGGTCAGTGCAGTGACAGGAGTGGGAGTGGATGATCCCGTGGGTCCCTGGCAGCTCAGGATATTCTGTGATTCACAGGACAGAATGTGTGGCTTGTCCCACCACAGCAGCACCCGTGGCTGCAGTGCCACCCCAGCTGTGCCAAGCCCTGAGCCAAAGGTGCCTGTGGCCTGGTGCTGCTGTGGCTGCTCAGCCCAGAGCGGTCAGACTGGATCAGCCCCAGCAGACACAGAACAGCTCTGGCACACGGGCCCTGTCTGCTGCAGCTGGAGCTCCCTCAGTGCTGCAGCTGAGGCCCTGCTCAGCAGATGTGGCCCTGGCAGGGACACACCAGGGCTGGTGGCCACCAACACCCCGGATGGGGACTGCTGAGGGCCAGACTGTCTGGTGGCAGTGCGGGAAGATGAAATACAAACCACACACTCAGCAGTGACCTGCACTGGATTTGGCAGCACGCTGGTAAAACATCTCCCACCCAGGTGCTGCCTGTGAGGGCTGACCTGGAACAGAGACTAGGCAGAGTTAAAGAATGAAGTAGGGATTTATCAGGAGGTCTCAATGGATCCACCTTGGCCAGCACAAGAGCCCAGCCAGGGCTGCACCCAAGATGAACCAAAATGGGCACAAAATGGACACCGGGCACGGGCTCTGTCACTTTGATCAGTTCTGCTCCATTTGCATATTGGGGTTAATTGTCCTATTCCAGCTTGAGCCCATAAAGTCCCATCCTTATTTTTCTCTCCTCAGCCCACATTGTTTGTGCTCTTGGGCCTGAGATCTGGATCATTTGTCCTTGGTCCCCAGCTGGAGAAGGAATTGTTTTGTCTCCCTACTCTGTGCACAGAGCACACCATCCCCTGATGTGAAGCCCAGACCTGCACACTAAAGCAGCACAGAATCTGAAACATATAAAAGCCAAAACCTGAGGCATCACAGGCAATCTATGGCAATAAACCTACTGAAAAGGAGAGAAAACTCTGGGCTGGAGAAAAGCCTTCCCTTCTTGAAGATACAGCTGTCAGGACTGCCATGCTGGCAATCTAGAGCACACAATGAAATTATTATTGTTGTTGCCTGAAGGCGAAGCAGGACTCTTTGACTCCAATATCAGAAGGTTTATATGATTTATTAAAGTGACTCCATTGATCAGAAGGAATTTGGGCTATCTGTGCCCAGGTACTGAGCTTAGATGCTTTCTTCTTCATGCTCGGTACAAGAATGCCAGAATGCTTAGAGTTCAGTGATAACAATTGTCCACATCATTGGCGAAGAGAGAAGGATCCACATCCCCCATGTGGGAGACAGGGCAGCCAAACACCCCCTGTCCTTGAACACATAGCTCAGAGAAATGTTTATCAAATTCTGTGCTTGAGAAAAAGAACTTTCCTATGGAAAGAAAAATTCAGCAAGTTTGCACCCAAGAAACTCATAAAATATGAAGACTACAAAATGTTGGTCCTCAGGGAGCTTTTGGTACCCAAGCAAACACTCCAAGTACAGTTAAAAAGTTCTCTAGAGCACCACATGCATCTCAGTAAGGTGAGCACTGAGGAAACAGTCGTTCCCATCAGCTGGCACTGGAGCAGGCACTTCCCCACACTGAAACAGGGTGAGCAATGCATCACCCTGGTATTTGTGGCCTACCACTCCATTGCTGCTTCTCTATAAAATTACATTGCTGATAAAAATTTATGTGTCAAACATTTTTGTGATTACAGACCAAAAGTCAAAATTTGCATTTAAATAGATGTATTAAAAACTCAGCAGCACAGGTAGAAGAGGGAAATGCTGTTTTAAGGAAATTTAAATAGGGAGCATGAGCACAGAAGGGATTTTTCTTCTTAAATTATTTGGACAATTTTGGTTTTATTACTGTTCTTGGGTCCAATTCAAAGTCAAGATTGGAACCATAGTATCCTGTACCCCTGGACTCATCTCAGGCTGAGCTTGAGAAAATAAGTCTCTTTTCATCTTTCCATGGGGAATGACCCCATTTGTTGTAAATAAAGTATTTTTTTGTTCACAGTCCAAGCCCACACTTTTCACCAGCTCACAGCCCAAGCCATATTATCCTCCTTTGCTCCAAAGTTCTTCACTCAGTTTTCTTTGCATCAGGCTCACCAGCAGCCATTGTGCATCTGCCCAGACAGCAGTGCCACTTTTCAGAGGAATTGCACAGGATATTCTAAGCTGGAAGGGACCCACAGGGATTTCTGAGTGCAACTCTTCAGTGCATCAGCTCACATCCATGTACACAGCTCACATCCATGACCTTGGGGATATCAGCACCGTGCTCTCCCCAGCTGAGGTGGTGAATTTTCAGTCTGCAACCTAAAAGTTCACAATAAATTCTCCTGCTGCCTGACATCAACTACCCCCTTGGACTTAAACATATTTTATTGTGCCCCTTTTAATTCTATAAAGGATTTCTGATGTTAAAAAAATTCTTTTTCTGACCTCTCCCTAGTATCTTTTCTTTCTTCTCTTACACACTTTTTATTTTCTGTGTGTTGTCAAGATTTAACTTTAACCCTTGCCTCAAAACCTGATTTTGTACTTTCAAATGGCACCTAAATCTTGGCAATGGAATGCCCATGCCCTTTATAGTCCAGCTGGGATCACCAACACGTGCTCTCGACATAAAAACCATATAAATCAACACTGTGCTCTGCTTTTTTCCTGTCTTGACAGGCTTTCCAACCATGATAATGACACAACATGAATTCCATTATTGTTAATGGAAGGAGTTACATTTAAGTGTTGTCAGTTTTAGCTCTGCCATGAGTCAATGCCTTCCTAAACATGCTGGCTTATTCTAAGAAGAAACTGCTACATAATCAAGCCAGCTCTTGGAAACACAGATGTAAGCACAGCACAAAAACATCATAACTAAATTACCATTTTAGGTGTGTGTTTGCTGTCTTCTTCAGACATTCAGTTCTCTCTTACAGAATCATTTCTTTAACAGGGGGAAAATCTGCCTGGGAACAGAATATTCAAGTATAAACAGAGATTAATCATGAGAGGATTTCTTGGAAAATTCATAGCAAAACTTTTCTTCTTCCCAGGCAATCCCTAAATTTCTTCAAGGAACCTTTTTCAGGGAATTTAGAAATACAGTCAGGAGCATAAAGAATATCACACAGGCAAGTGTACTTTCCTATGTTGACTCATTCTGGCCTTGCAGACAAGAACTGTTACTGGCAGCAAAGTTTTCTCATTTTCCCTCCACAGCACAGAGCTGTTACCAGAGCCTTCCCAGGGGCCTTAAGTAAAAACTGTGTCCAAGACCTTGGGAACACCAGTGCTGCTCAGGAAATCATAGCAATGCTTCCCTGCCTGTGGTGGCTTGCAGAGAACCAACAGAAAACCCAGAAGTGGAGGATTAAATTCTCTATAGCAACATTTCTTCCAGCTGCCTGTCAGAGTCAGAATATTCCTCATTTTCATTAAGCATATTTCAGGAAAACCTTTGCCTGCGTTTTCATATAACACATATAATAGGGCGATTTTATAAAATATCATGAGGTATTTCAATTACATTTTTACAACACAGCACTCAGGGCGCTGGCAGGGGGTTTTTAGGTTACCTGACACCCACGGATTGCTGCCTGCTCTCCTTTTCCTTGAAGCCACCAAGCAGCAGCAGTGGGATGGGAGTGGCAGGTGTGAAATCCCAGCTCAGGTCAGGCCCAGTCCCAGCAGGGCTGTGTCCAGGACAGCACAGCCTGGTGGAATTTATCCCAGCAGCCAGGGACAGAGCTGCACCAACACCCCTGTCCCCCTCGCTCTGCTCACTCCATATTTCCCCTTCCTAAATTGATTTCATAACATTTTAAATCTTCTGAATTGTTTCCTACCCCTCTTTGCTCCATTTTTTCCAGGGGTTTGCCTGCTTTTTTTTTTTGTCAGCTGTTGCACACACAGCACTGCTTTCATTAAATTGTCCATTAAAAACCTCATTTTGTAGGATTTCTCCACAAAGATATCTAAATATCTAACTTCTCTCAATGATAATGGGATTGAGGCACTACAATAAAATCATGGATCTCAGCTGTAATTTTAATATATATAAATTAAAACTTGGATTTTTTTTTTTTTTACCCTCACAGGATATATAGTTTAGAAGTCATTTAGAGTTTGGGAGTTTCTAATGGGCATACATTTACAAAGTCCACAGAAAATTTAATATCTCTTCAGTGAGCCTTGCAAAGATTATTTGAAGTTTCCATTTTCTTGACCATCTAAAATACCCTTTTCAGCTTTGTTTTAATACTATTTCCAAAAGCAATTGATTTAGTGGTGGCTATATCTTTGCCTGAATATACATTAATAAAATGTAACTATTCTTATTCAAGAAACCAGACAGAAAGAAGTTGCTAATTTGTATCATCCATCTACTGGCTTTCCCATTCAACTATGTGCCATTCTTTACTGATTCCCTTGTCTATTCTGCCTGGGGTTTTTTTGCAACACATATAAATAAATATGAAAATATTAAATATAAAAAATATTAAATATTAAATATTAAATATAAAAATAAA